>JACERP010000060.1:0-428399 GCA_014080715.1 Scenedesmus sp. NREL 46B-D3
TGGCGGCGGTGAAGGCCGTCCACACGGCAGCAGCCAAGCAGGAGCGCGCGAGGCTGCACGCCGCCTGCAGGCAGGTGCGACACAGCAGCCGGCCAGCTGCTGACGCCACGGCTGCGCTCGGCCAGCCAGCAGCTGCACTTGGACATGCGCTAGGCTGTGCACCGCATGAACGGCGCAGTGCCTTCAGGCAGGTGCACAAACGCATCAGTGGCGCGCCGGCTGCGCTCATGTGCTTTGCTGTGTCTGCACAGACACATCAGGGGGCGGGCCAGCCAGTCACGGTCTGGCGTGGCATCTGTTTATAGTCCCTGTGCATCAGCAATGGGCACCTGCATGCCAAACCCAATAGTAGAACTGCACGGATGCCGGCTGTTGTCGGCATCAGCTACCACAGAAGCCACAGGCGCACTGCTGCTGCATGCGGTGCAGAGCCCTGCCAAGCTGGCAGCTGCGGCCTCTCCGCCGCGCGGCCTGCAAGTGCAGCGCGGCAGCAGCGGCGTGGCCGGTGCGGCGGGCAGCAGCTCGCGCGGCGTGGACGTGCCTCAGCCAGTGCGCAAGCTGCCGGGCGCCGCGGCAACGGACTGCAGCCAGGCTATCTTTGAGCCAGTGCCGGGTGAGCGCGTGCGTGAGTGCGTGAGTGAGAGGTTGATGGTGTAAAGCCCCAGCCCCAGCCCCAGCACCAGCTCTGCACTGCCTTGAGTGGTTGGCCCTGCATCGCCTTGGGTGGTGCGGCCCACAGGCAGCTCTGCAGCAGACTGGAGACAGGTGAGTGCAGGTGGGTGGATGCTGGGTTGATGTGCTGGGTCCAACCAACTGCGTGCTTGGCTGGGAGCCGCGGGTGATGCCGTGAGTGGCATGCTGCTGGCATCAGCGTGGCGGTCCGGGGCCAGACTCTCTTCATGCTGCTGGAGAAGTGCAGCAGACAGCCGCCGTGTGCTGCAAGAGGCTTGCAAACCCCAGACCGGGTTTGACGACCTCAAGGTGTGCTGCCGACATGCGGGCCTAGGCGTCAACAAGCGCCCAGCGCCAAGCGCCACTTCACACAGCGCACGTTCCGCCTGTGACACATGCAGCTCCGCACCGCCTGTGACACATGCAGCTCCGCACCGCCCGTGACACATGCAGCTCCGCACCCCCTGTGACACATGCAGCTCCGCACCGCCCGTGACACATGCAGCTCCGCACCCCTGTGACACATGCAGCTCCGCACCGCCTGTGACACATGCAGCTCCGCACCGCCTGTGACACATGCAGCTCCGCACCGCCCGTGACACATGCAGCTCCGCACCGCGTGTACCCTCTGCAAGCTGAGCAACTATTGCTGCCGCTGATGCTGGGGTTGCTCTGCACGTGTCCAACTTGTTTTTTTAAGTCGCGCTGCCAGAGTCGCCCAGCGGCTGGACAGCCGAGGACTTGGTCAACACGCTGCTTGCAGGGAGCCGCCACAGCTGCAGCCCCGACCGGCCCGGCCCGGCGGCAGCGGCAGCAGTGAAGAGCCCTGGCAGGCGATTGCCACGGCAAGCAGCAGCAGCAGCAGCAGGAGCAGCAGCATGCGGTGCCAAGGCCCAGCAGCAGCAGCAGTCTGGTTGCAGCCCCCGAGAGACGCCTGCAAGCGCGCACTGGACGCCCAGCCCCAGGCAGCAGCAGGGGCCTGCAGCTGCAGGCTTGCTGCCACACCAGCAGCAGTACTGTCACCAGGCTGCGGCAGGCACATGGCAGCAGCAGCAGCAGCAACAGCAGCAGCAGCAGGGGCCTGCAGCTGCAGGCCTGCCGTTGCCACACCAGCAGCAGCACTGTCAGCAGGCTGCGGCAGGCACACGGCAGCCGCAGCAGCAGCAGCAGGTGAAGCCACCGCTGGTGACATGCCTGTGGCCGCACAGCAGGCAGCCGTCAGGACAGAAGCGACAGCAGCACACCACAGCTGCTGGCATGCCTGCAGCTGCAGGAGATGCTGGCGAAGATGCGCCTGACTACGGTAGTGGTGCTGACGAGGATGAGGATGGGCCTGCTGTCGAGGCTGCAGGGATGGTTGGGTGCACTGCAGAGATGCTGGGAGCTAGCAGCAGCCGGCAACCCAGCCCGCAGCCGCAGCAGCAGCAGACGTGGCTTCAGGAGCAGCAGCAGCAGCAGATGGTTGCACTCGCAGCGGCAGCCGCAGCAGCAGGCTGCTGGTGCGGCTGTGCTGCAGCAGCAGTTGGCGGGTGCGCAGCAGGCGCGCAGCAGCACAGCACCGCACCATAGATCATCACCACTAGCAGCAGCAGCAGGCGCAGGTAACAGTGTTGCAGCAGAGACATCAGCTGCTGCTGCTGAAGCGTTTGCTGCTGCAGCAGCGTACAAGGCAGGATTGGCCTTGGCTGGAGACAGCCCAGGCACTGTCAACAGAAAGGTGGCTGAGTACATGGGGGTGAGTTTAGCAAAGCTGCATCTTTTGCTTCAGTGTCTTATGGTCGTCGTCTTATGTTTTTTGGTCAACTTGTGTTGTTTTTGATAGGTGGCGGCGTGTGCTGCAGGAAAATGGATAAATTGATGTTTGCAGGTGTACCAGTGTGCTGCAATGGCGCACATTGCAATGACATCCCAGAGCGTCAAGAACAAGCAGGTTGGTAAGCTGATAAATCACTCCCGTCTATGCGTCAAGCTGGTTGACCATTCCTGTCTTCTGCACCCTGCTGCCTGCTGTTTTTACTACTTGTAGGAGGCGCTCTGTGCGGCACTAGCTGCTGGTGAGCAGCCAAGCGACAAGGCAATCCAGCTACCACCAGGTGCGGACAAGCCAGTGGGCAGGCTGCCCAAGCCTGCCAAGCAACGCGCAGCAGGCAAGCCAGAGGGCGCAGGCAAGCGCAAGCGTAAGCAGCGTCAGCCTCAGCAGCGTCGGCGCAAGGGGCGCAGGGGCCGGGGTGGGCAGCAGAAGTCAGAGGACAGCGAGGCATGGTCGGACAGCAGTGACGGCGGCTGGGATTCAGAGGTGGGTAGTGGCAGTGATGGGGGCGATGCAGCTGCTGAAGAGCTACTGGCTGAACCTGAGGCATTCCTGCACGAAACAGGGGGCAATGAGCGGTGCGACAGCACATGCTGCGAGTGCTGCTGCTGCTGCAGCAGCAGCAGCAGCAGCAGGCCGCGCCGGGGCAGATAGCAAGGGTGGCCGTCAGCGCAACAAGCCACAGCGGTACAGGGATGACACTTAGCTTGCGCAGCCGTGGACCGCTGCTGAGACGTTGTAGTGGTTGCAGATAGCACTTGACGCTTGTGGGCTTGACATGCGTGTTGCGCAGGTGTTGACAGCAAACACTGATGCAGCTTATAGCAACACACTGGTGTAGTGTAGATGCTGCTTAGTGCTGTGCAGAGTGTGCTTTCGTGCAACTGCTTACTTGAATTTGTACTGCAGACTGGTGCATGCAGTACACACTGCGTTCAATGCAGCAGTGCTGCACAACTGCAAGGCATGATTCCCAGCAGCGCTGCCTCGTGTTCAAAGCATATTGGGTGGCACTCAGCACCACGTGTATGCGTGGACTTGTGTCTTGCATGCATGCTACACCGCATTGCTGCAGGCCTGCTTTGTTGTTCCTGCAGGGGGCTGAGTGATCGACTGGGGCCTGGGAAGCCTCGTATGTTGCATATCGATACATTTGTAACACAATCGCGTGCAATCTAAGCGTGGTGTGCTCATCCATAGGTGCATCCAGATCTCGTACACGCCATCCAGAGCAGTACGCTCGGTCCTGTGGATAGGGTCGGATCTGGATCGCTCCTGGACGGGCGGTGACCGCCTGTGGACAGCCTTGTGGACGGCCTGCTATGGACGACTTCTGGATGACTTGTGAATTTGCATTTCCCATAGTGTCCCTATGAGCCATTCATTGGCTCCTGATCGGGGTTGCCACTCCTGTGTTGGGTGGAGCATGTAATGTACTGTAATGTAATTACATCTTTACACTGTAGCTATTTGACCCAGCCACCCTGCTCATAGGATTTCCCAAGGGCCAATTTCAGCCGATGCAACCTCAGAAAGTTGCTTTTTGGTTGCTCCGAAGTTGCCGTGGTTGCTCGACCAAGTTGCTCGCAGGTTGCTCGCAGGTTGATAGTTGATTTTTGGTTGCTTTTATCTTTTTTGCCTCCAGAAGGCGCTTCAGGCCGCGAAAAGCGGAGCACGGGGGTTTTCAAACATGCTAAACCCGTATGTGGCTTTTTCGCGGTCTCGCGGGGCCTGTACAGCTCGGCAACCCGAAGTTGCTATGTAGTAGGTTGCTTTTTGGTTGCTTTTTGGTTGCTCGATCGGTTGCTCCCAGATTGCTCGCAGGTTGCTCGGTTGCATCGGCTGAAAACGGCCCTTGGGAAATCCTATGGTGCAAACATGGAACTGGTGGTGCTGCGAAGCACATCGGCGGAACGTGCGTGAATCTGCCCCAGCACTTCTTACACATGCGGTCACCCGCATTCTACAGCTGGTAGCCAGCTGATTCATTGCTTGTGTGGTGCATTGAGGTGACAGGATTGTTTACATGTACATTGTGTACACAAGCCAACGCAAATGGGGGATGGCGTTACTGTGGAACTTGTGCAGGCTACACCCCTGCTAGCGCAGCCAAGGAGGACTGCGTATCTGGCACAAGATGATCTGGCACAAGATGACCGTCATCTTATGACAGTGTCACTGACGGTCATCTTGTGACAGTGTCACTGACAAACCCTAGCACAGCTGGTGCCAGCTGTGTGTAGCCGCACCGGCCGTTGCTAATAAAAACTCCCCAACTGACCATCGGGCTCAGTGTCCAGGCAACAGGGTGACTTTTCGGTATTCACACCAACCTTGTGTCTGCAGTGTCCTCGACTGCTGCTGCTGCTCTGCTGCTGCCTTGCTGCCGGTGTTTGCATGCTTCACCATCCGTCTTCGAGTGTCTGTACAATCAGGTACGCAGCATCACGATACACAACCCGCTTCCTGAGCGCTAGAAGCAGCCGTAGCAGCAGCATGGCTACGCACCCGCCCACCCCGAGCACCATTTACTTCGCAACCGGCAACAAGAAGAAGCTTGAGGAGGTGCGTTGCGTTCTTCCACCTTCTCATCAACTTTTCATGTCGATCAGCCACGCTTGCAACTGACTGACATGCCGATCCCCCTGCACTGTGCATGCTGCTGGCTGTACTGCTGGTTGTGGTATTGCTGCTGCCTGCCTGCACTACTTAATCCACGCACCATGACAGGTGGTAGCTATCCTATCAGCAGGCCATGAGCTGCCTTTCAAAGTAGAGCCCGCAAAGCTGGACCTGCCAGAGCTGCAGGGCGAGCCCGAGGAAATTTCAGTAGAGAAATGCCGCATAGCAGCCAAGCAGGTGTGCACAGGGGCAGACAGGAAGGCAGCAGCTGCCGCAGCAGCACCAACAGATCACACACAGCCTTACCATCATCCAGCTGCTGCACCAATGTTCTCTGCCTCCTGCTTCCTGCGCAGCCCTCCACCAGCAGAACACACATGCTCGTACATCTGCTCAGAGTGCACAATTAGCACATCAAACACTACAGCTTGCTAGGCTGGGCGTGACTGCTGCTGCTGCTGCTGCTGCTGCTGCTACAACTGTTTTGTACCTCTGCTATCCTTTGGCTGAACAGCTGGTGCTGCTGCTGCTGCTCTGATGCTCGTTGCAGCTGGGTGCAGCAGTGATGGTGGAAGACACCAGCCTGTGCTTCAACGCATACAAGGGACTGCCGGGTGGGCAACAGCAGCGCAGCTGCCACCGTGGTCCAGCACAGCAGCGTTCGCTCAGCCCGTAGCTCATGCGACACAGTGCAGTGCAGCACTGGGCTGTGGACAGCAGGCGTGAACTTGGCCGCTGCAACTTTGCATTCTTTGATCGGCAGGCTAGCTTGATTCTGGCAACAGCAGGCCATGGGAGCCAGCAGCTGCTGCGCTTGCCGTGCCTGCTGGAACACAGCTTTTTTGGTTTCACCAGCCTCCATCCTTGTCGTGACCGACTACAACAAACTGTCGCTGCGGCCTAGCAGCAGGCACTGCCTGGGATGATTGTCACGCCCAGTCACAGCTATGCAGGGTGTTGCACCAGTACAGATGGTCATTCAAATCAATGCAAACCACACCGCGCAGCTGCTTTGATCACGGGACAAAGCCTGCTACCATCCTCAAAGCAACACTGCTGCTGCTGCTGCATCATGTGTTTCATCAGGTCCCTACATCAAGTGGTTTCTTGAGAAGCTAGGGCATGACGGGCTGAACAGGATGCTCGGTAAGCACGTGCCGACTGACTCTGCAGGACGGATGTGATTGCCTGAAGTACACAGCTTCTGAAACACATGAGCATAGTGCTGCTGGGTAGGCTGCCTGCATTGCAGTTGTGTAACTTGATCAAACCCTGCTTCACTCGGAACTGCGCTGCAGGTGACATATGCCGTCATGTGTACTTAGTTGAAATCCTGCATGCGGAAACACTACCAGGCTGTCAGCTAAAGCAGGGCGTGCTCAAACGGGCGACTAGCATGCATCTTGCGTTAAGGGCGGGTGCTGGTGCTTGGGATCTGCGCTCAACAAGGTGCGTCGCCAGCCTGGTCTGCCAGCTTTGTTCCTGCCTGACCCGAAGCTCCTCACTATTGAAGTTCTGCCGCTGCACTGTTGCTGCTGCTGCACTGCCCGGCCGTGTGCCGCAAATGCCACCAGCCGGTTTCGAAGACAAGTCGGCCTATGCGCAGTGCATCTTTGCATACAGCCCAGGTGAGGCCGCAAGCAGGGGCAGCTGCAGCCACAGGCCTGGTCGCATGCCGCCTGCTGCCTGACACCTGCGCTGCATGGGATGCACATGCACACGCTGCAGCACCTACAGTGCCTGCCAGCTCAGCAAGCAGCACTGGCAGCGGCAGCGGCAGCGGCAGCGGTAGCAGGCTGCTTTTGAAACAGCTGCGGGCACCCTGATGTGCGCCTTGGCAGGATTGACACTATGCAAGCTCTGCCGCTTACACCCACTGTGGCAGGAACGACGCATGACGCTGAACGCAGAGCAGACACGTGGTAAGCACCAGCACGTGTGCATGCTGAGCGCTGACGTCTTGTCCTGCACTCCTGTGTGGCGCCAACCGCCCCTGCAACTCAATGAACCCTCCTTGCAGGGCCGGGTGCGGAGCCCGTCACGTTTGTGGGGCGCACCGAGGGCGCTGTCGTGCCTGCAAGGGGGCCTGCCGACTTTGGCTGGGACCCGGTGTTCCAGCCCGACGGCTACCAGGAGACGTACGCAGAGATGGACAAGGGCGTCAAGAACACCATCTCGCACAGGTGAGCGTGACCCATGCTGTGGATGTGTGTTTGCGCATGCTGCTGGAATGCAGACGGTTTGGTGGACTGGACAGAGCATTCTTAGCACAGCGCAGTGTTTTACCGGCCGGAATGCGGATGGGCCTCATGCTTGACGCAGGTCACATAGTGTCCTCGCTGTGCGCATGTGACTGCAGTGCCCAACACAGCTTTTGCAGCCTTAGTGCTGGACAGAGGTGGATGTGTTTGCCTGCTGGCAACTTTCATGTGCGTGACCAACTGCATGGCTGCCAGAGTCTGCTTTTTGTAGTTGAGGCTCGACCATCGGCCGCGCCTGCTGCGTTCATGCTGCAGGTACCGGGCGCTTGATAAGCTGCGGGCTTACTTGATGGGCAACGCTGCAGCTCAGCCGTCACAATGACTGGTGAATGTTGCAGGCAAGGCACACGAATGTCCTAGTGCTGGTGGTGGCTTGGTGCCATGCCCTGTGCAACAGGTGCGGCACTTCCGCGAAGTTTGCACGTGACAGCAGCAGCAGCATCCAGCAGCAGCAGCACCCTGATACCAGGAGCAGTGAGGTGCTGGGCTGCTGCAGGTGACGGTGTTGGTGCAGTGGTGTGGGCCGGAGGTGTGGCTGCAACGGAGCATTGGCAGTGCCGCTGCTGCAGCAGGTGCTTGGGGCGCAATGCAAGAAAGCTGCAGCAGGCAATGTCCAATCCGTCAGCAGCTGGGTTGTGCATCAGCAGCAGAACAAGGGTTTTGGTCGTCACCCCACTTTGCTTTCCCAGTGTTGTCTGCTTAGGCCCGGTTTCTCCTACAAGGATCTTCCTATAAGGGTAACGTTTTCATGGGTATATGAAGATGGACTGGCACTTTCCTTCACCAGCCAGTGCTGGAGCTGTGCTGCTGTCTCAGCTGTACAGCAGTGCGCAAGGCCATCACCGACATGAACGTTTTGTTGTGAGGCTTAACGTTGATTTGAAGAATGCGACTGTATCATGAGGTTGTCGCGCCATGGTGCGCGAGGCAAATTTGTTTGGCAGTTCCAAGGCTGCTACTGCTGACCGACCTTGGTGCGTGATCATGGTCCGACCCAAGCAGACAAGATTGTTGTTGCATGTTTACGGGCTGCAGAGAGCACTTTCAACGCAATTGTGTGACTGCTTGCGGCTGCTCTGGATGTTTGTCGTGTGTGAAGTGCTCTAGCCCGCCTTTTGTAGTCGCCGAGTTGGCACACCATCGTAGCTGGCCCGGCAGAGCGCAAACAATTCAAACACAATCAACTGCTTCGAAGGTTTCTCCTGCGTCGCGGCGGTATGCAGTTGTCCTCTGCTGTGCGCAGGAGGCAGCAGCAGGCTGCATCCCTGCTGGTGCTGGTGGCATGCAGCGTGCTGGCTGGTGAGCGCCTGGTAGCTGTACCAGTCGTTTGATGTTGTGTACAGCAGTGTCCAGCAAATAAAGTACTGGTGTCTGGTGGTCCTGCAATTCAAAGCATCAAGGCGAATGGCTGTCACAAGTAATCGTTGGTGGCAGGCAGACTGCCCGCCAGCAACAGACTTGGATTCAAACACCACTGCATGCTACAACTCTGCAGCTACGCACCTGCCAAATTGCCATTGTGGTGGTTTTGTGAAAGCAACACGAGCAGATACACTACGTTTCTAAATGTAGGTGAGCGGCTGTCCTTTGGTGTGCACATCATGTGTCATAGTGGTTACTTGTGATGCCAGCATTTACAAAACAAAATGGCCCTGCCAACAACCCCGCCTGTGCACATGTGGGTTATGCTGATGCAGGACCAGCGGCAGCAGCAGCAGCAGCTGGAGACAGCTCCAAGGCTGGTCGCAAGCTGAAGCAGGTCACTGTGTTCTATGAGACGCCAGCGGCAGCGGGCAGCACATCTGTGGGTCTCAACGCCAACGCAGCTGTGAGTGTGGCTGCAGCACTAGTCGGTTACCCATCAAAGCGTTGCTGTGCCGGACGTTGTTCTACATGCTTCGCAGCGCAAGCGGTGTTGGGTGAACTGGGTGACAGGTACCTGCAGGAGGCTTTGTCAGCAGCTGCTGTGTTGCAGCAGAGACCCAGTGCAGCTGTGCATCCCAGCTGAGGCAAATGTAGCAATATGCCTGAGCTGCTTTTGCAGCGCTGATGCCACCAAGACACAACAGACCGCCCGAGTGGTGCTGCGGCCTGGGTGGGCTCTGCCTGCTGTCTTTCGCCTTCCCAGGCCCACCCTCCATCTGTGTATCCCCCTGTAATCAATCAGCTGAACTGCTTGCTGTTTTGGCTGCTGCTGCTGCTGCTTGCTAAATTGTTTTGCATTGTGCAGCTGAGGCCGGATGGTACGGTGCATGCAGCCACCGGCGCTGCAGTCACTTCCTCAACAGGCATTGCCAACCCTCTGCCGTACTGGCTGACGCTGGGTGCCTACAACAACAGGCCCAAGGCGGGCACAACCGCCTACACGCAGATCCCTCTGCTGCTGCGTAAGCGATGTCACTGGGTCTGGCAGCATCATGCAACACGCCATTTCAAACACAACAGCAATGTCACGGGCAGCGTTGTGTGCTTGAGTGCTGCAAGTTGTGGTTTAGCTGTGTGCTTGCAATACCACGAGGTGGCCGTGATGCTTTGCGCAGCCGCAGTCTGAATAAAAAACATAAAAAATGGCACCCACACTTGCCGCAGTCTGTCTGGATCTTCATGCCACTCATGCTTGTCTGCAAGATCAGCGCTTGCACGTGGCAGGGCGCCAAGCAGGGCAGCCAACGTGTGCTTGACAAAGGTGCAAGCTCTGAGGCCTCTTTCAAGTGGCATTTACACTGTCAGTGCCCGTGTGGCTGCACATTTTCAACAATTGTCCAAGCTGCAAGCTGGTGCTGAACCCTACACCCTGCATGCGTATGATCTGCCTGCAGAGCAAACCCTGTTCCCCACTTTGAGCTATGGCCGCGCCTCCGCAATTGGGGACACCTTCTCAACCAGCGGTGGGACCTGGGGTAACCTTGAGTTTGGCTACAACCCCTTAAGCAACAACCTGGGAACCAGTATCAGCTCTGGAACAGCCAACTCGATCAACGTTGCATCTGGCGAGACGGTGGGGACCCTCGACCCAGGTAGGACGAGGGAATGCAACGGCAAACCATTGGCTCTTGGCCAGCGTGTACATGTGCCAGCCTTGTTATCACCGGACACCCACTTCAACAAGCTTGGCCGCCTTGTTGCAGCTGTCTGCCTTCAGCAGATGCTCCGCTCAACAGCCAGCTAGCCTGCGGGTGCCAATAAGCTCTTGCACGCTGCTTTGCTCTTGATGCTGCAGCTGGCGTGTGTGCTGCTCACCCACGGTGTATGCATGCAGCTGCAGGTTGCGCAGCTCTCAGACTCACCACTGCTGTTGCTGCTGCTGCCGCCATCATTGCCGCCGCCATGGCTGCTGTTGCCGCTGCTTGCGTCAACAGGGTCAGGAAGCTCAATCGTGGAGTTTGCTGGCTTTTCCAATGACCTGACAAACCTGGCAGACTCCCGCACTGACCAGTCAGGCCAGGCCGTCGCGCAGCCCTACAACGTTTTCAACCCACTCAACCCACTGACTTGCACACAGGTGCGCACAGGTTGCAGACAAGTTTGATGCACCGCCCTTCACAACAACAGCAGAAGAATAAGGCTTGTCAGCCGCACCACCTCCACAGCAACTGTATCACGACTTATCACCACACATGGATGCGTCTGGACTGCGTCCAGCTGCACGAGTGTGTTTTTATGTTCAGCCTCTGCTGCACTTGCGTGACCTTGGATGTAGTTTTCTGGCTGGCTTGCCGTCACCTGCATCTGCCATGTACTTGCAAGTAACTGCACTGAAGCTGCTGTTGATGTGCCGATTGCTGTGGTCTCCCGCAGTCGCTGCTGTACGCCGTGACACTCACCAGCTACGACCTGGGCGCGCCAGCCGGCCCCCTGCCGCGTGAGAACCCCCAGGCCATCGTGCCCTTCTGCCTGGGCCTGTTCAACTTTGGCACGCTGGACGACTTCTCTGCCTTTGTGGATGAAAACAACGACTATGAGCTCTTCTTCGACAACGACAGGTGCTCTTGCATGAGGCAGCACAGGAGGCTGCTGAGTGGCTGGCTACGCCGCACGTTTTGGATCTGGTCAGTGCTACCCAGCGGCCCTGTGTAATGACTTGTCTCAATGATAGTGCCCATTGCCCTGGTGATTTTGAACCTTTGCCAAGTGCTGGCTGTGATGCACCCGTCACTGCCTGCAGGGATGGCCGCATTGAGGGCCTGCGGATGTTCTATCCCGACGGAGAGGTGTTCAACACCCCTGGCACTGGCAACACCAACGCCCCGGACACCGTCAGTGCATCAAAACTCCTGGCCGGGGATGACACAGTGGAGTTCCTTGCAGAGAACCGCAACGCTGGTGCTGCAGCACCTGCAGGCGCTGCTGCTGCTGCTGCTGCCCCTGGCATGCGTCTTGGCGGCACAGGAGCACAGCGTGCAGCAGCCAACCCTGCAGAGGAGCCTGGCCAGCTGACAGATAAGCAGATTGCCAGGCTTCAGAAGCGACTGGAGACTGTGCACTTCAAGGATGCAGTGCAGAGCTACCTGAAGAATGCGCCCCCTGAAGTGCAGCTGTTTGCAGCCACGCCTATCGGCAACAAAGTGTTCAACCGGCTGTCTGAGGGTGCCATTGCTCGCATGGCCGATGAGACGGCGGCGATGCTGGCAAATATCACGGAGACCGCAGTATCCAGAATGGCGGAGCCAATGAACGAGGTCATCGGAGCGGCCAGCAACCTGACCAGCACGCTTGCAATGAATGCAACCAACCTGGCCCTTAAGAGCGCAGCAATCGGCATTGAGGCGGTTCAGCCGGCAATTGGCGTTGTTGCGTTGACCAACAGGGATGTTGTGCAGCCTCTGGCCAAGGCGTCTCGCGATGCAGCCGCCAGCTTGGCAGAAAAGAGTGCTGCTGCTCTCAAGGAGACGATTGCAAAGCTCCCTGAAGGCGATATGAGGAAGCAGGCAGAGCAGGTTGCGGCAACGCTTGCCAGGGGTGTTGCTGGTCAAGAAAGCAGTAGCAGCAGCAGCAGTGCTGCACAGATGGGTAAGCGGCGCATGCTGCACTAGGCGTGCCAGAGTGTCACTGACAGCACTCGGGTGACACACATCAGGGGGTTGTGATCCATGCTGACGGCGTGACACCTGCTTGCATTTGTAAACATATTACTTGTATGAAGATCATGTCAAGTGACAGTGCTTATAGCATATGCTGTAAGCGTACTGTATATGTGCATGTGAGGTACCTTCAAGTTGTTATGGGCACGTGCTCAGTAGCTTTTGCCTCTAGGAGCCTGGCATCTGTGGCTGTAGCTGCCGCAGCTACAGCCTGAAGCCTTCAGGCATGCTGAGCATGCTTGCATAATCAAAGATGAGTGTGTTAGATAGCATGCTGTGTTGTGTATACATGCATGTTCGTGATCCTGGCATGGCATATGCTTGGTGCATGTGAACTTCACAGCAGGCTGCTGTTTGCATGGTGGTCACTAACCCAGCAGCAGCTGGCCAACGGTTCTGATAGTGGCACTGCTTGCAATTGACACTCGTGTCATCTGTTTGCCTGCAGCTGGAAGATGGTAAATGACTCTGTGACATTCCGCATCACTGCTGCAGTGATCTTGGCTGGTATGTATGAATACAATGCATGCTGTCTGCACTTGGCAGTGAAAATGTAATTGCCGCTAATGCAAAACGTGCGCCAGCAGGCAGCTGCTAATGCTTTGGTACCAAATAGAGGACCTTGCGCCTTGGGATACGAGATGCATGCGTGTGTGTTGTGGGTGAATCAACATCCAGATGTGGCTATTGTAGCCAAAAATGCAGCAGTGCTACTGCAGTACTGCCTCATGTACATATGCATGTGCGCACTTCGTGCATAAGCACTGCAGCAGAGCTCATAAAACCGAAGTAATTGCGTTTCTGACCAGCACTTGTTTCAAGCTTGCCGTGCCTACACCTCAAGATATGTGACAATGAGGCAGCACTGAACGTGAAGTGTCACGGAGACGACTACTCCGCGCCAGCGCTCGCATTTTTGCGATTGCTCAGACGCTCCGCGTGTTGGAGGCTTTGTAAGTAACCCAGCAGCCCCAACACCCCATTCATCGCCCCTGTGGCTGGTTACATCTCAGTAGTCCTGCATCTCCAACCTCGCTTTTTTTCGCCTGTCCTGCAATTAAAACCATGGGGCCGGTCCAAAAGCTTGGCGAATGGATGGTGGACGTGCGCTTTAGGGAGAAGGGCAACTTGCAAGCTACCGCCTCAGGCGTGCTGCTGGTGCCCCCTAGTGACGCGCTGGCACTCGTCACGGACTCAGGTGCGCCCGCATTGAGCAACGTGGTATCCCATCGTGCTGTGATTACCTGTGCTTGTAAGCATGTGATGGATGGCAGCTGCAGTGTCGCACTATATATCTTCCCGCCATGCACATGGGGCCACCGTGATCAACACCTCTGCACGCCTGCTTGTGTTTGCTGCATGCAGCTGGAGACCGCCTGTTTCGCGTGGTGCAGCGGCTGTCACTGCCGGCAGCCCCTGATGGCAGCCACCGTGTCGAAGTGGTGAACAAGGCAGCCATTAGAGTGCTAGCGTGGAAGCTCTGGTCCTGCAACCGTGTTGTGTACAGGATAGCTCCACGACAGGCTGCAGGAGCAGACACAGTGCAGGTGCAGTGCTGTGCATGCGGCGGCCATCCTGCCCTGGCGCAGCAGAGCATCAGCAGCAGCGGTGGTGCCAGCCAGGCATGCATCCACTGTTCACAGGCGCAGGAGGGCAGCAGCAGCTTGCAGGAGGTGCCCCGCACCGTGTGCTTCAACCTGCTGTCATCGGTGAGCAGCAGTACAGCAGAGCTAGTGCACACACCTGCAGCCTGTCGGCAGCGGCCTGCGATGCACATGCACATGTGGCTGGCCTGGCACAGGTGCACAACAGCACGCTCAACAACGGAGACAGGGCTCATGCCATGCATACCACAGCTGGCTGTACCTCACAAGTCCTGGTCAGCTGCCATGAACTACAGCCATTTTGCACATTTGCGACACCTTGCTGTGTTGGATACCCTGCAGAACATGCTGCACAGCCTGTCAGGCACCTGGAAGCTGGCGCCACTGAAGATCCACCACACCTCGCTGCCAGCCAGCGGCTTCAGCAGCATCAGCAGCGGCGGGCAGCTGCAAGCAGGAGCTGGAAAGCAGCTCCATCTCGCTGCTTGTAAACAAACTAGCAAGCAGCAGCAGCAGCAGCAGCCAGCAGCAGCAGCAGCAGCAATGGGTTGAGGGTGCCTGCTGGGCTGTGCATTGATGCAGATGGCAACGTGACAGCAACACTGGTGCAGTACGAGCAGTACGCACAGCCAAAAGGTGGGGTGTGACTCCAGCAGTACACTGGCTGGAACTGTAGTAAAGTTGCAGCTTCAATGGAGAAACCGTTGACATCAGGCACCAGCCCAGCACCCTGCACCATGCGCATGATGTTCCGTTGACACTGCACGCTGTTGGCACAGTACAGCATGCAGTGCTGCATGCAACCAGAATGTTCCTTGCCACAGCTGGGCTGCACTGCAGCAGTTTGCTGTGATTGGGCACAGACATGCAGTAAACAGGTACTGACATGCCACCATACATCGTGCTGCTGCTGCTGCTGCTGCCGCTCCTGCTGCTGCTGCATCTGCAGGTTTGCCGTCTGGTGTACGCTTTGTGCCGGGCATGTCTGATGCTGTTCGCATGAGCATTGGAAGGGAGGTGCGCCAAATGCTGGAGAAGATTGGGCATGCAGCAATGCTGGTAAGTGCAAGGGCTGCCGACAGAGCAACTGCTGTGCCTGGCCGTGCCAGGTTCACGCGTTGGCGAACGCAGCATATCAAGACAAATGACAAGACAGCAAACTGCTGAGTCAAGATGGGCAGCTGCAGCATTGCCGTCAAGTAGCGTAGGGCGCTGGTGGTATGCAAAGTCGCCCTTATGGAAGTGTGAAGGACATGGCAGCATACAGAGTACTGTCCATAACAAACAGGAACACCAAGCCTCTTATGAAGCATTGCAGTTGTGTGTCAGCAACATCCAAGATGCGTGTTCCAGCAGCAGCTTGGTTGCTCAATGCATACATCGGCTGCCCCAACAACGTTGTGTCCAAGCCCTGACTGCCATCAAGGGCGACTTGCAAAGGTGGGTTTGCCCTGCTGCTGTAGGAGGTTCAGCATGGCATCCCGCCTCAAGCTGCCCTGACAGTACTGGCAAATCAGCTGGATCAGGCTGGTGGAAGCTTCAAAAAGCTGCGCAAGCAGCACATGGCAGCAGCGGCGGCTGTGCCTGAGGCACTGCCGCACTGCTGGCCAGCGAGCTCAGCGACGGCAGCAGCAGCAGCAGCAGCATTGCTGCGCACCCGCTTTTGACCATCTCAGCTCTGGATGTGGCAGAGACAGGCATGTAGGGTGGAAAATCAACATGCAGCGGCTTTGGCGGTTTAGGGGTTGTGGAGAGCAGCATCAGGGCGCTCAGAAGAGCCCGCTATGCTGGTGTTTTTTGGTTTTTGGCTTGCAGAACAGCATTTGCGGCATCTGATAGCATCACGCGTTGCTGCTGCTGCCATCCCCATGCTGATCTGGGTGTATGAGAAGTTTTTCCTGCTGTCACAGTTGTGACTACGACGGTCACGGCTACCGGCTCATTGTAGTGGTTCCACAACTGGGGTGCCAGGTCAGCAGCCAGGGTTTGGCAGAGTCAATTGTGACTGAACCCTCAGATGATTACAGTCAGTCCAAAAATAGGTCTGTTGGACCTTTGCAGGACGGGCTATACGCCGCAATGACTGCAAGCAAGCTGATGCGGCTGTCGGTGAAAGTACATGCCATCATCATGCCCTAACTGGTGTCAGCTGATGGACATGTATGTTGCCAATACCGCTGCAACACCGAGTTGCTGATGACCTTCATTGAGGGCCTTATGATAAGTTGGAAGCACCGCAGCAATGTTTAATGATCATGACTAACTGGTGCTTGTTGATGCCCAGTTTAACAATTTCTGTGGACATATTCATGAACGTGATCACCAGCACACAAGGCAAGCAATCTGGACCGCAGCGTGGCAGTACCCTAGTGTCTTCCGAATTACCGAACTACCAAAGTAGGGCCACTGGCCCACCCGCAAAGGAGCCAAACAAGGCTCATGGGGTCCACAAAACTCAAAAAAAGACCATCAACCGAAAGAAGCCGCAACCTCAACAAGCTCGGAGAGCTCAGAACTCAGAAAGGAGCCAAACAAGGCTTGTGGGGTCCAAAATGTCTCTCCACAACCGGGGGGAAAGGGGGGCAGAGCATGCACACACAAGCAGCCAACATACAGTATAGCCTAGCGGTAAATCCATGCGAAAGGGCACAATATCTGGTAGCAGCATAGGTGGCACGGTGAACCACGCAACAAACCAGGATGGGGGTTGTGCCCCCTCCTCTGTGGGGGCAGCATACTCCTCAAACAACAGCACAACCGAGAAACAAATATGGATGTCAGCATGGCTCCATGTCAACAATGGTCACCACTGCTGACGGTCAGCACGGCTTCATGGTTTTCTACTTTGATAGACTGCTCTGGTAATACGCCTCTCCGGTCGCCGCTCAGCGCAATGGCGGCGCACCCAAAGCAACATTAACGCGATTATAGATATCCAATTCCAGTCCTCCTCTAACTTTCAGATACTTGTTGCGGCATTTATTTGACACATCTCGTCACAAGTAGCATAGGCTATGCTGTACCAAGCAGCACCACTGTAACCTAGCAGGGAAGGAAAGCAAGCGCAAAGCTTAAGCATGGAAAAACCTGTTGTGTGACAGAGGCACAGGTAGCGCATGGGCTGTTGATGCATACTGCATGGCACTCTCGCTGCAGCCTGCTCAAGCAGAGCATGCGAAGGGCTATGCTGAGCCCGCAATGTTGCACTAAATCCTCTTATGCAACTGGCAGGCTGTTGATGAGTGCGTTCTGTTTGCAGGCCATTGCGTACCTGCATCTGGCATGCCCACTGGCATGATGCCCTTGGGTGGCGACCCTGCCGTGCCTGCCAGTGCACTGCGGCCAGCCCGGCCCCGGGGGTGTCCACCTGCCGGCTTGCCCTGCTACCATGCCATATTTCAGTCCCCCACAGTTAGGTGGCCTACCAATGGTGACGCCATGTAGCCTGCCCAGCCCAGTCACCGCTACAGCTCAAGTGGCTGTGCAGGTGTATGAAGCAGCAGCGTTCCAAAGATCGCACATGCCTTCTTGGCTGGTTTTTGGTTGTGCTGCTTGTGAAGCATGAGGCGGCCACCATGGTCACGTCCTGCCCCTTGTTCAGGTAGTTGGTAATGAATGTGAACGGCCTGTTTTGCGACGGGAACACATGCGGCACCCTCATACGGTTGCAACCACCAACACTCTGCGCCTTGCAAGGCAATTGCCCAATCTGAAGTCAGAGCAGGTCTGCGCTAGAGCTCTGCAGAATAGCCAGCTGTGCTGTACTGTTCAAAAGTCGACGTTCCAATACTCCGTTGAACTGTTACAACCTTGGCAGCAGCAGCACTACAGCGGCACTACAGCAGCATCCCACCGCCGACAAAAGGCAACCTTCAGTAGTTCAGCAACATGTAGCAGCGTACAACCACTACAAAAAATGCAAATAAAGCATGTACTGCTTCAAACCCAACGGTCAGATGACGAGTTGTTCGGTAGTGACACTACCGGTATTGCTGCAGCCGTATGGAGCCTCAGGCTTCTTCAGTGAATAGGCTCCTGCCAGCTCGTGCCTCGTTCCTGTTTCAACAATGATACTATCACACACATATTCAAAAATGAAAGTTCAAATGATGAACATGTTGTCTTAGCTTTCTTTTTGCTTTTCGGCCAAGCAGCGGTTTGGCTCTGCAGGGTGAACACGCCCAGGCACAGGGCGAGGACGCGGATGAAGCATGCAGAGTCCAGGCAAACGCTTCTGTTCGTTACGCCAGTCCCCGCCATGCCACGGCATAGCTTCCTTAGCCCACCTCATTTCCCTTTAACAACGCCTGGACGCATTGCCATGATGCAGCGTGTTGCAGTGTTGTGGTGACAGCAGCAAGGCTTTTGACTTTGTGCCGGACAAGCTGCAGCAGGAGCGTGCCACCTGGCAGACTGCAGCGATACATAGCCTCAATTGATGGCGTACAAGCAGCAACAGCAGAAAGTGTGGCACAGCAACGAAGCACTGGGGTTGTTCAGCTGCAGCATCGTTGTCTGCTATGCTGCTGACATGTTGTAGAGCGCACGTGCATGAACTTCCACGCTGCTTGCGTCTTCAGTGCTGCATGCGCTGCCTGCACTTGCTGGCATCAATGCGCGCACCGCTGCAACTGCAAAGCTGCAACTGCAAAGTTTGCGCTGCTGCGACAGGAGTCTGAGACCATCTCTGGCAAGTGGCGGGCGCGCGAGCGGGAGATGCAGCAGCAGGCAGTGAAGGCAGCACAGGAGATCGCAGCCCTGCGCGCATGCTGCCACCAGCTCACCTCTTAAGCCCATCAGCCTGCAGGGGCTGCAGTTGGACAACAAGAACTTGCTGACCAGGAGCGAGCAGCTGCCTGGCAAGTGCAACCTGCTGGGTGCGCATCACGTGATGCGCACGCAGCAGGTTGCAGTTGCCAAGCAGGTGCTCATTCCTGGTCAGCAAGTTCTTGTTGTCCAACTGCAGCCCCTGCAAGCTGATGGGCAGGCGTGATGAACTGCTCGGCCTGCAGCGTCTCAGGCAGCAGCAGCGGCGGGGCACGGCTCGACCATGGCAGCCGCGGAGCAAGGTGCAGCAGCAGCAGCAGCAGCAGCAGCAGCACCACCACCACCAGCACCAACAGCAGCAGCAGCTGCACGCCCTGCAGCAGCAACAATCGCAAAGATCCTGCTCAGGAGCAACCAGTGCAGCGGCTACCACAGACGTTCCGCAGCACCCCGCACGCTGGCCAAGTCGCGCCTGTAAGTCGGCAGCAAAGCGGCAGCCTGCTGAGGCACAGAAGCTGCGCTGCGAGTTGCACGCTGAGGCCCTGGCTTGGATCATTCCCTGCCAGCTGGTCACTTTCATCAAGGTGTGTGGGATGGGTGGCGGGTATGCACGGGACCGGAAGATGCCCTTCCTCTGCCAGCAGCTGACTCTGTGACCTGTTGTAATAATCATTGCTACCAGTTTGCCAGTTGTTTCAGCTGCTGAGCGCAGCACTTTGCCTTGCCTTACAATGCAAGTGGACCGTGCCACCAAGGATAAGCAGTCCGCCATTGTGTGTGCGCAGGGAGCGGTGCAGTCGGCGCGCCTCATTGACCGGGCCATCCAGCAGAACCCTCCTCCAACACGCTGCACAAGATCGAGGTGCGGTGTGAATGGTAGTGTGTCGTGGCTGCTTGTCGTGGCGTGCTTCAGAGCCTGCTGTGCTGTAGCGCTGCATCGTGTCCAGCATGACATTCATGTAACATAAGGTGGCTCATCACTGCATTGAGGTGCGGCAGGATGGTGCTGTAGCTTGTAGCTTGTGGCTTGCTTGTCATGGCGTGCTTCACAGCGCCTAGGCGGGTGCTGCTGGCACTGTTGCTGTGGGATGCTTTTATGCTTTTGCTGTGGCCGTCACACTGCCTGCTGTAGCGCGGCATCGTGCCCAGCAGAAGACTTTTGTAACATATAATAGCACATCGCTGACGCACCCTGCCCCAACATCTATCATTCGGCCAGCATCTGCCCTGTTTCATTGTCTGCTGCCACCCCCATTTTAGATTGCCTGCAGGCTGCCAGCGCCGGCACCGCCTCACACAGCGCCGACCGAGTGCAGTTCAACCAACTGGATGATCGTTGCTCTGCTGTGTTGCGTGCTGACTGCTCGCAGGCTGCACGCGAGGCGGCCGGCACCATTGCAGACAGCGCCAACCGCGTGTTCCTCAGCGCAGACAGCCTGCTGCTCATTCTGGGCGAGCTGCATACCACCGGCGCCACCATGTAGGGCGGCAGCAGCAGCAGCAGCAGTAGCAGTGTTGCTCAATCTGGGTGAGGCGCAGATTATGAGCGCCGACGAGTAGGCCGGCAGCAGTACGGCAGTGTTGCTGGCAGCAGCTCAGATCAGCGGCGTCAACAAGTAGGGTGAGAGCAGCAGCAGCAGCAGCAGCAGCAGCAGCAGCAGCAGCAGTGTTGCTGGCAGCAGTTGGGGAATCAATGGCAGTAGCGCGTTGCTCCACGTGGGCCAGCTGCAGGTCAGCCTTTGACTCTGACAACAACGCAGCAGCAGCTGCCGCAGCAAGGATAGCAGCAGGGACAGCGGCGCTGGCAGCAGCTGCAACAGCAATGCTGGCACCTGTATTGTAAACTGTTGGAGAGCTGCTGATCAGTCGCGCAAACTGCAGCAGCAAAGGCAGCAGCAGCAGCAACAGCTGCTGGGTTGTCCTAGCAGTGGCAGCTGGCGCATGCAACAATCGGCTGGCAGTCCTAGCAGATAGCATATGCACGCTTGTTGGTGTAAGGCGTGCTGTGTCCTTCACATTCCTTCCAGCAATCACAGCAGATCCAGTGTCTGAGATGCTTGATCTGTGAAGGTGGACATTCGCCAAGCTGGCGTGGGGGCCTCAACTGTTGCTGTTGTTGGCATTGTAAGGGTGCCTTCGCTTTGGGGCTTCACTGCGCGGGTGTTGCAGTTGACAGCATCCCACGGTCAGGAATCCTTCATAGTTTTGTTGCAACCATCCTTTCATACTCGGGTAGGGTAACAAACGTTTTGAACTCCACAAGTGCAAAGTCAGGCACGCTGGTGTAGACTAGCTGTGTGGTGTGACTATGGTTGTGAGTAGCAGTGACAAGAAGAGGTGCAAGGAGGACATTTCTAAATGTCCAGCGCGACTCAGCGCACAGGAGTCTCTGTGTTGAGCAAATTGACACCCCCCCCCCCCAGCGCCCCGCGGCAATGCACCCCAAAGTACTGCTGAGCACACTGCAGCTCAACCGTGGTGGTTGAGCTGTGTATGGAGGGCGCTTTTGGCCAGCCCAGCCTCTCGTGTAGAACAGGTATCAGGCATACACTGCAGATGATGCATGGGTTATGCAGCCATTTCACAGCAGCATGCGTAGCACGAACCAAACTTTCTGTTGTCTCAAACCCCTGCGGCACGTGCAAATCCAAGACCAAGGTTCCGTCAAATAGAGGCTGCGCAGCATCGCGCCTGCTGGATCTGAAACTATAAATGTTGGTATGGAATTCACCTTCATGCACCTGTTGTTTGTTCCTGCGGCTTCTCCCTTGTACAGCTGCTATCAGTGCCTCGGCATCCCGACTTTCCTGTTACGCATGCACAATCATCACAAACGCCTTTGACGAGTACTGCTAGGTAGATTAATTGTTTGCAAACGTCATACTGGGTGCTATGCAGCAGCAGCAACAGCAGCTTCTGCTGGACACCAGTAGGGCCTTGAGGCCTTCCAAGCGCTTGGCGATCCGGGGCTCATGGTGCAGCAGCAACCATCCAACCGGCGTGCAAAAGCATTGAACGGCCTGCTGTGAGTGCCTCGCGCTTTGGGCTTGAAGTACTCATCACAGGTGCGGCAGCTGCGCAGTGGAGCAGCTGCAGCTCCAACTTGCAGCAGGGGCAGTGGAGCTGAGGCTGTTCTGTGCCCATTGGCATCCAGTGCTAGCCAGGACCAGCAGCATGCGCAGGCTGCTGTGGAGTGGTAGGTGGCTGAGCAGCCGTGCATTATGTGTGGTTCTGCTGTCGTTGTCCCTGTTTTGTGTGGGCAAACCTTGGTCATCGGTGCGTATCAAGGGTGAAGAAGTCCAGGCAAGGCGTTTTGAAGTGCAAGCCCCGACAGCAGCCAACTTGGCACGTTGAACGTGCCAACCACGCACCATGGAGTGGGACTTCCTCCAAGCACGGCAGCAGGAGGGCAACAGCGGGTTGCATGATGCCTCAGCCGCACAGGTGTGGCATAGCATTGTTCGGCTCCAACCGCCAACCACAGCATCAGACCTTTCAGCGGTGCATGCGCCTATGTTGCAAGGTGTCTCTGGTGTGCGTCCACTGTCTTGTCATGCCTGATTGCATGCAGCTGCTTGGTGTCTCTGCTTCACCTCACACACACTTTGTGCTGCTGACTGCATGCCTGTTGACTGCACACGCGCCACCCTGGCACCACCAACAGCAGCATCAGCAGGGCAGAAACGCTCGGTGTGTAGGAGGACATCCTTCATGAGCGGGGCAGTGGCTTTGACCCCATCAACGCAGCCACAGCTGTTCAAAAGCAGCTCGTCAGATAGTGGGGCATCAGCAGCACCAGCAGTAAGTCTCCTTTCACAGGCTGGCAGGCACTCGGACAGGCTGCTGCCTGCAGCTGGGTCTCAAGCCCTTGCAAACGTCGCACAGCATTGGTGTGATTGTCAAAGCCAGCACCAGGGTAGCGCCACTATCAACCAAGCCCTTGCACGTCAGCATGGCACAACGTGTTGACCACTGGGACCCGCAGCTGCCGCCAACAGCTTGTAGGCATGTGCCAGGTGCCTTGGTGTGTGTTGCACCAAATTTTTTCCCGCATTCGCAGCCGAGTATTTGCAGCCGCACCCATGGGCTGGCCAGCTGGCTCCCAAGCGGGCAGCACGGGCATGCAAGCTGCTGCGTTTGAAGCAGCAGCCGCTGATGACAGCGGTGTTGTAGCCCACTACACATGCGCGCAGCAGCAGGCCAGATCAGACGTGCCTGCCTTGCACTCGTGCGGCCGCATGACGGCAGTGGCGTCCGCTGTTGCTGTCGTGGATGCGCACCAGCTGGCAGGAGGTGTTGAAGCCCTGGTGTCCAGCAGGGCTGACTAGGGGTGTTGTGGAGGTTACACAGCTGGCTGCTGTCAGGGCGGCAGCGACTGGGAGAGCAGGTGAAGCAGACTAGGGGTGCTGTGGAGGTTACACAGCTGGCTGCTGCAGCTGGTTGAATGGAACTGGATGATTGGCTGCTGCGCTGGATGGTTCATTGAGGGATGCTGTGGAGCTTGTACATTTGGCTGCTACAGCTGCATAGTCAGGGGCTGGCAGGGCTGCTGAGTAAAAGCAACAGCTGGCAGAGGGACAAGCAGCAGCAAATGCATACTTTGCACAGCAACAGCAGGAGCAGGTCGGCGCATCACATTGGAGTGTGTGCATTGTGTGAGTCTGTTGTATACCTGCCTTCATGCGGTTCAGAGTGTACACATTCTTTGCATGGGTGTGTAGGGATGTGCATAGACCTGCCTTTGCGGATGTTTTGACCATAACCAATGCTGGCGTAATGATGCCTGTGCATGCTGGTGCCATGTGCAGCCGCTGCATTGTGTAGCATGGCATTCTGCATCAGGCACTGCAGGCATGACCATGAGCATGGTACTGTCCACCTGTAACTGCTTCAGCTGTTGTGTGTCCCACGGCTGCTAGTGTGGTTAACCACACTGCAATGCTGCAGGTATGTGTTCTCCTTGGCTGGTATCCTGTGTTCTCCTTGCGCTGCTGGTCAATCAAGTCCCAGTGGTCGCTGCCGCCTGCGCCTTGTTGTTGTGGATGAGATGGGTTGTGAGTGTCATCGTTCGCTACGCTTGTCACGCCGCACAAACATGCAGTTGCAACCACCTTCAATTCTTCTGTTGTCATGACATGTGCCTTCAAGGCTTGCTCAGTCTGATGTCAAGCAGAGCACTGAGGCCAGATTTCTGTGATGTTCTGTTGTTGAAATTCGAAAAATTCATGGTAAATAGCATTGGCAGCTGAGCATGCCAAAGGTGGCGCCACACCAAGTGCCTGCAGCAGCTGCAGCTGCTAGCCAGCACTACAAGTTGACTCACGTTTGCGTGGCCTTTGACCTCCTTTGGAACGCTAAGATTGTGAAGAGCGATGTCGATTTCTCACAAAAACTTCCTTGCGAACAGTAATGTGCAATCACAGGGACGGCAGCTTGCCGCCTTGAAGAGCAAAACAATTGCAAGTATCAAGTTTGTGCTGCAGCCAGTGTTGTCTTACAGCGCGTGTAGCGCCAGATGTTGCGCTAGATCTAATGCATTACACAGCGTTTGCCGTAGGGCTAGCTACGCTAGCTGCAAGATCAGCAGCAGCAGCAGTACAGCAAACCCCCAGCGCCGACATCGATCAATAATTCGTAGTGCAGCTATATTTAGCAGCAAATCATTTAAACGCATTCTTTTAATTTCTGATTCAATTCTACTGGTCGGTTACGAATTACTCGATAGTGACACTGCTGCTGCAGCACTTAAGCCTCTGCGAGCTCGTGCTTCCCCTGTTTCACACAGATACTACACACAACAACAACAAACCAAAGCATTTTACTTTGAACCAACAAAAACATGTTTTCTTGGCTTTCTTTTCCGTGCACGGCAAAGCAGCAATTTGGCCCTGCGGCCAGAGCTGCCTGCACATTTTCAGGGACTGGCTATCTTACTCTTCAATCATTTTCGCGTCCTCGCCCTGGGCCTGGGCTTGTTCATCCTCGCTGCTGTCCGCTACGGCAGTCCCCGCCATGCCACGGCATGGCCTCGTGAGCCCACCTCACTATCCCTGCACAACGCATGGATGATTGTTGCCATCATTGTAGCGTGTTGCAGTGTTGTGGTGACAGCGGCGAAGGCGTTTGACTGATACCGGACAACCGGGCCTCGCTTCGGGACAGCTGCAGCAGGTGCGTGCCATGGCAGCCTGCAGCGATGCATAGCCTCATTTGATGGCATACAAGCAGCCACAGCCGGTTATGTGACACCGAGTTGAAGCACTTGGGTTTGTTCAGCTGCAGCATCCATGTCTGCTATGCTGCTCAATCGTTTGCAAAGCGCATGTGCATGAACAAGCAGTACAACAAAACCACCCAAATGCAAGCAGACAACACCACCTGGTGCAGCTATACAACAGCACCGCATACACACATTGAAAATTCATGATAGCAGACTACCAGCTCAACTGACTCACAATTGCGCCTCTGCTGCTGTCACTTGGCCATCGTCAAATTGTTGCTGCCCTGCAGCATGCCTGACAGTGTCATCATCACAATCAAGCCTGCCACCTGCCAAGACGGCTTGACCAATGACCTCACCACCAAAGGTAGCAGCACGGGCATCGCAAACCTTCATCACCAGCACCTGCCAGCAGCAGCGGCTTCCTGCGTAGCAAGCCACCACTGAACAGCACCGACTGTGGATCAGACGTGAGCCCCAGCAGAGACAACCGCCGGCAGGCAGCATATGCAGCGTATGCACGGTATGCAGCGCTGAAGCCGCATACACCGTACAAGTTTGGGCTGCTGGGACCGGAGTATGAGATTGACCCTGGCATGTGGCAGGCACGGGCGCAGGACATGCAGCAGCAGGCAGCAAAGGCAGCACAGGAGAATGCAGCCCTGCTTGCACACTGCCACCAGCTCACTTCACAGCTCAGCAGCCTGCAGGGGCTGCAGTTGGATAACAAGAAGCTGCTGGCCAGGAACGAGCAGCTGCTTGGCAACTGCAACCTGCTGCGTGAGCAGCTGGGCAGGCGTGATGAGCTGCTGAGCCTGCAGCATCTGAAGCAGCAGCAGCGGCGGGGACACAACTAGACCACGGCAGCCGCTGGGTGCAAGGTGCAGCAGCAGCAGCAGCAGCATGAGCTGCATGCCCTCAGGGTGGCAGCTGCTGCCAGTTCCCCCTTGTTTCCATTGCTGCTGCCAAGATGATTAAGCAGCAGGTGGTAGCTGTGCTTGGTTGCGGCGAGCGCGGTGTTGGGCTGGCTGTGCGCTGCTGACATGCTTGGATATGGCCACAGCAGCAACTGGCTGTCTGTGTGTAAAGGATGTGGCTGGTGGTGTTCACAGCCAAAATATACAGAAGTGTCACAGCAGCAGGTGGTAGCTGTGCTTGGCTGCGGCGAGCGCGATGTTGGGCTGGCTGTGCACTGCTGTACATGCTTGGATATGGCCACAGCAGCAACTGGCTGTCTGTGTGTAAAAGGATGTGGCTGGTGGTGTTCACAGCCAAAATATACAGAAGTGTCACAGCAGCAGGTGGTAGCTGTGCTTGGCTGCGGCGGGCGCGGTGTTGGGCTGGCTGAGCACTGCTGTACATGCTTGGATATGGCCACAGCAGCAGCTGGCTGTCTGTGTGTAGAAGGATGTGGCTGGTGGTGTTCACAGCCAAGATACAGAAGTGTTACAGCAGCAGGTGGTAGCTGTGCTTGGCTGCGGCGAGCGCGATGTTGGGCTGGCTGTGAACTGCTGACATGCTTGGATATGGCCACAGCAGCAACTGGCTGTCTGTGTGTAGAAGGATGTGGCTGGTGGTGTTCACAGCCAAAGATACAGAAGTGTACAGCAGCAGGTGGTAGCTGTGCTTGGCTGCGGCAGCTGGTGTTGGGCTGGCTGTGCACTGCTGTACATGCTTGGATATGGCCGCAGCAGCAACTGGCTGTCTGTGTGTAGAAGGATGTGGCTGGTGGTGTTCACAGCCAAAAATACAGAAGTGTTACAGCAGCAGGTGGTAGCTGTGCTTGGCTGCGGCAAGCTGGTGTTGGGCTGGCTGTGCACTGCTGTACATGCTTGGATATGGCCACAGCAGCAACTGGCTGTCTGTGTGTAGAAGGATGTGGCTGGTGGTGTTCACAGCCAAAAGATACAGAAGTGTACAGCAACAGGTGGTAGCTGTGCTTGGCTGCGGCGAGCGCGGTGTTGGGCTGGCTGTGCACTGCTGTACATGCTTGGATATGGCCACAGCAGCAACTGGCTGTCTGTGTGTAGAAGGATGTGGCTGGTGGTGTTCACAGCCAAAAGATACAGAAGTGTACAGCAGCAGGTGGTAGCTGTGCTTGGCTGCGGCGAGCGCGATGTTGGGCTGGCTGTGAACTGCTGCACATGCTTGGATATGGCCACAGCAGCAACTGGCTGTCTGTGTGTAGAAGGATGTGGCTGGTGGTGTTCACAGCCAAGATACAGAAGTGTTACAGCAGCAGGTGGTAGCTGTGCTTGGCTGCGGCGAGCGCGGTGTTGGGCTGGCTGTGCACTGCTGTACATGCTTGGATATGGCCGCAGCAGCAACTGGCTGTCTGTGTGTAGAAGGATGTGGCTGGTGGTGTTCACAGCCAAAATATACAGATGTGTTACAGCAGCAGGTGGTAGCTGTGCTTCGCTGCGGCGAGCGCGATGTTGGGCTGGCTGTGCACTGCTATTCATGCTTGGATATGGCCACAGCAGCAGCTGGCTGTCTGTGTGTAGCAGGTTGCGGCTGGTGTTGTTTACATGTGAAGGAAACAAAACAACCTAAAAAAGATCCAGAAGGATTCAGAAGTGTCAGCAGGGAGTAGTAAACATGCCAGAAATATTCACCAGCCTAGCAGGCTGCTTTTGCAACAGAGCTACAGCAGCCTCAGCTAGCGCACACAACACATCATAAGCGTACAGGTGACCAGGGTTGGCAATCCACAGCAGCGCTTCAAAGCAAGGCTGGCTGCCGCGCCTGCCTTCCCCAAACAGTGTATGTGTAGTGCAAACAACACTTCTGCAGCTACAATGGTGCAGTGTTGCAAACGGTTTGTTACTCAGTTCACACATTATCATGTCACCAAATCAAGCCATAGTGACGCCATACCACTTAGGACAACAATGCATAACAATAACATTTCCTGGAAAGCCATACCGTACGGAATATGCCATATGCGCCTCAACCTCTGGAAGGCCGAAAAGAGATATGGAAAAGCATGTCTGTCATGCAGCCCAGACACCTGCTTGAGGCAGCTACTTGCAAACGATCATCAACGTTGACAACTGCAATGTATAGCTGTTTCAGCTCTCTGAATGTCACCACATGCTGCAGTGCTGGCTGCACAACACAAAAACCAACAAGCACGCGATTGAGCCATGGACACCCCTGTCGACCCTTTGACTTTTGTCACCAGCTTGCAGTGCCTGTTGCCAGTTCAGCACCTCTTAAGCTACTTAGTTCTACCGAGCAGATGAAGAAATATGATACTAGAAAACTTGTGGCATTACTTGCAGTCATTCAATGTTGATCCAGCATTTAAATTATGCTACTGTAGAGCAGCTGCCAATGCCTCTGGTACCAGAAAATTCTGTATTCCATCACTTCACTTGCGGCCAAAACATGAGACATTCACCCCTCACATGGTGGCCTTGAGGATCTGCCCTAAGCAGCTGCTGCTGGTGATCTGCGGCTGATCCAGCAGGCAGTCCTGCAGCTTCATGACATACGTGAACGCAAAGTGGTCGTTCAGGTTGAACCTGCAGCGTTCGCCGACCGCAGTCAGTGGGCACTGCATGGCGGTTGGGCCGTCAGCTTTGAGGCACTTGCCTTGCCAGATGCGGTAGGTGCTCTCCACCGGCAGCTGCACGTAGGGCAGGGCGGAGCGGCTGAGGGGTGGCGACATGCCGGGAATCTGGTGACAGCAGCAGCAGCAGCAGCAGCAGCAGCAGCAGCAGCAGCGACGGCAGGAGCAAGACAACGTCAAGGTACACCAGTGAGCCTTGTGACACGTGCAGTAGTGCTGGCGGCCGGTGTTCAGAGGTTAAGAGGTGCAAAGAAGACAGCTGCAGCAATGTGAGTGGCATCATTGCTGTGTCCATGTCAAAGTAACACTTGCTATGTTTGTCAGCTCCCTGATGGTGTCTCAGGCATGTAGGTGATGGCCAGCTCACCATATCGAGCTCGTTCCACCAGCTGAATGTGATCAGGTCCAGCCCGTTGGCAATGAAAGCGTCTATGAACGACTGCTGCCCCATCTTGGGAGCTCCGAACAGATATAAGCCGCCAACTGGCACCTGAGCATCTACCAGGCGCATCGCAGTGAAGGCAGCCAGACCTGCGCCCATGCTGTGGCCTGTCAGGTACACACGTGCTTGGCTGGGATCCTGGGTGTACTGCATAGCCTGGTCAACGGCCTGCTGCACGCGTGGCCAGACTGCTGCGAAGCTCGAGTAGAAGCCACCATGAACCGGCAGGTAGCGAGGTTGTCCTTCAGGGCCAAACGTTCCGTTGACAGGCAGGAAGCGTGCGCTGTCGCCCAATCCTGCTTCAATGTTTGTGAGGCCGCGGAACGACACCCAGACGTCATGTTTTGTTGCGAAGATCACTGCGTGAGCCTCCGGCTGGCTTGTGAGCAGGCTGATCAGCGCCAGGGGCACGTCCTCGTCAACAAAGAAGAGGCTGCCTGGAGCTGCCCCTAGCGCTGTCCACTTGCGGGCGTAGAGCTCACGGTAGGTGACTTGCGTGTGGTCTGCCGTGCTGCTTATGCCGAATGCAGTGGGGTAGGTGTAGCGGGAGATGAGGAGTGCCAGGTAGGAGTTGCTGAGGACTGCGGGGTCCTCGCGATTGAACAGGGTGTTCAGCACATCTGCGCTGCAGGTGGGGGCTGCTGGAACTGCTCAGGCAGCAAGTGATACACAGGCAAGAAGAGGCAGCAGAGGCAATACGTGAGGTGACACGGTAGGCGCATGGGGCGGTACAACTGCTGGTGCAATATGCGAATCATCCGGCTGAGAACACAGGCTGCTTCTATGTATCTCACAACAAACACAATAAGTTACGAGGATGGTCAACTACTGTCACCAGCATCAAATGGTACTGTTGTATTCGTCGGCGCTGCCGCCGCTGCTGTTGCTGTTGCTGTTTCTGCTGCTGCTGCTGCTGCTGCTGCTGCTGCTGCCCAGAGGTGCCACGCACCTGCTGCTGCTGCTGCTGCTGTTTCTGCCGGGTCATGCTGTTCAGCAGACACGGAAGAAGCTCCAATCAACAGCGCAAACAGTGTACCTGAAGGCGTACATGAAAAGAGAGTAAACTACAGCTGCGCGCGAAAGTTGGCGCGAGTTTGTCTAATGTTGATGGGGTCTGCTTGCGCTCCCATCACAGCCACTAATATTACCTGCTGCCCAAACTTTCTGGCTTGCATTTTTTCTGGTTTGAATAGCGGTGCAAGGTTGCTGGTGGCTAAACAGTGCGCCGGTACTGCTTGCTCTCGATTGTGCGTCACTTCGTGGTTTGTTTTGTTCACAGCACTCGCTAATTTCTTCAAAGTAACGAGCTTGTCTCTGAATGGTGTTGACCGGTGATGCCGTGACACTGTGCGAGTGTTATCAAATGACATGCGCCTGCACTTGAACAGAGCAGGTACTGCTAGTGGTGCTAAGGCAGCTCTTTCAGCTGCTGAAGGTGGCTACCATTATGCTCCATGCAGTTGATCGGCGCACCATGCACACTCTTCCTCACAGGAGGTGCTGGCATGTGTTGTTGGCATTGCATCACGTGCTGCGTGCACTCACAGATTCTGCTGCAGTGCAGGAACGTGTTTGTGGACGCCGCAGAACCGTGTAATTCCTAAGCCTTGCATGAAAACCGCAGGCAGGTGTCGCACCAGCTGCTGCAGTAGGCGTGCATGCCTGATGCAGCTCATCGTGGATCTACCGGTACATGCATGTACAGACACAGTCACAGTAACCGGTTTAATGCCGCAACTTCTGCGGGGTCGGAGGTGCAGGCTCCGCTCAAACCAGCTTATGTTGATGAGCTGAAGCTGCTGGGCAGCAGGCCTGCCTAAAGCTGCCTCCGTGCAAGGCCTGTACCACCTGCCCAGCTGTGTCCCTGGCACCGGCTGGTGCCATGGTATCATGCCAAAGCCGCTACACTTGAGAAGCGCCAGCAGACGCCAGCACACAAGCAGTGAGGTGCTGATACACGGCAGCAAGGGGCAAGTCAGCAAAATGAGTTCAGCCAACAGCGTCATCAGAATAACACCCTGCACCCTGCAGCTGCACCCTGAGGGGTCAGCACCAGAGGTGGTGGGATGTCAGAGCGTTGCTCGCACACCGAAAACCATCAGTTCCGTAGTTGACGTTTCACCTGTAGGTGCCGATCTTGCTGCTGTTGTTGCTGAGCCCACACAGCTTGTAGGAGGAGCACCAGCGTCCTAGCAGCAGCAAGGCGAAGCAGCAGCCATGGGTGTAGCGGATAGCGTATACCAGGTTAGCGTGCTGTACAGCACTGCCCAGCTGATACCGTGTTGGTGGGCGTGGAAGCAGCAGGTTGCATGTCACTGCTGTCGCACTTGCTGGGCGCAATACACAGATCACACTTCACATGTAGTTTTGAACCTGGTTGACGTGCAGCCGGTCAGCTATCACAGCGAGCTGCAAAGTTGCACGAGCATAGCTCTTGTGCCAGCTCTCCGCTTCAACTCGTGCCAATCAGCCATCCTTGCTTTACTGTATATGTTGTGTATGTAGTACCTGTAACCAGCCTACAATTTGGTCAATGGCTGATCTGGCGTAAACTGAACTAAGCAGCACAACCAGGATAAGCAGCAGCATCACCAACACCAGTATCAGCACTGTCGTGTGCTCCTTAGCAATTGTAGTCATTCACTTGTGCCTTCTGCTGTCCTCTCGCCGCTCACCACTCGCCTGCTGTGCAACCGCAGCTGTTCTTCAAGCGCAGCACGCTGTACATCCCCTTCGTGCTGGTTGGCGCGTACTTTGCCAACGAGGTGCGCGGCAGATGTTGGAGCAGCAGCATGCAGCGGGCTATGCTCATGCGTGGCAGATGGTGCCCAGCAGCAGGAGGCATGGCAGTCTTGCAGATGCTTGCCGCAGCCGTGACCAAAGCAGCAACAGTGGCAGCAGCATCAGTGTCAGCAATGGCAGCCATCTCATAGCTGCCAACTACTGTTGGAAGTTGCCTTAGTGGCCAGTAGCCAAAGTATGCAGGAGTTTGGCAGGTGAAACCAACAGCTCAAGCAGCAGCGCAAGCAAGAGGAGGGTCCCGTCGTTGCAATGCAGCCTGCAGCTGTCTTTGACGTTGTGCTGCCACGCTAGCTCTGCAGTGTCAGCACAGTTGACCCTCATTAGCACACCCAGCAAGCAGGGGATGCTATTGCACTCCACCCGCCCAGCATTCCATGGCAGTGCACCATTGGGGACGCCTGCAGCGCAGTGTACACCAACAGTCATGCATTGCGTCGAGTGCTTGAACTCTGTGATTGCTGGGACTGTCGCCCAGCGTCACAATGCTTGACACCCTTTCACGCTCGCATTTTCACAAGTGGCTTATCTGCCACAGCGCGCTTCCTTCTGTGCCATCACACCTGTGACTAATTCATTGGTGTTGCTTTACTTTAAACAATTGGCAAACAAAAAATCAGCGTGGCATGCCTGGGATTGTGATGTCTGGCTCTCAGCGGCGCTTCCTTCGGTGTGTGCCATGTCACGGAATCACTCCTGCTGCAGACATTGCTGATAGCCCCCATTGCTGCCGCAACCCTGCTGCTGTCTACGATGCCTGGTTGTGCAGGCACTTGACACCGGCATCAACAGCTGGTGGGAGAGCAGGAACCAGGGCAAGCTCTTCAAGCACATGACGATCCCGCCAGCAGAGGAGGAGTAGGCGCAGCCACACGGCGACAGCATCATGAACTTTGGCAGCCTGCAGCAGCCGTCGTCTGCTGCAGCAGCAAGCACAACAGTCAGCGATGTGCTGGCGGTGATACATGGCTTGCAGCAGTGTGCAGCAGGCAAGGGGGGACTGTTTGAGCTGAGCTGGTGCATTCAAGCGCTTGCAAGCTTGGCTGCTGGTGCAGTGTGCTTGCACTGGGTCGGCCACGGATGCTACAACCGCATGCATGCAGCTGCAGGTGCCTGCAGCTGACGAGTCGTTTTGTGTGGCGGCAGTAGCTGTGTCAGCTTGCTAGTGCAGCAGCTGGCGCTCTGCTGTTGCTGGTCACCTAGGTTATGCTTGCTTTGGTGCTGCTACATCATCGTAGACAAAGTGACGGCAGATTGTGGCATGGTTTTTACAGCAGCAAGGAGGCGTGGCAGCTTGTCGCAGAAGTGTGTGTGCCGGACAGCAATGGAGGGACCCTTATCAATTAGGGAGTTTGCAGCCCATCATTGTTTCATCATATAGCGGTGGAAGGTAAACAGTAAGGTGCTGCTGGTTGAATGGTTGACATGCCATGCATGATGTCGTGCAGCAGCAGTGCGACTTGCAGCGCATCGCGATATGATGCTGTTCTGGCAGAGACTGCACGGATCACGCAACTGACGCGCAACTTGCAGGTGCCTACTGACACCACTCAGCGGTCCTGCGATATTTCTGTAACAGGATACATGATAGAAAAGCGCATGCGATGATGAGCGCCGTGATTTGCATGCAGCAGCTATGCTGTACATTTCAGCCAGGCAGCAATACACGAAGCTTGCATGCTTGCCTTGTGCTGCTGGGTTAGAGTGCTTCTTCTTCTTCACAAAGGTCCTTTGCATGCATGCAGTGTTGTCTCCTCATACGTACATGGTATGCGTATACTTAGACCTCTGTACACAGAGGTCCAAGTAATCCCTGCAGGGCAAGTTGCAGTCATCATGGGCAGAGAAGATCCCAGGGCTCCACCACCAGTTGGCAAGTTCACCAATCAAACCACAATCTTTTGGCCAGGTTTGAACATGCGTCTGCTCTGGGGCGCCAGGTAGGTTTGAGCGGGAGATCTGGAAACAACCAATGTCCAACGGCCGACATTTCGACCATCTGGTGAAGGCCCATCTCCGAACTCCGCGACAACGTGTCTTCGCCTCCTACATTTCTGAATCGCGGATGTAGGTGCGAGCCCTGGAGAGGCTGCTGGCCAAAGCCAGAACAATGTAGTACATTGCTCCGAGCATGGAAGGAGTGTGACCCCAGTCAGGATCCCATTGAAAGGCTGAAAGGGTGAAATCAAACAAATGGAAATGACAATCGCCATCGTCGACCTCGTCCCAACCCCAAGGAAGGGGGAGTCATCTGCTGACATGCAACAACACCACCTGAGTCTGGAAAGTCGAATGAATTCAATCGTAACTACGCTCGTGTGCAAGCAAGGACAGCACAGCACAGCAGTTGAAAGCACTGCTGACATAATACAGCACACAACCAGCTGCCAGCAGGTGCATGCTAACACCATGGTGCACGCACCACGCTGCCAGCAGAGCTGGCATGCGGGTGGGTGGTGCCACAGCTGCCGTATGCTATGGGCACTCTAACTACCAGTCGGAAGCATAACTTCAACATTAATTTCACGGCCTCTGTTGTCTCATTGCAGCAGTGACAATGCAGAGGCTTTTGGCACAAGCTGATAGGCCCTCGCCACCGCACAGCCAAAGTCTGAAGACTGAATCACTCTGCTTATGCTACACTGGTGTACACACCTGGCACATCACTGCCAGGCACAGTGGTGCTATGGCGGAAAAAGTAGATGTACAACCGGGCACGCCCTGCACAACGAAGGTGCCTGGAGCAATATCTGCCAGAACAGGCACGCCAGGGCTACGCCACACATTGGCACCAGACGACTGCGCGAGGCATGCCGGCACACATAACAGCGGGCAAGGCTGCCAACAAGGGCGGGTGGATGGTATATTGGCCGTGTGCAGCTGGGGATGGGCGCCGCCCCATTTTGACCACCAATGACCGCAACATGTGTGCGTGTCACTGTGCATCACCAGAATGAACTGATACCGCTGACCGTGTATGATACAAGTTCAGCTTTCCATCAACATCTGCAACATGCGCACGTGTACACCATTCCAACAGTTCACAAAACTGATGCCACATGGCAAACGACGCTATGATGACAACCATAGCCATCCACATGCCATCCACATGCACCCGCAACACTGACAAGCAGCATACCCTCGGTCCTCATACCCACCCCTTCACAGCATCCAACCTATGCAAACCGCCCTGGCCAGCACTGCAGCAACTGACACAAATGCTCCCTTGTTGTGCGGCAACCACAGAACATCCCCCGCCCCGCTGCTGCTGTTCCTGCCCTAGCAGCCCCACCGCAGTGGTGCACAGCACCTTGTCTCACATACATCGGCACCATGAGATCACCCATCAGCTTGCTTTCCAGACAGCCGCGCAAGACACCAGGGCTAACTGCCGTGCCAGCCCTGCATTGCGATGGCCACACACACACAGCCTGTAGTGTCAGTTCACCGCTCAGTTCAAGAGTCCGCCGTGCTTCAACACCAACAGCCACGCAGCGTACTTGCACGCAAGCACCAGCGCCAGTCACGCAGCCGCACCCGCTGCAGCAGCAGCACCAACCTCAGCATCCTTGCCGCCTACTGCCGCCAATTCGCCGATGCACAGCAGCACTTGGCCGTCCTCCACCTGCGTGCCGACGTGCAGCCCGGACAAGCCCTGCACCACGCCGTCTGCATGCGCAGACAGGGTGTGCTCCATCTTCATCGCTTCGATGACAAGCAGCGGCTGCCCCTTTGCAACTTCATCGCCCTCTGACACGAGCAGCTTGACGACTTTCCCCGGCATGGGGCTTGTCAGTTGGCCATGGCTGGCAGTGGCGTTGGCGTCCTTGCTCCACGCTGGAATGGCACGCCTGCAGGCATAAACTCGGATGCATGACGAGAGAGAGTGGTGAACTGAGCAGACTGAACATGCAGACGTGTGCTGGCGTGGATAAAGCCTGTATGAGGGTTTCTAAGACGGCGGACAGCCTTGAGCGGCAATGCCGCACGTGCACATCGTCCTTCACCGACACTAGGCCTGAAGCTATGCAATGCTGGGCTGTCGCAGGCCGGCCGGTGTGCCGCAGCTGTCCCAGAGGCGACAAAAGAAGCCTGCACAGCAGCTGTCCACATTGGAGGGCTGGATGTCCTCACCTGAACTCATGGCACCTGCCCTGCAGCCACAGCGACAGCACCTGCTCCCCTGCGTGGCTGTGCAGCAGCGCCTGGCCCCGCAGCCGCTGCCCAGCCACCTCTGCCGTCCACTCGTCACCACACAGCTGCAGGTGCTGCACCGACAATGGGGGCTGGCCGGATGCCGCCTGCACCTGCAGGGCATGTGAGGCAGGAAAACTGGCGACAGTGTGCATGCAGTGGAGCCGATGCAGTGTTCAGGTGGGTGCCGAGATGAATGCAGCGCTGAGCTGAGGGCGGCACTGCCTGGTGGTGGCACCACCTGGAGGGCTGCTGTTGGCAGCATGTAGGGCATGTGAAGCACATGGTGTACAGGCAGCGCAAGCCGCCAACAGCTTCCGAAGACAGAGGCCACTCAACAGGCAGCGCAGGTGAACACGAGCTGTCTGGAGCCGATGCTTGCACGCGAGTACATGACTTGAAGCTGCAGCTGCTGCTCACTCTCTGCTAGCTGCTCAAGCAGGCCCTGATGGATGCAAGCCTGCACACCTACAGCGCCTAGCTAGCAAGGCTGCGCGCCTCCACCCCTCTGCATATGAACTCCCCTCTCACGCCACACGCAACCAGCAGCTCAGCCTGCTGCTCGCCTCTGCGCCCACCCACACAGGCAAGCCGCCACACAGCTGGGACTGTAGCGCCCACGTGGCTCGCACCTGCCGTGCCAAGGTTCACCTTGCCGCCGGCGTGGCTGCACAAAACTTGCAGCTCCTTCTGGCACTCCCTCTCGCTGCTGCGCACCTGCACAGGCCCACACAGCCGACACGGCAGGCCCTGGAGCCGTCGACCCTGGGCACTCGAGCTCACCTCAAAGCTGCTCGCGCCGTCATGCGTGACCTGCAGCTCCAGCTGCTGCTCACCCTCCGCCAGCCGCACGTGCAGGCTGCGCACCAGCCTGTGCCACAGCCGCTTGCCGTCAGCGGCGTCCCAGGCTGCCATGGCGCCGCCGCGCCGGCTGCGGCCCTCGCTTGCAGCAGCGGCCTGCGGAGGCAGCATCACGCAGCAGTGCCGGGCACGGGTGTGTGGTACTGCTTGCTGTTCGGTCGCATGTCGTGGCACCGCCATGTGGCCCTTGCTGGCAGCAGCGGCCTGCAGTGCTGGCAAGGTGGCGGACAAAGGCCTTCACATGCGCACTCCCGGCATCCTGTGCCACCAACCTGCAGCGTTGCTGCTGCAAGTCTCACTTGCAGCAACAGCAGCAGCAGGCACAGTATCAGTGAGAGGGCACTGAGCCATGCGGCGTTTGCAACGGATGGTCGCTGTCACCGCAACAGCGCGGCGGGTGCACCCTGCTCAGGCTCACATGCTGTACACCCACCGTCAGTTTGCCCCACAGGGCGCCGACCAGTGCCGCCACCTCTGGTGCCACCCCCTCATCAACCGGCAGCAGGCTTGCACGGTGCCGCTCGATGAAGCCGGTGTCCAGGTCCAGGTCGGCAGCGAAGGCGGGGTGGGCAGACAGGTCTTGCAGGAAGCCCAGGTTGGTGGGCAGGCCAGCAACCTGGGGTGTGTGTGTGGATGATGAGCAGCAGCCAGCAGCAGTGGTAGCAGCAGGGGTAGTGGAGCCAGCAGCAGCAGTAGCATGCGAGTGAAGCAGATGACCACCAGCTGCTGCGCTGGAATGGTGCAGGGTACCGGGGTTGCTGCATCCAGGGGGCAGTCAAGACAAGCAACGAGGCTGACGTGGCTGCGGCAGCAGGCGGTGTTGTAGTTGTGTGTGGCAAAGGCGATGCACGCGACTGCACCGATGCGTACGGCATAGCAGGTTGTGGTCCATTTGGAGCAAAGGCAGATGCAGCAAGGCTGCAAACACATGAGCTGGCACGCTGGTGGGCCTGTCAACCAACACGAGCTGCCCACCTGTGTCTCCGCCAGCGCCTGGCGCAGCAGCTGCAGCGCCGACTCCCTGTCTGCTGCATGCGTCACGATCTTGGCAATCATGGGGTCGTAGTTGGTGCCAACCTGCGCATGGCACAAAGCAAGCAGCACTGATTCTGCAGCCCAGGCATTGGTGCACTCGGCAAGGTGCTGAGATGGGCATCCCCAATGCAGGCTTGATGTACCATGCATGCTGCAGCTGCATGGAGTGACGGCACAGCCGATCACCCAAACACGGTGTGGATGAATGCATCTTTGCATCGACTCTCTGCAGCAGCAGCAGGCAGGCGGCAGCCAGCAGCCAGCAGCAGCAGCCAGCAGCAGCAGCCGGCTCACTGTGTCGCCCTCAGACACGCCGCTGTCCACGCGCACGGCAGCAGTGTGGTCAAACTGCTGAGCAGTGGCTGGCGTGCGCCAGCGCAGCACGCGCCCGCCACCTGCAGCAGCAGCAGCAGCAGCAGCAGCATGGGAGGAATGCTCACACTATCAAGCAGCCGCTGCAACTTCTGGCCCAGCGAGCATGCGCCTGGGCCATGCTCGTGTTGGGTACACTGCAAGCACACAGCTGCACCAGCAGCACAGCACTTGCAGCACCAAGGAACGCAGCCCACTGACCACAGTGTGAAAAATTAAACAACGCTGCATGATGTGCTGAATAGGCGCCAGCAGCAGTCATCACTGTGGCGATTCTGGCGCAGCCGGAAGTCCATCCCTAGTGGAGCAACGCGCCGTTTCCAAACCCCTCACGCACCAGGCAGGAAGTTGCGGCGCGTGTTCTCCGCGTAGAGGCGCGCCTCGAAAGAGTGCCCGCGCGGCCCCGCGCTAAGCAGGTCGGCCTGGCTCAGCGGCAGCGCTTCGCCCGCTGCCACGCGCAGCTGCAGCTCGACCAGGTCCAGCCCCGTGACGGCCTCCGTCACCGGGTGCTCCACCTGCCGGCAGCAGCAGGCGGCAGCAGGGGCAGTACACTAGTGTCAAGTCGCATGCGTAGGTCGGCCCGACGGCTGGCACACACAGTGGCGTATCGCATCGGTTCGCCCTGTGATGGCCCCAGTCAGTGGGTGCTCTACCTGTGGGCGGCAGAGGGCCGCGAGCAGGTCGGGTAGAGGTATGGTGTCAGCTGTCAGGAACTGCTTGAAGCTGCAGCTGCTGTAGGTCCTGTGATGGCCTCAGTCAATGGGTGCTGCAGCTGTCAGCAGCAGCCACAGGATGAACAGCGAGACGAGTTTGGAGGCATGGCGGTGGCCGGCGGCTGCATGTGGTTTGATGCACGCAGCCAGTATTCAGTTGGGTGGGGGCCTGTGCCTGACCCTGACACCTGAAGCCCGACTCGTGGAGGAACAGCAGCAACGCACAGCACTGCTACGAGCACAAGTGCAAGAAGTTGACCGCGTTCACACGATACAACCACGGACACAGCCATGGCGTCCCACGACCCTACCTGCAGGCGCGTGTTCATCTCCATGAAGTAGAAGTCCTGCGTCTCCACGTCCACGATGAACTCCACGGTGCCTGCCGACTCGTAGCCCACGGCGCCCGCAGCACGCACAGCGGCCTCCCCGAGGTGCATGTGGAACTCAGCCGGCAGCCCTGCAGCATGCGCAGTTGTAACGTCATGTGTGACCAAAGGCGCTGCATACGTGCCAGCATGCAGCAATGTGGTGGTATGTGCTGCCGTTTTTGGCAGTGACAGGAGTAGCCGGTGAGTGAGTGAGTGAATGAGTGAGTGGGTGAGTGTTGGTGAGTGAAATGGTTCACAGACAGATACGGGCAGCGGCCTGCATCTCGACGGCCATCATCCGTCAGGAGCCTGCTGCCTAGCAGGCAGTCTTTGCTGCCAAACATGAAACAAAAGCTCCATAAATAATCACTGTTTTAGTAGACATACCCGCACTCAAAAATGCGTCCACCTGGTGCTGTCGCCCCTCTGGTCATCTGCACCGCCAGCAGCCTTTACTAAAGCTGACTTTGCCCATTTTTGAACCTGGATCCACCCCATGAACTGCTGTACAAAGCCTTGGCTTCAGCCATTGCAGCCGACTGCACCCACCTGGTGCTGGCGCCTCCTCAATGATCTTCTGGTGGCGCCGCTGCACGCTGCAGTCCCTGTCAAACAGGTAGAGCGCGCTGCCGTGCTTGTCGGCCATCACCTGCGACACGAAACGTGCAGCCAGCAGCAGCAGCAGCAGCAACAGCAGCCAGCCGCAGCCGCAGCCGCAAGGCATGCTTTGGATCCAGCCGTTGCTCTAAATTCGCACAGCGCTGATCCCAGCCATCGCCACTCACAGCAGATGAAGGCAGGACGATGCGGCAGCAGAAGCACCTTCGGCAGGCGAATCACATGCTGCTGGGGTGTCACCCTTCGCTGCACTGGCGCCGAGCGGTTGTTGACACAAGTGATGGCCCCCAAACCTCTTGCTGGGGCCTGATCAGGGCGGTGGCGTGCGTGCTGTTGTGTCGCGCGTCGCACCTGCACCTCCACGTGCCGTGGCCTGGTGATGTAGCGCTCCAGCAGCAGCCTGTCGTCACCAAACGACGCCGCAGCTTCGCGCCGCGCCGACGCGATGGCATCAGACAGCTCGGACTGCACGCCACCATCACCATCACCATCACCATCGGCAGCAGCAGTGTTGACAGGAAGAGCGTGTGTCAAAGCCATGGCCGTGTCTTGCTGCACTTTGAGCGAAGGGCATGGCACCTGAGATGGCGCCGGCGTGCGCATAACCCCACCCCAACAACATCAACGCCCGGGCTGATGTGTCAACATCAACGCCCAGCAGCGCACTGCTGTGCCAACACCAGGGTAAGTGTGCATTGGCACTGGCTGTGCATAATTGTGCGCTCACCCGCTGTGTGGCCAGCTTCATGCCCTTTCCGCCTCCCCCAGACACAGCCTTGACCAGCAGCGGGAAGCCCACCGACTCTGCCTCCGCCTCAAGCCTGCAGCAGCAGCAGCAGCAGCAGCAGCAGCAGCAGCAGCAGCAGCAGCAGCAGCAGCAGCAGCAGCAGCAGCAGCAGCAATGCTGATGACCTTTGCAGCAGACAGACGCATGTGGCCGGCATGGCCAGTCACAGTACTCCCACTGCATGGCTTGCTTGCATGCAATCCCCCGGCGCTCACCACCAGCTGTACGCAGCACATCATGCTGCAGCGTCCCTCTGTACTGCTGTGCAAGCCAGGCGCAGCAGCAGCAGCAGCAACACATAGTCACAGCAACATGTGCCTAAGCTTGCACAGTCGCAGGATCAGGCTCCCCGCTCCCCGTGCAGAAAGCCAACAAACACAGCAGCAGGCGCAACAGCAGCAGCAGCAGCAGCAGCAGCAGCACGCACCTGGCCTGCTCCTGCTCCACTCCGTGGTAGCCTGGCACCACCGGCACGCCGGCAGCTGACATTATGGCCTTCGCCTGGGACTTGTCGCCCATGGACCTGCAGCAATGCAGGGCAGGCGCAGGCATTGACCGCCAGGCGTTCATGTGCTACGCGCCTCGCTGCAGCAAAAAAGGATGGCTTGTAGCAGCTTGCATGCGTGTGCGAGCAGACTGCTGCACTCAAGCGGGGGGTATGCACAAGCGCATGATTCAAGAGCGCATCTGAACATGCTCATGCACTGCGTGTGTGTGCCGTGTGGCTGGCAGCTGGGTGTCCGCCTGCCTGCTGCAAGCGGTGCATGCGAGTGTCGCTGGGCTGCAGGGAAGCGGCATGGCATCATGCGGCACCAGCCCCTTGTGCTCGGCACACACGCGACCTGCGCATGCAATGTTGCGCTGTTCTAAGGCCTTTGTGCCCACCCACCTGATGGCTGCTGCAGGCGGCCCCACAAACGCCACTCCTGCTGCCGCACAGGCCTCTGAAAATGCTGCATTCTCAGACAGGAAGCCGTAGCCTGCAGCAGCAGCAGCAGCAGCAGCAGCAGGGGGTCAGGGAACGGAAATTTGGCGAGCAATGCAACTTACGTAGGATGCAGCACATGACAGCAGTATGTCATATGCAAAGCAGCATGACACATGCTGCTGCCACAGTGCAAGCAATTGGCTGGCGTGCATGTCTTGCTGACACACACGGCACGTACCCACTCAACATCACTACCAAAAATGCTATTGTTGTGTTACACATGCGTGTAGCACTCTGCAGCCCCGTCTACCTGGATGTATAGCGTCTGCTCCTGTCTTCTTTGCCACATTCAGAATGACGTCGCCGCGCAGGTAGGACTCCCTTGCAGGAGGGGGCCCAATGCAGAAGGCCTCGTCAGCAAGTCCAACAAACTTGGCCTGCCGGTCTGCCTCGCTGAACACTGCACTGTTGGGATGCCCAGGCGCCTCGCTGTGACCAGCACCCTGCAGGCAATCTCTCCCCTGCAGGAGAGTGTGATGCCGCAGGTAGCACGTTTTCGTTGCTTTATGTTGTGTTGGTTTGAATGTGTATAATCTGGTCCTTGCGCTACATGTAATGTTCATGAGCAAGGAAACCAGAAAGTAGCAGCACAACACAAGTTGCAGCTTGCTGTCATCGACGCAACACAGCTGGTCTTTGCGAAGGTCGTGTCAACATGACTGACCGTAACAAAGCGTAGGCTGCCGCATTCATAAGCGTTAACAAGACGGATGCTTGGGTGGGAGTTGGGATGCTGATGTGGAACGTCAGTCCAATGCAGCAGAGCTCGGTACCTGTTGGCTACCAGCAGCTTACGCAGAGCTGGTTTGGGACGACCGTGATGATATGCGCGACTCTGCTGCACTGCTTGGCAGCTGCAGCGGGTGAGAGCTGCAGACCATTTGGCCAAGTGCGAGGCAGACAGTAAACGATACATACGAAGGCAAGCCTATGGTGCGATCCTAAGTTGGCCCAGCACAGGAGTCTATTTCTAGCTTATGGTAGGTAGCGTGGGCTGAGCGGCAAGCCAAGCAGAATGATAAGGCTCGAAGCAGCACAGGCGAAGTGCGAGCTCACGGCCCCATGTGCATATACCAGCGTCACAACAAAACATTCAATGTGAAGTGGCCGGCTTGCAGGAAGACCTTCACTCGTGTGGGTGTAGTGTACAGTCAGCACATGTCACACAAGCTTTTGAATATCAGGCAGCTGCACGGATCTGAAATGCACGGAATGCCAAATGCGCCAGTGCAGTGCCGCGCATTGGTAGCGGATATCCATCAATCGGTGATTCCAAGGTGTTAGGGCCACCTTAAGCACTGCAGAAGGACACTAGAGAAGGGTGGTTGTCATGTGCATGAGACACAATGCTTTCAAGTACCAGGACCATTACCAACGTTAGGGCACTGGCCCACCCACAAAGGAGCCAAACACGGCTCATAAGGTCAGCTTTACAAGGCTGGGCACTCATATGCTCACAGTCATGCCTGCAGCTGCTGTGGCATTGCGTTAGTTAATGTCGACAGCACACTGAGTTTGTTTGCCAAGCACACTCACATATTCGGCATAGGAACCAGCCTGTGCCTTGCCATGACGGCAGCAGCCTGAAAAACGACTAACATTGCCCAAGTAGGCCCACAGGCCAGCCCACTTGCGAGGCAAACAAGGATCATGGGGCCCAGCAACATCAAAGCCAGGTTCAAGGCTCATACGCTGTGAACTTCGTTGTATACCTGTCTACTATGTAAAGGCACAGAGCTGCTGCCGTGGTTCATGGGTCATATGGCAATCCAGGCCGCCAGCATTAATATTGATGCTTCTACATCATGACACTGCTTACGGGTCCAATGCTTGCCAGTATGCCGAAGCTTGCATGGGGCTTGATGCGAGTGCGCAGCATAGCGCTGGCAGCAGCCCTGCTGCCCTGACTACCCGGCTACACAGCTGCCTGTGTACAGCTGCACGTCCCAAAAGCTAATGCAAACCGTCAGCGTCTTTGCCGTCACGGTGACGGCAACTCTGAAAGATACCAAAGCTGGACCAACACCCCAGCTGCTCGGCAGCAAGGCTTATAAGCTGCTGCCTGTCTTATTAGGACAGGCAGTAGGCCACCGCCTGCAGCAAACCCGGTGATGCTGTCACCGCCTGCAGCAAACCCTGTACTGCTGTAACACACCAACATACACCTTGCCATCTCGTGCAACCAAAATGCAAACCACGTGCGCAGGTGCAGTCGGTGCCTTGAACGTGCCGAGATGGCGCCAAAGCACCAACAAGCAAGAGATTCCACTACACCATAACCTAATCTGCAGGTGATGACAAATACAGCGCCCAACACGGCAGGTCAGCCACCCCTCAGGTGTACACCTAAGTCTATGTGCATGCATACTTTGTAGAACGTAAATGTGACATACATAATGGCAGACATTCAAACGTCCAGGCGACACACCAATATATGCACCCCGCACAGCACGAGGCTGTGAGGTGGTGTACCGTTCCCAGCTATGAAGTTGTCGCTGAGTACATCACCCTGCACATTAGACTGTACACAACTTGAGGGCTCTGCCGAGTCTGCTGTGGAACACCATCCAGGTGCCACCCAAAGATTCAGCATTCCAGCGCTGGGCTCAGCAGCGCACCTATGGCGTCGCTGTTGCGTCACAACCTCCCCACTACAAGCCAGCTGGCACAATGCAGTAAAAAGAGAAAGGGATTTGATGGCTGCTGGTCTTCAGGTGAATGCACAGCTGCGTACCTCAAGCAATGCTAGACCAGGAGACCCCCGCCCGAGTTCTCCTGGTGCTCCAAGTCCTGCCTTACAGGCACTGAGACTGGAAGCAGGTATGTACTACCATCACTCTCGCATCACATTCAAAAACTCCTCAGGGGTTGCTGGCATCCAAGCCTGGCATTTCATGGCAACGCAGCACATCCGTCAAGAGCGCTTCTCTTCCCGGTCTGCAAACTCCGCGGCTGTCACCGTGTGATGACTCCTGCCTTTCCAAGGCACGCTGCCGTTGCCCCAGTTCAACCCGTGCTGGCGTGGCAGAGCAATCAACCCAGAGCCACCGCCACTACCACTGCTGCTGCCAGCATGCTTCAGTGCACCGCCCTCGACTGCTAAGCTCACAGGAGCCGCATCGTCTGCCCCCGTCCCACCAGACGCAGCAGCAGCGGCGGCGGCGGCGGCATCAGCTGCGCTCTCATCTGGCACCCAGCGGATGAGCGGCAGCGGCAGCAGGCTCAGCAAGTTGCACGTCAGCAGCAGGGCGCTCAGGTGCATGAAGTTGCTGCTGGTGATGCCAAAGAGCTGCATCATGAGCGCGCCGAGCACCTCGGACGTCCCCGCGGCGAAGTTGTTGATGGACATCAGCGAGGAGTAGAGCGTGCCTTCCACGCCGACCGGGCACAACCGTGCCGCCAGCACCAGCGTTGGCATCATGAGCACCTGCAGTCGGGGCGGCACATGCGTCCAGGGCAGCAGGACAGCACAGGCGCAGTGACGGAGTGCAAGCGGGTGCAGAACTAACATCGACATCAGCCTGCTGTGCATAGCGCAGCATCCAGGGGGCGCCACACGGCGCCGCTGCGATGCGAGCTGTGGCTGCAGAGCTGCTGACGGACACTGCCACGGGGCACACTCTGCAAACACGGTCTCAGCTACTAGCCCAAAGCTGTGCCGCATCGCAGCCCCTTGCATAGTTGATGTGCCGTAAGCAAGAGGTATGTTGATGAGGGCAGCAGCAAGCATGGGCTGCTCAAGCCAGCCATTTGTGGGCGACTGCACTCTGCTGTGCAGCGTTGCCGAGCTGCAGCCCACACGCCAGCCAACACGAAGCCTGAGCCTTGCACTAGGTGGCATGCACCAGCACGCAGTCAAACAAACTCGGCAGCCTCAGCACGGCCTTTTCACGCCCGCTGAGCAGCCGCCCCACACCTGCCCCACTGACGACAGCAGCGCAGAGTCCACCAGCGCAAACAGCCTGTCGCTGATGCCCAGCTGCAGGTTGACGCCCTCCACCAGCATGAGCGGCGTCAGGCCCAGGCCGCACCCCAGCAGCGAGCCCCACAGCATCAGCGGCCGCAGCCGCACGCGCTTGAGGCAGCTGTTGTACACCACGATCCCTGAAGAGCGGAATGTTCAGCAGCAGCAGCAGCAGCAGCAGCACAACATAAGGTGAGATGGACTGCATCCCAGACCTTACAGGTGCAGCAAGGACCAGCAGAGAATCCACCAGCATCACCCCACAGCATCACCCCACAGCATCGCTGATGGCATGCGCCGTCGCCATGCACATGCATTCAGTGCAATCTCAGGCGGATCACACCACGCCACATGCTGTTGAGGAGGGCACATGTTGCAAAAAGAGCTAGCACAGGCGAAAGCAACGGTTCTACTGGTAGTTGGGCATGATGCCAACGCCTACTGCTGCAACTGAGAGCATTTACTGACGCAGCAGGTCAGCACCTACTTGCGCAATCAAGCAATGTGCTGCTCACCCAGCAGGTCAGCCAGAGCAGCCACCAGTTTCACCCGCCCAAAAAACTCTGCGTCAAAGCCTAGCTGGTTGGTCTTGAAGTAGAACATGGCCGTGCCAACGCTGGGCATCGCCTTGTGACAGCAAGCAGCCAGGCAGCAGCAGCAGCAGCAGCGGTGTGTGTATCAGACGCACACAAATATCTTCTGCTACTAGCTGTTGCCCCAGCACACCCTGTCACCGCCGCCAAAAGCAGTCCCATCTGCTGTGCTCTGCGATGACTCAACAGGGCATGCATTCATTTGGTGAGGGAAGCACTACTGCCCAGCCTTGGCGCCTGACGCACACACCCCCACAGGGCCAACGCAAGCACGCCTCCAAGGCGCCCTCAGCACGCCCTGCCGCAGGAAAGGAAGATACATCCTGTCTCAAGATCACATGCCCCAAAAGATACAAAAACCTCGCGTTTCCACAGGCACTGCCAACAGCATGCGTCCTGCAGCAGCAGGCACACCTCACCTGCCACAGGAAAAGGAACATCACCGGGCGCAGCATGTGCGGCTGCTTCACTGCATTCCAGAACAAAGACAAGCTGTGTATCATGCTGCTCAGCGCCTGCTGCCACCACTGCTGCTGCACCTCCCTTGATGCTGCTTTCGCCTTGCCTGCAGCATCACTGATCCCGCTGTTGCTTCTGCTGTGCCCAGGGGTCGAAGCCCCCACCACCCCTGCTGGCATCGGCGGCAGCCCAAACCCAAAGCTGCTCTGATGCAGCAGCCGTCGCTGCTGCTGCTGCTGCTCCTGCATGCTAGTGTTAAACCTTGGACTGAGTTCAAAGCTGCTCCTGCCATCAGATTCCACTTTCCGCACCATTTCTTCCCCCCACACTCCAAAGCTCAGCTGATGGTACACGCCGCCCGCTGGCAGGCGCTTGTGCTCGCTGTCCTGCCCGTCGTGCTGCTGCCCCGCGGCATCATCCTCCCAACACACATCAGCTGCTGCTGGCAAAGCCGCACCGGCAGTGCGGGACAAGCTGTTGGGGATTCTACTGCTATCATGCCGGTGCTGCTGCTGCTGCTGCCGCAGCACGATGTCGTATGCGCCAGCAAGGCTCAGCGGACTAGCAGGGCTGATCTCAGTGGTGTGCAGGTTGCCGTTGCCGCTGCCGCTGCCCAACCCCTTGTTAACTGAGCTCGGCTCCAAGTCGCCATCTTCAGGAATGGATGGTGAGGATGCTCGGCCAGCAGCCTTGCGTGACCAGCTGGGGCTGCAGACAACGCCGCCACCGCATGCCAGCGCCTCCTCTTCTGCTGCTGCTGCTGCGTTGAAGGCTGGAGTACTGCTGCCATGTGCCTTGGCATCTGCAGCGGCATCCGCATGATGTGCTGCTGCTGCTGCTGCTGCTGCCAGTTTCTTCTCACAGATCAAGCAGCTGGACAGGCACACCACAAGAGGAAAGGTGGCCGTGACAACAAACACGAAGCGCACGCCCGCCCTGTCCACAAGCCAGCCACTGAGGTAGGCTGTGATGACGCGGCCAAATGCATGCGCACCCCTGCAGCAGCAGCAGCAGCAGCAGCAGCAGCAGCAGCAGCAGCAGCAGCAGCAGCAGCAGCGGCAGCGCTGAGGGACAGCCAGTAAGCAAGGAGAGCATCGCTCAATCCTAGTTAGCTGCGGAACACCTCATCAAGTGAAATGTTGAAGCTGCCTTGCGCGGCCAGCTCTGCAGCCGCTTTTCAGCGTGTTCTGCAGCAGGCGTGGCACGTCCTACCTATTCAGGTAACACTCTTGCCGCTGTTACTGAGCTTGCCAAACTTCCCAAGCTTGGCCAGCAGCACTCCATGAACTCAAGAAAACTGTGCTGCGCATCAGATGACAGCACTCACCAGCACAAGCTCTGTAGTGCGCCTTCGGTTGCTCCGGGCGAGACGCGCGCCAGCTCCACCACGATGGAGTCGGCCACGACATCTGAGAAAGCTGTGGCTGCCGCTGCTGCAGTGATGCAGGCGACGGTGGCTGGGATGGTGCTGGCAAACGCTGCCAGGCACAGCCAGGAGGCGCTGCCTGCATTAGCAACCGTCGACATGGCAGTTTGAACGACGTGTCGACGATGTCAAGTCAAGGAGCACTAGACTGGTGGTGATGCTTGAGCGCTGCTATGCTGTGCTCGAGCTGCTGGTCACGCCTCTACATCGCTCGACACGCCGGCTGGCCGCAGCTCTTGCTGCAGGCTGCGCACTTGCTGCACCCGCAAGGAGTTGAAGTATTGTCTGGCACTTGGGTTGACAACCATGGTACCCAGCCAAATCATAACAGTACCAAGCATGATGACGCACATGACAGAGCACCCAGCCTGTCCACGCACCTACAAGGCCCGCGATGATGAGGTAAGGCCGTCGCCGCATGCCTGCACGGGGGCGCAGCCAGCAGAAGCGCAGGACTTGGTGCTTGCACACGCGCATGCACACTTCTGCGTTGTCAGCAGCGCCGATGAAGCACGCGGGGCAGCACTGCGGCAGCTGCGTGCGCCACAATGCGCAAACCACCCCCCAAGCCGCGGCGGACCTTTACGAGCGCTGGCGGCTGGATTCCTCACACACAGAATGGCACATGTGTTGCATTCGCCAGAACGAGTCACAAAAACAACGATCATGCATGCTGCTGTCGTACAGCAGCTGACCAGATGACTACCGTTGCAATTTTGCGCAGCAGCCCGGGGTGTAGCCGCTCACCGCGTATCGGGAAGCTGTCTGTGATGAAGCCGTACAGAGGCTTGACCGCCCACGGCAGCCCAGCAATGGTGTCAGCAATGGCCATCTACAGAAGCAGCAGCGGCAGCAGCAGCGGCGGCATTTGGCATGGCTGTCAGGCATGGTTCAACGGACAACATGGTTCACCTACTACTCAACTGCATCAGCAGCACTGCACGCACAGCTGATGAACAGGCGAGGGTGACTGGTGTTCCAAACAAGCCCAACGGGCACACTTGACGTGCGCACGTTTGGCGGCTGCATGCGTGCACATCGCCCTTGCAACAGGCACTGGGAAGGGGTGTGTCGCCGTGCTGCACATCTAGTAGCCACTGTCGGACTGCCTGGCAACTTGTCAGTGCACCTGTGTTGGCTCCATGTGCAGGTCGTCCTTCTCAAAAAGGTGATGGCCAGGCTGGACAGGCGCAGAATGCCCTGCACAAAATACACTGCAGCCACAAGACATCGCAGGCAGCGGGGCAGCCAGGCTCGGACACTCGGGGAGAAGAGCGCCATCGCAAGTGGATGCACTCGAGCATACTGCCAGCTCAGAAGCAAAAGCTCTGCTCGAGTGTTGGCGTCACGTAGGGCTGGTGTGCTGCAGTGCTGCCGGCCAGGCAGAGCGAGCCGGGTCTGCCGCCTGGCGCTGCCATGCCATTGTGACGCCGAGCAGACGCCACCTCCGTTACAAGCGCCTGGCATGCTCCGCATGCTGACTCATTGATTGCAGGCTGCCAAAAAGAGATGCTTGACCTGCAACTGCCGCCTGCGCTGCGCATCTGCAGCAGCGGCCACGCCAGCGTGTCGTGTGATGCAGCAAGCCCCCCCACACAGATATGACTCCTTCCCTGCTCCTCATCTGCTGCCACCTTGCTCAGCAGCTCGGGACAGCCGCGACTACCTCGGCATATCATGCTGTGCTGTCACGTGTCATGCTGTGCTGTCACATATCATACTGTGCTGTCAGCGCCCAGCAAAGCATACCAAGTCACCTGCCTGGCAAAGCAGACCCAGTCCTGCAGCCATGCCAGACGAAACATAACACATATGACATGCCGACCCACCTAGGGCAATTGCCACCAGCTCTGGCCTTATCCGCTGCAGCGCAGGTGCATGCGCCGCAGCAGCGACTGCTGAGGCGGCGGCCTGCCCGGCCTGCCGTCGAGCTGCAGGCTCTGCATGAGTGGCAGCACCTCCTCATCCGACATGTGGGGGGCCTGCTCCATACTGTTACTTTTTGTGCATGAACTTGAACAACTCTTGACTAGCCATTATACGGAGCAGGGACATAAGGTGTCTCAGGCTGTGAAAAGGCGTGGTTGGGTGCTCCTGCAACAGGCTGCAGCTGCAATGCTGCTCAGGGGTGGCGGTTGGCCCGGAGTGGATGATGCTTATGCTACTGCCTCGAATGGCTGCTGCTGTCTTTATTGTGTAAGTATGACTGAATGTGTGTTGGTGTTTGGAAGATGTACAAGCCACGGTGCTCATCATGTGCAGCATGTGAACAGCAGCAGAACTTTGCAGAGCCAGCAGCAGCGCAGTGCTGCAATGACGCTGCTGCTGCTGCCGCTCATGCAGCAATTTATCGTGTTTGTGTGATCATAAAACGTAACTGGTACGTACTGTACAGCTGCCTGTGCTGCTGCACGTTGGTTGGTGCCCGGGCAGAAGGAACACTACAAAGTGATGAACTTTGCTGCAAAGCTGCTCGGAGGATGAAATTTCGTACGTAGCAGTGATACACATCAAGGACCAGCAATCCCCGTGTGAAGAAGCCTTCAAGCACGGACTTCTGACGTCCAACCAAATGACACTGGCTGGGAAGCACAATGGGGCCAGTATGTCCGCACTCAACCTCGAATGGTATTTATCTATCAATGAATATAGTAAGTTTATGTTTGGCGTGACTTTACAGCTGCCTCTGTAGTTCTGCTGCTTTCTGGGCCCCGGCGGGGGAAGGCTGCTTTGCTGCTGGTTGGAGCCATCCATTTTCAACACAAACACAAAGTTTTCCTTTAGTTACAAGAGCATTAGCCATGTCGGTGATACAGAAGATCAAGGAGATTGAGGATGAGGTGTGTTGCCAGCTGCTACTGCTGCTGCTGTCCTGGGACGGACGTGTATCGCTGGAAGTTGGGCGACCGTGGGGCCTGTCAATACCCACGCACGCATGCCATGCTGCAGATGGCCAGGACGCAGAAGAACAAGGCCACCTCTGGGCACTTGGGCATGCTCAAGGTGGGCTGCTGTCGGTGCAGCGCTGCATCTATGGCTGCGCCAGGACAGCATTGCAGCAGCGTGCTGCATGTCGTGTTATCCATAAATGGCTTGGTACAGCAGCAGGATGATGCTCAGTGTCTGTCGGCTTTAAAGCAGCAGGGGTTGCTTTGAGTTGGTGAGCATGCCGCCATGAGCGTGCGACATAATGGATGGCAGCGACGTGGTGACCGACACAACCAAAACATCAAGACATTGTCACCGCTCTCACCACTGCCATCAGCGGCACCGACGTCATTGCTGCTCACAACAGCAGCCGCAGCAGCCACCTGCAGCCTGCATGTCGCCACACAGCCGCAGCGCTGCCCTTGCAGCCTGACTCAGCCATACCAGCACGAATGTGTGCGCACGCCCAGCCCTGGCCTCGTCAAGGTGCAGCTAGGGCTGCTGCGCCCCCGACAAGGCACCTCCCCACAACTATTTACGATTGAAATCCACGGCATCTGCCAAGTGACGCCAGTGACGCCCTGCGTGTGGCGCCGTGACCTGCTGTCGTCACCGCAGGCCAAGCTCGCCAAGCTGCGACGGGAGCTGCTGGAGCCCAGCAAGGGAGCGGGCGGCGGCGGCGGCGGCGACGGTGCGCGGCACAGCGGCACAGCAAGCCACGTTCAGCACAGCGCAGCGTAGGGCGGCAGGTTGGCTGCTGTTGTGTCATTGGGTGGGGGTGGCATGGAGCACGGGATGGCGCGGCGCTGGTGGCCGTTCAGAACACAGCGGCACCCTCATGTTGTGTACGGCACAGCGCAGCGCCGTGCGGCAGGCGTTTTGAAAATATATCTTCATGGCTGCATGCCTGGTGCACTTTGGAGCAGCTGGTTTGCGCCGCTGCTGCCTCAAGGGGCCACAGCCAGGCACGTGGGCAGGCTGCCGTCAGGCACAGAGACCGCGGCAGGCACTGCCAGCCGTCGAACTGCCGGCAGTGATGCGCAATGCACCCCAAGTGCAGCAGCGTTCTGGCGGCAGGCTGTGCTGGCGGCTGACCTGGCTGTCGCCTGACCTTTGTGAGCAGCACGCAGCAGCAGCAGCGGCAGCAGCAGCAGCAACGGCAGCAGCAGCAGCGGCAGCAGCGGCGGGGACCAGCTGGCGTAGCTTGGGCTTGGGGTGAGATGGGCTGCCAGCAGTGTTGTAGCACCAGCGTAGTGTTGGGCGATGTTGTCTTGATGCCGCTGCTGCTGCTGCTGCTGCTGCTGCTGCTGCTGCTGCTGCTGCTGCTGCTGCTGCTGCTGCTGCAGGTTTTGATGTCAACAAGGTTGGAGACGCGCGCGTGGGCTTTGTGGGTGAGTTGCACGCAGCATGCGCTGCAACAGACTGCACGCGGCACAGCAGGCCGTGCCAGTGAGCCGTCCCTTTACGCAGCAGCAGCAGCAGCAGCAGCGGCAGCAGCGGCAGCAGCAGCAGCAGCAGCGCAGCAGCAGCGGCAACAGCGGCAGCAGCAGCCAAAACACAGCATATGATCTTCCTGCAAGCACTGCCACTGCAACACTCATCGAAGTAGCAGGGGAATGGGCATGGGCATGGCACCGCCCTGCACCAGCGGCCACAACAGCAGCAGCAGCAGCTGGACAAATGCTGTGGCAGTGCAGGGTGGCTACATTTTATTTCAGGGTCTGTGCTGCAGCATTTGGTTTCATGGCCTAACTTCTTGATGCTCTGTGGCGGTGCTGATGTATACCCTCATAGGTTTTGCTGTCAATCTTGCCTTTCTGTAGGCTTCCCTTCTGTCGGCAAGTCAACGTTGCTGACGAAGCTGACAGGCACCTTTTCAGAGGTGCGGGCAGAGCACATTCTGAACAGCAGCATGGCCGGGTGCTGGCCCCAGCAGCCCGCGCGTACGTCGGCACGTGCATGCAGCGTGCAGTCATCAGCAGGCCTTGCTGTACTGGCGCGCTTGCTCCGCTGTGCAGCGCTACCAGAGGGCCGTGTCGCCCTGATCTGGCCGCACCTGCGACATCATGTCGTGCCCATGTGGTGTGGTGTGTGCTGTGCTGCTGTCGTGCTGACCTGACTGCTGCTGCTGCTGCTGCTGCTGCTGTGTGCGGCTGCAGGCGGCTCGTACGAGTTCACCACGCTGACATGTGTGCCAGGCATCGTGCGCTACAGAGGTGAGTGGCAGTTCCGCTGCTGCTGCTGCCCGCTGCTGCTGTGTCCTGTGCAGCTGTCAGCCCTTTGGGCTGCTGTTGCTGTTTGTGCTGGCGCGCGCGCGCGCTGCTGTGCGCGCTCAGCACGGCTCCACTGTGCTCCAACGCTGTGTTGGTCTCATGGTTGTGGTTGCAAAATCTCAAATTCTCGGGTGCCAGCAAATACTCTGCCTTCTTCTGCCCTCCAAAGGACCGTCATCGCTCATAGACACTCTGCCGCACACCACTCAGTTTGCCTGTGCCAGGTTTGTAGTGCCAGGGTTGCAATGCCACGATTAAGTACCAGAATCTGAGCCCTCTGCATGCATGGCATCTTTCAGGGCGCAGGGGGTGGCATGGCCTCATTGTTCTGCTCAGATAATGCGCTGACAGCTGCATCTGCGCTGCTGCTGCCCTCCAGGGGCTAAGATCCAGATGCTCGACCTGCCGGGTATCATTGAGGGGGCAAAGGACGGCAAGGGTCGTGGCCGCCAGGTCATCTCCACGGCTCGCACCTGCAACCTCATCCTCATCGTGCTCGACTGCCTCAAGCCCCTCACACACAAAAAGGTGGGCAGGCGCAAGGAGTGTGTGAGGTGTGTTGCTCCCTTCATCAGGCTGGTTCTGTGACTGCGGGGACCGTAAGGGTTGAGGCTGCCTCAGCCCCTCACAGATGGGAAGGTGGCTGCGCTTCTGTGCAACAGACTTGCCAAAGGACACACGCCAGTGCTTGCCAAGGGGGGCTGCACTTGTCATTGGGTACGACGCTTGGCTGAGGTTTAAGGACCAAGCTTATGATTTAGTCCAAGGCCTGGTATCTGTGCAGTAGAACCACACACGAGAGTCAGTGTGACTAGCAGAGACAGTTGCTGTACTCGCGTCACATTCTCTGCCACATTGCCCTGCAGCTGGTTGAGAGATTGGCAAGGCTTCTTGGATGTGACTGAAAGGACCTTGAAGCCTTGTTTATGAATGGCTGCTGCTTATTGCTCTGTCATATGCTGCTGCTGCTGCTGCTGCTGCTGGTGAGCACAAGCTGCAGGCGTCTGGCATTGGGCTGAAGTGCTGTTCACACACATCTGCTGCAAATGGCTGTTGTCGACTGCTGAATTGCATGCTGGCGCTGGAGCACGAGCTGGAGCTGGAGGGCCTTGGCAGCAGAATTGCGCAGCACAGAGGAGTAGCATCTTCAACTGCCTGTCACAAGTTGCTGCCTCGTGTGCTGCTGCTGCTGCTGCTGCTGCTGTTGCAGCTGATTGAGCACGAGCTGGAGGGCTTTGGCATCCGCCTCAACAAGAAGCCGCCCAACATCACCTTCAAGCGCAAGGACAAGGGCGGCATCGCCTTCACCACCATGGTGCAGGGCACCGGCAAGCTGGACCTGGACGCAGTCAAGGCGGTCTGCGCAGAGTACAAGTGAGCGTGCTCAGGGCCTTGCTGGATCTTGGCGAGGGTTTATGTCAGCTGGGGTGTTCAGGAAGTGCTATGCACTGGCAAGCTGGACCTGGACGTCAACCTGCAGCAAACAGCATGCGTGCGAAGCTACACGATAACCAAGTTGCTGTTGTGTAACGGCAGGGTGCGGCGGACGGCAGCTCCACACACGTGTTCCTGGCTGGGGCCTTTGACGCAGCAGGCGGTGGGGTGCTCATGCGCTCCTAATGAATGAAACAGCAGACACTCGTAATGGATGACAGGGCCAGGCGTGGTGTGTTTTGTTCAGTCACCACCCGCGTACGGCGAGGGGGGGGGGGTGCGGCATGGCGCTGAAGAGCCCCCTGGTGCGCCCACACCTCGCATGACAGCACTGCCATGCAACACTCGCGCGTGTCACGGGCTGCGCATGCCGCTTGCTTTGCTGGCAGGGGGTGCACACAAGGGCACGGGGTGCACACAAGGGCACGGGGTGCACACAAGCGCACGGGGTGCACACAAGGGCACGGGGTGCACACAAGGGCACGGGGTGCACACAGGGCACGGGGTGCACACAAGGGCATCCGTCGGGCACAAGATCACGGTTCTGATACCTTGCCGACTCTGCCGCACTCTGACATGTTATTCCACAGTTGAGTCAAAGATCTCCACTTGACAAACTGCTGTTTGCTATGCCATCGCTGCTGCAGGGTGCACAATGCAGACATCCACCTGGCAGAGGACTACGATGTTGATGACCTGGTGGATGTGATTGAGGGCAGCCGCGTGTACGTGCCAGCCATCTACGTGGTCAACAAGATCGACCAGATCACGCTGGAGGAGCTGGAGGTGATGGACAAGCTGCCGCACTACTGCCCGGTGAGTGCGCTGGCGATGCTGGTACTTGCGGTTGAATGTCTTTGCGGTCGGTGGTGGTCAACAAGATCGACCAGATCACGCTGGAGGAGCTGGAGGTGATGGACAAGCTGCCGCTCTACTGCCATGGTGGAAAGTGTCACTGCTGCTGTTGGGACATGCAAACAAAAATCGTGAAGGAGGAGCTGTAGAAGCGTGCCGGCAACTGCTGCTGCTGCTGCTGCTGTAAACCCGCTCGATTGCATGCTCTCCTGCTGGTGCCCTGCTGCTGCTTCTGCCTGCGTGTCAGGTATGCGCCTACCACGAGTGGAACCTGGACGGCCTGGTTGAGATGTGCTGGGAGTACCTGGATCTGGTGAGTATGTTATTTGTTATCGAAGTAAAAGAGTAACATAGTGACTGCACACTGTTGTTAGCTTTCATGGTCTCCCCATGTTTGTGCTGGCTGTCGTAAGGATCTGGCTGCTGCTTACAGAGCCAGAGGCTACATTTGTGCTTCTGCAGCGTCCGTTGGTGCAGTGCGGCAGTGTCGAGGCAACATTGCAGTTGTTGGCCAGCAACACATCTGTCACATGCCATTGCCACTACTTAAACATGTGTGTGTTTGACGTTTGTAAGACCAAGGGCTGCCAGACTGCAAGAACCCTTGTTGTACTGCTTCCGCAACTATTGTAATGCCAGTCAGCTATCAATGTCAGCGGCAAGGAACGACCAGCCCGTAAAATGTCTTCCTTTTGCTGCAACACTCGAACTGCTCGCTGTCCTGCTGTCACCTGTCGCTGCCTGCCACATGTGTCACCTGCGCTGCTGCACGCTTGCGCCACGTCATCGTCAGGTGCGCGTGTACACCAAGCCCAAGGGCAAGCTGCCGGACTTCAATGAGCCCGTCGTGCTGCACCGCTCCAACGCCAGCATCGAGGGCTTCTGTAACAAGATCCACAAGACGTTCCTGAAGCAGCTCAAATACGCGCACGTGTGGGGCAGCAGTGTCAAGCACCGACCGCAGAAAGTGGGCAAGGACCACGTGCTGCATGACGAGGACATTGTGCAGGTGGTGAAGAAGGTTTAGGGCTTAGGAGTAGGGTGGAGGAGTCACCACTTGTGGTTGTCTTGGCACCTGTGTCTGCGGCTGCAGCACCAGCAGGCGGGACAGTTGTAGAGAGTTTGCAGTTGGTGCTGCAGTCATTTGCTGTATATGCATATGCACGTGCAAGGCGTTGAGAGGTGTTTCGCGCTGTGCTGAAAGTGAGAAGCTGTTGCTGGGCACAGACGCCGCATCACTGCAGTTGGTGATCCAGCACGGCTGCTGCTGCCAGCAGTCAAGTTTGTTGCTTGTGGCACTGCAGCTCTGCGAGGTAGTTGCGCTTGGTATGTGCAGGTGTGGTGAGGGATGCTGTTGACCTGTGACTGCAACCTAGCCCAGCCTGCAGTATGGTGCGTTTGTGTGTTGCTGACACGCAGTCTTCCTTCTTTCAGCAGCAAGGGCTATGGTGTGTGGCTTGTGCGGCGCCTGGGGATGGCTAGGGTCTGTCACCTGCAGTGTACTTTGACCAGCGCTGGCTGCAGGTGCGGCTTGCGTTGCGACCGCCTGCTGCTGCAGCAGAGATGGCACTCAGCGATGCACATGATACCGAAAAGCGTCCAATCGACATTGTTTGGAGAGGCAGGTGCAGCGTCGTTTGGACTTGCCCAGCTGGCGTCATGCTGGTCATCAGGATGCACGCGCCAGCCTAGCCGGAGGCTGTGGGGTTCTGCACTGACACAGCCTGAAGCGCTGTGATTGATCTGTGCCGCGAGCAGCAGGCATGATTGCAGCAGACAGCTCCATCAGCAGGTGTTTGCTCGTGTGCAGGGAAAACAAAGCAAGCATGGAGTGCAGCTTTTGGGCTAGCTTATAAACTAGTTTAGCTTAGCGCACGCTGCGATGTCATGTGGCAAGTCATCTAGGCTTGACGGCATCAGAAGCATGTGTAGCTGCGGCATTCCCTTGATTTCGTGCATGGCTTGCAGTGCACTGAGCTTGGTGGTTGATGCCTTTCAGGACACGCTGCTGTCACCTGTGCTTGGTGCACGCCGAGGTGGGGCTGTCAGCATCACACTGGCTTGCTTGCCACAGCAGCGCTGCAACTGTCAGGTCAACGAACGCCTGCCCAATGCATGTTGCTGCGGCGGCCAACACTGTGTTTGGCTGCTGAACTGTGCTTAAGCTTGAGTGCCTGTATGCGTGGCGCGTTCTCAAAGCGCACTATCCAAAGTGCAATGTGAGGTTGCAGAGGCGCGGCGCGGCACTGCTGCGGCATCATGAACTCTGTTCAGCTCTGCTGATCGGCGCCTGCCAACGCAGCCAACGTTGGCAGCCTGATGCTGCTGCTGCGTACCAGCGTGCGCTGCTTGTTGCGTGTGACATGTCCTTACTGGTGGACAGCAAAATGCACGACTGGGCTGCTGCCGTTTGTTGATGGTCTGTAACCAGCCAAGCATCTGTTCCTATGCCTGCTGTCTTTTTGTCAACGACATTTGAAGGCATGCCACCACCCTTTCACCCTCTGTAGCAGGACGGATGTGAACGCATGACAATCTTGCATCTTCATAACAATTGACGTGCGTAGTAGGCACACTGCCTGTGTATGCAAGAGACCCTGCTGCCGCGTGCTGACACCTCACAGGATTGCCTTCCAGGTCAGCAGACTGCAGTGTAAAGGGTTGCAGTCTGTACTGTTCAACGGTGGCAGGGTTCACAACGAGCGGACTATACCCTGAAGACCTACAGCACAGACACACATAATGCTCAAACCAATCGTCCAAGAGCCAGCACCATAACCCTGCAGCCTGGGTTTCGGGGGCTACGTTGTCAGGCAAAGGCACCTTGGTCAAACCCTGCAGTCTCATTCCGTTCTCTCACATCAACACATACACAATGAAGCAGTCGGCAGGCGCCCTCTAGCCAGCATATAGCACGTCTTAAATCGAGTTCTGCAGGCAGAACGCGTGCTCTGCGCCTCGGGCCATCATGCCGTCCCTGCTGGCCATAGGGTTCACAGCAGCCTCAGGGTTCACCAGCTGCGGCTTGGACCCTGCACACGCGCTCGTGGGCCTGAACAGCACCCCGGGGTCCCTGCACTTTGAACAGCGCTTGCTGGGCATCACCTCACGCAGTGTCGTGACACGCCAGCCGCACGCCTCGCAGATCCACCAGCGCTTTGTGACGCGCACGGCGACCACGTCGTGGCCGCTGCAGCTGCCTCGGCGCTTCTCCGTGAGCGCGTTGCAGGTGCGGCACTCGAAGGCGGTGACCTGGGGACGGCAGTTTTGCGTTGGTGTGATGCAGGCAGTGAGGTCAGTCGTACTTGCCAGGCATCAGCAAGGAGAGCTCCATGGCTGCAAACACACCGAATTTCACAAACTTTGCAACCCATTTGGGATAAAGGCAGCATGTGCGGAAGGCTGCGCACAGCCATCCTGCAAGCGGCTGCAGGGACGCTGCGGGCAAGGCGGCAACATGTGCAACACGTCGTACTTCAACACACAGCGTGTGGTGGCTGTAGGGCCCCTGACTGCTGTGCATGCAGTGCTGAGCAACACCAAGCAGGCACCTGCAAGGAACTAGAGATGAAGACAAGGCTAGCCTGGTGTTCAACCAAGGCTAGGCTGGCTCCCAGTCTCAGCCTGCAGTTGTTTTTTTGTTTCAGCTGCGCCTGGCGAGAACCGTCTCAGCCTCCGCCTGCTCTTGTTGCAGCCGCACCTGGTGAGCCCTCCCTCACCTGCAGCTTGGTGATGCCCTCCAGCTGCTGCGCCAGCTGGTCCTTCTGCTCGTACTGGTCCAGCAGCTTGCCCAGCAGCCGGTCGTGGGCAGCGTCAGCAGCAGACGACAGCAGCCTGCATACTTGCACAGACATATGAGCACACAGCAGCATGCGGCGTCAGCAAAGGCGGGAAGGTACACCAGCAGAGCGAGTGCACCATATGCAGCATGCGCACCGCAAGTAGCTCATGCTGTGCGTGCATTAGCAAGCCATGCTGAAAGCCCTGACGAATCAAAAGCAGTCCTCATCTGGTCACTGCAGAATCGCTGACAGCAGAGTCGACGCTGCTGAACAACCTCTAGCCTGACTGCACCCCCCTTGCGCGAGTTTGTTGCTTGGAGGCAAGGCATGTTAGCTGCTGCACCTTTTGTGCATTACAATGAGTGGCTTGGCTTGGGTGAGCTGTTTTTTTTCGCAGAATGAGAGTTGCTCAGAACCCCCCATGAGACATGGCCTTAGATATGCGTACAGTTCATCAGCAGACTGCCAAGTCAAAGTCAGGTCAAAGCTGGGTCAAAGTCAGCCTGACCTAGCTGAGCCCCCTCCACCCTGCTTACCTGGCATCGGGCTTGTTGATGTCTGTGCGCTGCAGCACCTTGCCAAACGTGGCACGGAAGCCAGCAGCAGCACCACCAGCAGCCTTCGCACAGCCTGCTGCTGTTGCTGTCCGTATGCCGGCCAATGGCGCTTTCTGCTGCTGCTGCCGCTGCTGCAGCTGCCGTCCGCAGGCACCTGCAGAGCCTGTTCGTGACACGTGCTGCTGCGAGCTGCCTGGCTTGCTGCCTGCTGCTGCTCCTGTCCTGCTGCCGCTATGTTTCATAGGCTTAGGCCCTAAGCCCAGGTCAGAGCGCATGTGCTGCTTGGCCCTGCTGCTGGCGTTGACAACGCTGGCAACAGCACCGCTGCCACTCGTGCCAGCCGTGCTGCCGCTGCCGGTGACAATTCCAGGCATTCTCCTGCTGTCCCCTGCAGCACCTGCTGCTGCTGCTGCTGCTGCTGGTCTGTTTTGGTGAGCTGCTGCCATTTTGCTTGTCTTCAGCAACACCCTCAGCAACGCCATCGTCTTCAAACAACTCATCCCACTCGTCGCCACCTGCATTCTGCTCTGATGACTCAGCATCAGGTGCCCCTGCTGCTGCTGCTGCTTGGGTGCTGGGTGCAGCCACAGTTGGCCCTGCTGCTGCTCTTCGAGCTGCCTCTGCTTGTCCACTTCTACCGCTGCCACAACAGCACTGAGCTTGAAGCCGCCGCCGCCACCAGCAGGCCTGGCAACAGTCCTGGAAGCCTGCTGTCGGCTGTGCAGAGCACCTGCAAAAGTGCCTGCTGCTGCTGCTGCTGCCGCTGCTGCTGTTTCGCTGCTTGGCGGTGAGACCTGCTGCTGCTGCTGCTGGGTGCCCTTGCCAGCCACCTGCTGCTTCAGGAGTTTGCGCCGCAGAGCTTCCTGGCGGATCATCAGGTGAACAAGGGGGGCATGCGGTGTTGTCTGGACGTGCAGGACACAAGTGCCCTCGGCATGCATCCACACCACGCCAGTATGCAGCTGCATGTCTGTTCCGTGGCCAGGCCCATGCCTCGTCCAGCGTGGGTACACCCGTGCCACCCTGTGTATGCCTCGTGCTGCATGCGTCAGCTGGAGGCACCCAAGCACTCGCAGCAAAAGGCGTGCACTCGCAGCTCGCCTGGCTCACGTAACATGTAATGACTCGTGTGCAGGCAGCGTGGCCGTCTGCTGCGCGCCGGCACGCACCCGCAGCTCGGCCTGTTCCGCCTCCTGGCGCCGCCGCGCCTCGGCAGCGCAGCTGGCGGCCACCTGGCGGCACGCTGCCGCCGCGTTCGCATCCAAATCCAGCGACAGCCGGCGGCCAGCGCTGCCGCTAGCGGAGATTGGCAAGCTGCTGCTGGTGACGCCAGATGGTGGTGGTGCTGATGTCGACGTGCTGTTGGGTCTGCTGCTGCTTTGGTGCGACGGCTGCTGCTGCTGCTGCTGCTGCTGGGTGCTGGTGGTGCTCCATGTGTTGCTGCGTGCATCGTAGACCTTGCCGTTGCGGCGCGGAGCTGCACAAGCACACCACGCAGCGCGACGCATGTGGCACAGACACAGGCGTGATCAATCACCGTGGGCTGGGTGTGGCGCGACATGTTTGCGGTCACCATTGCAGGACAAGGTGGCATGGCATACCAGCAGGAGCCCAGCCTCTGGGAAGCAGCTTCAAATGGTGAATTCAAATATCGAACAGAGCTTGGTCTGTGTACCAACACACGATAAAACTTCCCTGCAGCTGCGGTAACTCACCTGCGGTTGACTGCCCTGCACCGCCAGACATAGCTGCTGCTGCTTGGCCGCGTGCCCCAAGCAGCGCTCCGCTGACGCTGCTGCCGCCCCCGCCCCTGCTGCCCAGTGTGGGGGCTTTCTTCAGCGTCTTGGCCTGCTGCAGGGCATGGTACTGACAGAACTGGCTGACAATGGTGTCGACGGCGTTGCTGCACCTGGCGCCTGCGGGATAGCAAACACCAAAGGCAGCGCGCACCACATCCTGTGCTGCACTTGCGAGGCAATGGCTGACAGTGGTGTCAACAGCGTCGGTGCGCCCACCCATCCAGCCCACAAGCAGCGAAGCTGCCACCGCCCCAACATCTGTTGCTCAGCAAGCCTGGCGCTCAGCCTCCAAACGCTCAATTACCCGGCAGCCTGCTCTGCTGGTCAGGCACCCAACCAGTGTTGCCACCCTGTGCCTCACATCTACAGCAGCAATACACCAGCCTTGGCAGTACCCTGCACGCCCCGCAGCCGACTGAGCTGCACGCCTTGGCTGGCCCAGCCACATGCGTCAACGCAACCACTCCACAACTCCAGCACCTTGGTCACCGCACCTGTCTTGGTGGTGCCCCTGCAGAAGCCCCAGCCGGCTGAGCTTGCCAGCCGCTCCACCTGGCTGGGCTGGGACACAGCCAGCCAGCCACTGCTGCTGCTGCTGCCGGCTGCTGCTGTTGAGCCGCCGCCAGGGCCCTTGCTGGCGAAGCGGGGACTGTAGAACGCCAGCACCGACCCTTCAGCCTGTGCATGCAGAGGTGGTTGGGCGTGCAACCAACAACTTCAACAAGTGCAAGCTGGGTTGGTAGGCTGTCATCACCTGCAGTTGCAGATCACACCCTGATCATGCGGCGTGCCTGCAGCAACCTTGCAGCACCAAAGGAGCGCGGCAGAATCCCCAGCATCCTCGTCTGAAAACAGTAGGCTGTGCAGCACACACCCTTTGCTGCTCTCGGCGCATTGCTCTGTGTCGGCATCGCTTCACAGCGAGACAGCTGTTCAATATCGTGTGCATCGGCGTCTCGATGGTGCCCACCTCGGCGTAGTGGTCCTTGTGCGCATCGCCAAACAGCGCCAGCCAGGCGTCGCTGCCTGCCAGGTCGGAGAGCTTCCACCTGCTGTAGGGCGCGCCCTGGCTGGTGCTGCCGATGCTCTTGTGCACCAGCACGCCCACCACCACCCAGGCAGCGTCCGCCGGCGCCGCGTGGTCCCTGCACAGCGCACGGTTGATGGACAGGCTAGTCGTCACTTGTAAAGTACTTGACTCTCGTCAGGCTACTATCTTTTTGTTGCCTGGGTCGCTCGTAATCACGGTTGTGTCAACTATCAGCTACAATCGGCCGTTTGGTCAAGTATGTGGACGCGTCTACTAGGCAAGCAGCTGACGGGTGTCAACCACCAGCACTCGGAACACCGCCTCTGTTGGTGCAAGCAGCAGCTGCGCCAGCGCACTGGGTGCCAGCAGGCATCCGGGACGCTGGGCCCGCTCCAGGGCGGGCGTGCCCTGCGAGCGCAGCCTGCAGGCTGCCGCGCACCTGGCCTTGCTGACTGGCACGTACGTCATCTGTCTGTATCGCTCACGCAGCACGATGCCAGACACACGAGGCAGCTTGATCTGCACGACAAGCAGCAGCAGCAGCAGCAGCACCATCAGTAGCAACGGCAGCCTGATGTGGGGCTGCACAAATGCGAACAGCTCCTGCAATTGCCCACACACTCTGTTGTTGCCAAACAGATTTGCAGCTGCCGCCGGATGTTGCATTACAGCACACAACACAATACAGCATGTGCTTGACGTGGTTTTGGGACTGTCAGGAGTCATGTTCCTTGTGTCAGACCATTTACTTTCTTACAAAAGCGAGGTCCGCCTTGCCAGCATAATCGCATTCGGCCTGCTGCTGCTGCTGCTGTGTTTGAGACTGTACATCCCACCCTTGAGCACCCTGCCAGCTGTCACCAGACGGTTCAAGTCACAGCAACTAGAGTTTAAAGAGCTCTTCCTGCCTCTGCTCCTGCTGCTGCTGCATCACTGCACCTCCACTGCCGCTGTGTTGCCGACGAGCAGGTGCGGCCCCACCTTGAGCCCCGTCAGCTTCTCAACATAGTGTTGGCACACCGGCTGCTTCTGCTTCACCTGCTGCTGTTGTGCTGCAGCGCCGCCAGCGCCGCCGCTGCCGTGCCCAGCAATACTACCGTAGTGTAGGCTGCTGTTGTTGCCGCTGCCTCCAAGCAAGCTGCTGCTTCCATTGCCGCCACGCCCTGCGCCAGGTCTGCTGCTGGCAACAGAGAATGCCTTGGTTGACACCAAGCTGACAGCAGCAGGCCTGCTGGCCCCTGATGTGCTCCCGCTGCTGCCTCTTCCTGCTGCTGCTGCTGCTGCTGCTGCTGCTGCTCCACGGCTGGGTGCTGGTCCTTGGCTGCCTGCAGACGCGCATCACAAGCATTTGATTGCCATTGGCTACAGCAAGCCAAGATGCCACAGGGTGCTTTATCACATCACAAGCGCTATCATCTGGAACTATGCAAGTACATTCTTGGCATGCCGCAATTGTAAGGGCGAGTCCCTTGTGGCGAGATATCCACGCTGTGCCTGGCCATGGCGCCATGGCTTGCAGAGGCATGGGCCAACCAGCAATGTCCCATACTCACCAGCGGCTTCAGCAAAAGAAGTTGCCGAAACTCGATCTGTTTCAGCAAAGCTGTCTGCCAAGCACAGCAGGAGATCGGCGCCCTCCTCTTGTTGTGGAGCAGCAGTGGTCCGCTGCTGGGCTGCTGCTGCAGCAGCGGCTTCTGGGTTTGCTGCTGCATCTGCTGCTGCATTCAGGTTGCCAGGATCGTCACACATGGCATCAGCCAGTTCAAGGAGGCCGTCAAGGCCGTCGTCAAGCTCCATGCTGCTTGTTGTGAGTGGTAGTGTGACGCAGCAAAAGCTAGCTGTGGTGTGCGAGAGTGTGCGCGCAGGCCAACATTTTCAGACAAGGTAAAACTAATGATAATTTTCACGGTGGCAAGGCAGTGCGAAGTTGAGGCAGAAACACCCCCACAACGGGCGCTCGAAACTTGTTTGAAACATGACAAGTGACTAATCGCCTTACGAAGCCTGAAGGACACGACAGCTCACTTGCCTTCAGTGGTATCATATATGCTGAGGCGTTTGTGTTACCATGACTAGCTACACGCTGTCTTCCCGCATCGCATGACACGAAAGTGCAGAGCGTGTTACGACCAGTGTATGTGATGTCCTCATTGTTGCTGCGGTCTTCAGCTGTGCAGACGTCCGTGCTGGGTTGTGTGAGGCAAGTGCTGCTGGCGCAATCCTACGTGCAGCCAGGCAAATACTTGCAGTGCAGCCCAATGCAAGCCCCAGTCACTACATTGACAGCTGAAAACAGTGCAGTTCTGGAAGCAAAAAAGGCGATGCGCACACACTTGAAGAATCAGTTGAAGGCTATCCCACCTGATGAAATGCGGGAACAAAGTAAGGCATCAAATTCCAGTAGCCTAGCAGAGGAGGGACTGAGCAGCAGCAACAGCAGCAGCAGTACTCCTGGGCATTTGCTTGGGTGCAGGACAACGAACCTAACTTCTAGCTGCTGTCCACATCAAGTTATGTGGCAAACCTGTTCGGTATGACCAACGAAACAGCTGTGAATGTACAGCGCACTTTATCTGGCAGGTAGAGACTACAGCGTTGGCATCCCATTCCACTCGTGTTGGAGCCGCCAATGCTGCATGCCTGCTGCGCTGCACTGCAACCCCTTGGCATGCCCGCAGGCAGCAGAATAGCACAGCAAGTGGTTGCATCCCCCTTTTTTCAGGAAGCTCGCAGTGTGGCCCTGTACATCACCTGCGAACGGCTGAGAGAAGTCGACACTATGGCTCTGCTGCAGGCAGCACTGCAGCAAGGTGTGCTGCGCTAGATGCATATGCCGGTGTAACCAAGTGGTGCAGCTACTGTTGGCAGTGGGTAGCTGTCTGGCATTACTACAACTTGCATCCTGCTTTCAGACTTTGTGGCAGCCAAACGTAGCTCACATTATGACCATGCAGCACAGCGGAGCAGCAGTGATGCACCCAGCCTGCCGTACAGTCTGCTGGCACAGCTGCTTGGGTAGAAGCATGTTGAGCGTTGTGGGTTTAACTGTGGAGGTGCTCAAATGTGTGTGCTGCACCTGCTGCAGCCCCGCTGCATGCATAGTGCAGGCAAGCCGTTCACCCTGATGTTGTCCGCTGTGCTTCCCCGCCATTTATTGGCTACCGCTGCTGGGGCACACCGCCGTCGTGCCCCGCCCTTGCTGCTGCGCAGGCAAGCAGTGCTTTGTGCCACTGGTGGAGGACAGCCAGTCAAACATGGCCCTGCTGCACATTGGTGTGTTGAATGAATCAGCTAAGAAAGCTGACTGCATCATGTTGCACCTCAGCAGTCACGTGCGGTCATTGTTTCTTGTTGATAGGCAGCACTGCCAGCAATCAAGTCTGGTGCTCTACGGCATGTTGTGAGCCAGCAGGCCAAGCCAGCATGTTGCCTAAACTGTCAATTGCAGCAGTGGCAGCGCCTCGGTGATGTTGCCACCTGCCGACACACTGCTGAGCGCTGGGGCAGCGGTCACGCACGGCCTAGCTGCACATAAGTGCTCTTGTTTGGATTATACCTGTCTCGGCATCATCCTGCTGCAACCCACACAGCATTCTTGTCTGTGCAGGGCTGCCAGCTGCCTGCCAGCTGGTCTTGCCATTTGTTTTGCAGGCGATTTCAGCAGCTCCAGCTTGTCAAGAAAAGGTCCAGCAGTGGAGCGTTGTGTGGTTAAGTGAGGTATCTGCTGGATTTACAGGTGTTGCTGTGCCAGCCTGCATCCCAGCCATTTTGCGCCGCTCCTGTCTGCTGTTTGCTGCAGACTCCCTTCAAGACCTGCAGCCAGCACCACCATTTGGCATCCTGGAACCCAAAAGGCAGCAGCAGGACGGCTCAGACAGGCAGAGCGGTGAGCAGAAGCACCAGCAGCAGCAGCAGCAGCAGCCTAAGCACACACAATACTTGCACCAACGCAATGCAGCTGGCACTCCTGATCAGACACGCACAATGCATGCATGCCTTATGGGGCTTGCCGCTGTGCCACAAGCTGTCAAGGCTTGCTGCAGCTCGATTGGCGCAGGTGTCTTGTCTGCTGCTGATGCCTGGCCTGGCTTGCCAGTGCTGGCCCGTGCTGCGACTGCTGCATCCCTGTTTTTGCTGCTGACTGGCTGTACTCGCAACAATGCAGGTGCCCAGTGCTGCTGATGCATGGCTTAGGCTGTCAGTTTTTTTTGCAGTTGCAATGACTGCCCTGTACTGCTCTCGACCGCGTCTTGTTCGCTTGCTGTTGCAGCAATGCAGGTGCCTGGTGGCCTTGACCTACTGCTGATGCCTGGCCTGGGCTTTGACGACAGAGGCCGCCGCCTGGGCAGGGGTGGCGGGTGAGTTGTTGTACACCTTTGTACACCGTTGCTTGTGTACCAAGCTGCAGCAAGGAAGCAGGCATGGCAAGCACAGCATAGTGCTGTGTGCATTGCTGCACGAAAAATGTGCAGCAAGATGCCACATTCAGGTGTTCTAGTGTCCCAGTATGTGGGGTGGTATGTGTCACAGGGCTCACCATCTGTTTGCCCTGCAGTGAAAGAAGTGCTGGGATGCTGGTCAGGTGCAGCTACGCGTGCTATATTTGCCATGAGCAGGAGTAGGTGTGACACGTCACAGCTGGGTGTTGACAACACACCATGTGGTGTGACTCCCTCAGGTTGCACCCGTCTGCAGAAACTGTGAAAACACTGTCACTTGGCATCAGCTATGGTTCGAGTGCAGCAAGCATTGCTGTGATGGACATGTTACATGGCTTACCATCTTCAGCTGCCTGTGCCGTGCTGTGCCGCTCGTTCCCTGCGTCGTTCGTGCTGCAGGTACTACGACAAGATGGTGCTTGAGCTTGATCTGCGTGCGCAGCAGAACGGCTGGCAGCCACCTCTGCTGGGTACGGCGCTCACCTGAGCGCAGCGGCTGGCGGACACTGCTGCTCACAAACAACGGTTGTGCATGCAGCTGTCAATGGCACCCGTCATGGCCCAGCACAGGCAGCCTCTACATTATAGTCGCAGTCAGCCCGACCGCGTTGATGCACATGCAGGGTTGCCCCTACCCAAGTGTCCACCTGCACATGCCGCAAGACGATGTGTGCGTGCTCACTCAATCCTGTGCAATATCGCCTGCTGCCCTGCTGCTGCTGCTGCTGTTGCAGTTGCGCTGGCGTTCAGTCAGCAGTTGGTGCAGCAGGTGCCCACCAGCCGCCACGACAGAGATGTGGACGTGCTGGCAACACCGACAGGACTCGTGCGCTGCAGCAGCAGAGCACAGCAGTACCTCAGGTCTTAATTAGACGGCCCTTGAAGCTTCTGCACTGCAGCAGGTGCCCAGCCGCCAGGACTGCGCTGCTGATGAGCTCAAAACACCAGCAGAACTTGGGCGCTGCAGCAGCCAAGCCAAGCAGCATCTCTAGAAATAATTCTCAATGCTTATGTTTGAGCAGAAATCTGCAAGATTCTGCAGCAACGCTCACCAGCTGCCCAACCAAGACGGCAGTGCCACTGTGCTGACAGGTACAACAGAGCCTCTTCAAGTTGGCGCTCCAGCAGCAGCACCAAGCAGGCGGCGTGTCGCACCTGTGACACAATATCTACCTCTGAACATGGCGTTGTGGCAGGCAACTGCATATTGTTCAACTATATCAGGCTGGGATGGTGAATCTGCGGAGTTTTTGTTAAGGGGTTTATCAAGTTGTGTCACTGGATATACCTGCGCGCTCACTATCAGGCTTCTGACGTTGAACAGTTGCAGTCGCTTGCCATCATGCCATGCTCACCTCATCTGTCTGTGAAGTGCAGGCATTCATGCACTTAAGCTTTGACAGGCAGCTGCCCTGCCCCTGCAGGGTGCATCAGCGGGCGGCCTGTGAGTGTACGCTGTACAGCTCAAAACAGCTGCAGCACAGCCAGCAACTCATGACAACAGTGCCGGACAGCACTGCGTCATGGCGCTGATTGCTGATCAGTTACTGATATAGTTGGACAAACTGCCCAGTTGATGGCAATGTCAGCAGGGCATGTCGGCACTGTTCAGCACTTGGGAGGCTCAGCCTACAAGCCTCCCATGATGCAGGCATGAACAGCTACCTGTGTAAAGGATGCACGAATACATGTATTGCAGAGCCGGGAGCTACCTGATCTACAGCAACACAACACCACGCACAGTAGCCATATGTGCTGTGTGAAAAAGTACATGTGTCTTTGTACATGGAGACATGCCGTGCATGGAGCATGTGCAATGAGCATTGGCATGTGCATTGAGCACATTGTAACGGCTTGCAGAGAACGTGGCACTGATGCGCACGGGCCTGCAGGTGGTGGCGCGTATCTCATTGTGTGTTACATGCTGTCAGCTTCAAGCTTATGCTAAGTCGTCATCATCATGCATGGTGTTGTACAGTGTGTACAACACAAATGGTATCGCGGCAATGTGCAGCAGCATGACTACAATCCAACACTGCATGATGATTGTAAATGTGTAAAGATTATATGTCTTGTGAGTCAGTGCCAACCTGCTGAGCGCCAACACAACCGTGGCCCCCAGCGAAGCTCAAGTGAGGGAACAGCAGGGCTACCATGCGCTACATTTTATACCCCGTGGCCACCAAACCCCACATGTAAGCACTGCTGCACACCCACTGTACAGCAGTGCTGGCACTGCTTGTAACAAGTAGACAGCAGCACGTCCGATGGCAGGAGCTTCAGGAGCACCAACCCCCAGCTCAAGTAAGTGACAGATCGACAGCACACAGAAACAGCTGGTGCCCTGCAGGGCAGCTGCTGTGTGTGCAGACGACATGTCGTAGACAATATGAGGGCCAAAATGACAGCTGCCAACGGCAACGTGCCAACCAGTCTGCACCAGTTGAAAGGAATAGCAGCCATACAGTTCGTGCGGTCCAACCACTGCTGCTTATGCGACGCCCGCCAATGTTTTGAACGTAGGTCAACATATGTGATGATCCCAACCAAGGCGTGTTGCCACACGAATAAAAGTGAACTTGCCGAGCACAAGCCAGACAAAACACGGTGCTTGTCACAACAGCAGCATCTTCAACTGCACAGCCAGGCGCCGCTGCCCTTCTCAATGACCTGCTGTGCAGGTTATGGGCCAGCAAGCTGCTTAGTATGTAAAATTGGCTGGTGAGTAAGAGGAAGCGTTGTCTGGCAGTAAAGTATGCTGGACATGGTGTGCCAAGCACATGCCATGCTGTGTTTGGTCAGCCCTTCCAACCACCACAGCAGGAATGTGTGCCATCCTTCAGACACAACAACAAACCACAGCCAATGGTGACATGCTCCAGCAAGCAACACTTGACCGCCAGCATGCCTTCAGCACAGAAACTTCCAATGATGTCATCCATTCCTTGCACGTATTGTGCAGTTGCTGCACTGCTGCTGTCACCACTGTACTGCTTCAAACTACTAGGCCTAGCCTCCGTAGCAACCCACCTAGACTGCTACAAAACCAGCAGCGAACATGGCAGCTGAAGCCAAACACTCAAAGGCCAGTGCAAAAAGCCCACCAAACTTGCGAAGCATCGCACAGCATGCACAGCGGGACGGCGCCCAATGCCAAAGAGCGCACCAAAAAAACCTGCCAAGGGCCTGACAGGGGTTCGTACAATGAAAGATTGGGGTGGGCTATGACAGCTTCTGGCTGGTCAGGGCCTCGCCTCTAAGCTGCAGCACCACAGGAAACCGCAGAAAGGAGGCGATGCGCTTGTAGGTGTGCAAGCCGTAAGTGGCTAAAAAGCATGCAGGTGTGTTGCCACTTTGGCAGGGTACATGAACTCAACATGTACAGGTCAGGTAACAAAATGTATCAACCCCATATAACCAGACGGGGCGGCTCAAACACCAGGCAGCACACACCAAACGCATACATACATACATGCAAGTACTGCTCCAATGCTCAGATCTATCAGTACGACACCTTGGGCATAACAATGCGTTACTAAGTTGCTATGCAAAACACTCATCCAGCTCACCCTGTAGCTCATTTTCAGTCATTCAGTCTGCAGGGAGGGCTCTGCTTTGACTACTGTGCATGTGTAGCAGCACAGATACAGCATGCTACAGCGATCAACACATGTTGCTTGCAGGCTTCTCCAGCACAGGCATGGCTGCTGGTTCTGCTGCAACACGGTTGATGCCCGATGCTTGCCGCGGCCTTTAGACAAACGCAGCTGCTTCAAACCAATCAGCTGAAGATGCAATCAATGACACATCAAGCACACCAGCAGCAGCAGGGAGGGCAGACCAGCCGACACTGCTGCCCAGCGGCTGCCTGTGTTAGCCAAAAACATGCTGAGGCGTGCTCAGGACGAGCCAGGGTCGCAGATGCTGTCTGTGACGCTTTTCTAGCCAACAGCATCACCATGTAACTGCAGACAGCTCTCTAACTCTCCCAATTGGCAGGTACAAACAGCTGACGCTGGGTATTCACCAGCACCTGTCCCAGATTATTGGGGGCCCACCACAACAAATGAAGCCACACCCAGGCTGTTGCCTGCTGCGTCTGCTACGTTTCACGTGTGCAAGCATACCTCAGCCTGCTGCTGTGGTCTGCTGCTGCTTGCTGTCCAATCATGCCTCCATCTCCATGCAACACTGAGCCGCAGCGAAGGCCTGCATCACTGGAGCGCACGTCCGCTTTCCACCTTGCAAATCTTGAGCTCCGCAGCTGCTTCGTTTCCTGCAGGCGGATCACACAACTGCGTGAGGGCGGGACCTAACAATGGATCACGAGCCTCCAGCCTCGCGAGGCGAGACGGCCACTATGCAGTGCAACAAATACTATCCGTCTGTATATCCCACCTGGGCTCTTGCGGTGCCTGCTGCTGCACCGCGAACACGCGTCTGCTCAGGAGGCAGACCTCGCTGTATCGATCCCTGTAGACTCTCTTGTTGCAATTTGAATCACAAACGTGCAGCTGTCCGCTGCTACAGCATTCAAAGGTGTTGCCGAACAGGTGCCTGACACTGCACTTTGCTCCGCACTCATGAGGTACGCTCCAGGCTCGTTCAAGCTCAGTGCACCGTTGATCGTTAGAAACGTGAATGTCCATATTTGACCTTCAGGCTACGGCCGAAACACCAGCCAATGATTCAGGACTGGTGATGGCGTTTGCAGGATTACGCAAGCAGAAACACTTGTGAAAGGCGTCGCATCTGAAGTAGTAAGCTAGCGCCGGGAATCCACCCATAAAGCTAACGCAGACACTTTCTGTCACAGCGGGGTCTGCGGACAAACCCTTCTGTCTGACATGCACTTCGCCTGCGAATACTTAGCTTTGGCCACAGCCAGATATAAGTAGTGTATTAAGTAAATTTTCGGCACTGCCTCGCACAAAGGGGAGAAAAGGAATCTAGTAACACTGCCGCATGTTCAAAAGTGCCGTCCGCCAGCTGGCAACACCCAACCTGGTTGCGCACAGCCCGAGATCATTCAATTAATGTTGTGTCATCAACATTCACACACCCTGGTCTCTATGTGACCACCACCCCTTGCTGCCAATCCGATTGGTGGGGCACGCAGGCGCGACCGCCGGGCGGTGCCTGCGCGGCTCAGGCTGGTGCCAGCGCTCCCAGCATGCCAATGGCTTCCCTACGCCTAGACCTGCCCATGTGGACAAGGACTGCCTTAACTACCGCTGCTAGCTACTCAGCTGAGTCTGCTGCAGCCTGGATTGCATATACGTTACAGGACACCAGGAGCCCATCATGCACATATGGCCCATGGCATGGGCCTGGCCAGGACTGATCATGAGCCGTTGGCGACACGAGGTGTTGACACTGTTAACCTCCAGAGCTGCGCTGCAGCTGCAGATCGGCTTCGTCAGACGTATTGCCTAGTATGACTTCCTGAGCAACTCAAATACAAATTAATAATTAAACAAAAAAAAAAAAAAAAAAAAAACTCACTGATCAACTCAAATGCTTGGTAGTTAAGCTGGAGCACATGAGATGATCGTCTCACGGGCTGCCTGCTCACCTGGTTGCCGGGCTCCTAGTGGAACGCTAGGTTGGTGAACGCAGCTGCTGCATTGAGCACCAACTCCTCCTGCTGCTCAAACTCATACCCGGGCCTGCAGCACGCCTGCCACCAGCTGCACTACCGCTTCACTGCAGGCCAGTACACAGCCAACTCGCTCTTCTACACCTTACAGCTACCTTTACCTTTGTTGGTGAGAAGTGTGCTGCAATCATTATCAGCAGGTTTCACAACACTTGTAGCTGCCGTGCTGGCAAGCTGACTGCAGCATGACATGTGCCTGCTGTTGGCGCCAGCCACTGGCACCTGTCATGCACGATGCCCTGTCAACACCACTCACTTCGCTGCATGCAGTTGCAAGCGCACTTGCAGAGTGAGCACTGCCTACCAACCACATGCCTCAGCTCACTGCCACACGCCCTGCTGCCTGCTATGCCTAGGTTGCTACAGCTGAGGTTGTTGCAGCACCAACGCAACAGCAGCGCACTGTTCGCTGCTGCTCACCCGCGCCTGCATATAGCTGCAGCCCAGCAGCTGCGTGAGCACCCCGCGTTGCTGCTGCTGCTGCTCTAAAGCTGCCGGTATCCGGTGTGCTGTTGCCACCATGGTGACCAACCCTTCCTGATTCATCAGCAGTGGCAAACTCGCTTTGCTCTCAGAGTCCATCTCGCAGGTGGGAGTTGCACCGTACTATCTTGACGACAGAGCGCTTGCAGGAGTGCGCGCTTCAGTGGAGGAGGCTTCGCACATCAACCTGGTGGATGTGGAGCAACTGGGAGGCGCAACAGTGGCAGTGGAGGTAAATAGCTGCTGTTGAGCGGGCTGCAGCATGGTGCAGCCTGGTGCTGGCTGTGACGTGGTTTGGGGTGCTTAGCTCAAATCAGCAAGCAGCTTGTGTTGGCAACATGATGTAAATGGTGCAAGCCTACTTATGGTAGTAACAGCAACTGGTAGCACCTGCAGCTGACCGCATGCTGTAACATTGGAGCAGTGTGAAAACTGCAGAGACACATCGGATGTCTGTCAATCGAGCATAATGTGGGATGTAACAAGCGGTCACTCAACCAGGTGGCTGACCGAGTGCAGCACGATGTGTGTCAGCAGGGCACTGAGCATGCCATGCTACCTCCCAAAGCTTCTGAGACACAGGTTCCCGGTTGTTGCTGCTGCTGCTGCTGCCCCTGCTGCCGCGACTGTCTTTGCACCCCTCCCCCTTGCTGCTGCTACTGCTGCTGTCGCATTATTGCTTAACTGGCTACAGCTGTGCTGCTTCTTGCACTACTGTCATGATCAGCTGCTACATGTACAGCTGCTTCGGACAGCAGCTTGAGTGCGCACTCAAGTGCATGCACTGGTGCACATGCCATGATGAAGAAATCAGCGGCCGGGGGCAGCGCTGCTGATGATGTGCCACCTGGGGCCGCGACTGCTGCCACTGCTGCTGCTGCCACTGCTGCTGCTGCTGCTGCTGCTGCTGCTGCTGGCTGCTGCTGCTGCTGCTGCTGCTGCTGCTGCTGCTGCTGCTGCTGCTGCTGCTGCAGTTTTGGAAGGTGTAGTAACCAGCAGTGGCCCAAGCCGAAAGGTAGTTGTGATGGAACCCGATACATGCTTTGCACTGCAGTCCACAGATCGGAGAGCTGCAGACCCTGCTGCTAAATGGTTGGTCCCAGTGACTGGGTGCTGCGGCACCGGCACGTGCACACCGGCGCGCACAATGTGCTTCTCAACATCACTGCTGAGTGATGATCACTGCTGCTGGCCATGCCAGGCACTGCCATGCAGCACTGGCATGTGCATTGCCAGCACGTCAGCCATGACTCCCACCACTCCGAGCAATGAACCCAGGAGATCAAGGCTGCATGCTCACGCTGAACCCTGCTGGATCTGCTTCCTGCCGCTACTGCTGCTGCTGCTGCTGCTGCGGCTGCTGCTGCGGCTGCGGCTGCGGCTGCGGCTGCGGCTGCGGCTGCTGCTGCTGCTGCTGCTGCTGCTGCCAGGGCATGCGCGCAGTCACACAGATGTGTACAGATGTGGCTAGCTGTGTGGCTACGCCCTTGTCTCTGTGGTTGCGAAGCACTGCAACAGCTACCAGCACAGCTTCAGCGCACGACACAAAGCGCCTTTGAACCCTCCGGTTGCCGCTGTGCCTGTTGCTTGCTGACCCTGCTGCTGCTTGAACATCACAGCTGGCAGCAGCGGTGCCACCTGCAGCATGACAATCATTGTTGCTGTGACAGCATGTAATCGCACACAGCACTGCATGCATGCAAAGCATAGCATGCGTGTGTGGTCACGTGAACAGGTAATTCAGTTGTGATGGCAATTGTGAAGTTTTCCTTCCTGCACTGCAGCTGCCTGTCTGGCAGGTATCAGTGCTTGTCGGTGGTGCTCCATTGCCAGGAAGTGTGTCAACTAACGCTGGCTCTTTCGTGGCAGGTGTTATCCATGTGCTGCTGCCTGGCTGACCTGCAGCGTTAGCAGTGGCACAGAGTTGTTGAATGCGAAAGGCCTCAAGATTGGTGCCTGGCAGATGAGGGCTTTCAAGTCTTCAGGACACCGCAACAGGCTCCATTCGCTGCCTGAGATCTCAGGCATATCCTAGATAGTGCCACTTGGAGCTCAGCTGCTGCAGTGCTGCTGCAGTGCCGCACAGGGGCGGCCCCTGGGCCCAGCTGCTGCTGCGGCTGCTGCTCCTGCAGCTGCCCTTCAAGGGCTGCTGCAATGATTGCCACCAAATTGGCTTGAAAGCTGTTGACCGATGTCACGTCCACTGCACCAATCGTTGTTTTAGGAATCTCTGACATCCCTAGCAGCATGTTACAAGTTTCAATTATCCACGCTCTTGTCAGGGAGCCTATTTAAACGAAGAGCAAAGGGCAGGGCCGTGACAATGTAACGGGACTCCCGCCTTTAACGTACTCGCCTGTTGCGACCTCGTAGCGCCGTGGGCAGCCGCGCGTGTGAAGGAAACCTCACCCCAGACTGAGGACACGGCAGCGAGTGTGCCTGGTTTCAATGCACGCCACAAAAGCGGAAATGAGGTTCAACTTGCCGGCGGCACGTTCGAGCTGACGCCGCCTTTGAAGGTGTCACGAGAGCCGACCTCGCACACAACTCATACTTTCGGTGTGCCCTGGCTGAGTTTGCGTCATGACAGGGACACTTACATGCCACTTTGCCCCCCCCCCCCCTCCCCGCCCCCACCAATGCTGAAGCAGCGCAACACTGTACTGGTGCGAACTGGCCAGCCTCATGTACCAGCTTGCAGGAAAGCGCAGACTGTTTGCACAGCGCAATGCAGCAACTGCAACCTCGTGTTAACTGCACAACGCCTCGTGTCAGTGCAGCTGGCAACAGCTTAATTACCACTAGTGATGTATGCACATGAGTTACTCAAAAAGACGGGCGGCCATCAAAGAAAAAATCATTGGCTGCTGATGCAACTGCAGGGCTCATGCTGCAGCTGGGCCTCAAACATCAAGGTCGCATGCATGCGTGCAAAAATAACACCCTCTGAACAGAAAACCAGAACATCAGTTATGCGCACCATCTGCTGCAGGTCCGTAATAACTACCTGTAAGCAACTGCAGTTGCCAAGTCCGATGGAACAACCGCACGCATGAAAATTGCACGCATGAAAATTGCATGTTTGCCGTCCGCTGCGAAGCCTGTGGAAAGTAACAGCATGCGCTGACCCTGCTGTCCTCTGCAGTGATCTGTATCAATGTGCGCTGCTGTCCCGGCTGGTCAGCGTGATGCACCTGTTACGTACGTATCCCGTAACGTGCTGCATGCTGTCTTCCTGCCCACCATAACAATGTGACGCCGCCCCAAGGGCCAATGACTCATCATATGCAGGGCAACAGCCGCACTAGCTGCATCCAGCATGCTTCCAGCCGGGCTGTGCTGTTGTGCATTGTGATGCAGCGCGACCCAACCCACCCAGCAGCTGTCTTTGCCATCAACAAGGCAGCGTCTAATCTGCTACCCGGGCCATGCCCCATCCCATCGCAGCCCGCGAGCACACAAGCCACTTGCATGCAGTGGCATCGCCCGTGCAGTACCCTTCCAATCAAAGCACCTCCACTTAAGTTCTGCAGATGCTGCACAGGCCGGATTGCCTAGTGCAAGCCGAAGTAGCGCAGAGCAGAGGATTTGGCACAATGCCACGACATGAACGGACCCTGTTTACTTCTGACCCTGGCCCCAACCACCAAACAGCTTGCCAACATTTGCAAATATGTTTTCCTGCTCAACCACCTGCACACCCCCCTGAGCAGGGGCAGCAGGCTGCTCAGCGGCAGCCTTGCTGTCGCTGTTGCCGCCGCCGCTGCCGCCGCTGCTGCCGCCCTGCTGCTTCGCCTTCCAGTTTGCGATCCACTGGCGGGCCTCTGCAACGTTCGGGGGCACATTTCCGTTGGTGCTGCTGCTGGTGCTGCTGGGCTTCACTGCAGGCGGCGCAGGTGCTGGAGCTGCTGCTGGCGCTGCTGCTGCTGCTGGCTTGCTGCTGTTGGCGCCGCTGCTGCCTGCCTGGTTGGTTTTCCAGTTGGCAATCCATGCACGGGCCTCTGCCACATTGGGCGGCACCTGCTGGGCAGATGCAGCCAAGTGCAGCAAGACCGGCAGCATTCAGTGCTTGTGGTGATGACATGTTTCTGCTGCGGCGTGCTCAAGTGCTCTGTTAGCAGCTGCACATGGAAGCACATGTGCCTGTACACTGCAGTTGTGCCAAAGCCCCTGAAAGCATGACGCAAACTGCATGGCCAGTCCATGGCCCAGTCCATGGCCCCAGTCCACCGTACAACGGCTGATACAGTCTCGCGCGTGCTCCTCCTGCAGCTGACTCACCTCGCCCGATGGTGCTGCTGCTGCCTTAGCAGGTGCAGCTGGTGCTGCTGCCTTCTTCGCCTCTGCCGCTGCCTTCTGCTCCTGCTCCTTCTTCTGCTGAGCTGCTGCCTTGGCTGCTGCCTCGGCCTTGGCCCTAGCCTCTTGGGCCTGCTTCTCAGCTGCTGCCTTGGCTTCTGCCTCGGCCTTGGCCCTAGCCTCTTGGGCCTGCTTCTCAGCTGCTGCCTTGGCTTCCGCCTCGGCCTTGGCCCTAGCCTCTTGAGCCTGCTTCTCAGCTACTGCCTTGGCTTCAGCCTCAGCTTTGGCCTTCTCGGCAGCAGCCTTCTCGGCAGCGGCCTTGGAGGCAGCCTCGGCCTGGGCCTGCATGAAGCGGGTAGAAGCACAGCAGCGCGTCAGTCAAGAAACTTGACGCAAGCTGAAGGTGAGCCTCCCTTACAGCAGCGCTTGCAGGCGCATCAGTCTTGGCTCTGCCAGAGGGCAAAGGCACGTCCAACCAAGGAGGTGACGCCGCACATGCTGCGTCTCATTTAACCACAATGTGCTGAAAAGCCTTCAAAACATATTAAAAACAGGGTTCCTTGCGGCCTTGACAACGACTGCGGCAAGTCCCAAACAGAGGGCTAGGCTGGTGGAAACGCGACGCTGTTACAGCGGCAACTTTGCACGTCCAGCTCCAGCTTTGCGCCTCCGCGTCAGCCTCGGCCTCGCCTGCTGGCTGTGCCAGTTGTCACCGCCGACAGTGCATCGCTCAAGTCAAGTTATCACACAGATAACTACCCACAACCAGTTCACAGGAAGACCTGCCACCGTGGCCAGTGCACGCCCCTCTGCATCTGCGCCTGCCTTGGCCGCAGCCTCAGCTCGCTTGCATCCGCGCAGACACACCAGCACAGACGCCGCACACACCAGCGAGGACGCCAGACAGCACACCGCCCCAGCCGCCCACCTTGGCCTTGGCGCGCTGCTCGGCCTCCGCCTTGGCCTTGGCCTCAGCCGCCTGACGCGCCGCCGCCTCCTTCTCAGCCTTGATGTTGGCCAGGGCAGCGGCCTCGGCGGCAGCGGCCTCTGCCGCAGCAGCGGCGGCGCGCTCCCTGGCGGCCCTCTCCTCCTCTGCTGCCGCCGCAGCCTCCTTCTGCCGCCTGGCGGCAGCCTCGGCGGCAGCAGCCTGGGCAAGGCACGGCAGCAGTAGCAGCAGAAGCAAAGCGGCAAGATGTATGCAGAGAATCTAGTGAAGGAATGCGAGTGCAGTCTGTGAGATTTTGCCGGGAGGCAAGCTCAGTAAGGAAGTAAGTAAGTAGCAGCAGGAGGACAATTGGAAGCACACGAAGCCATGCGAATGAGCAGCTCCTGCTCTTAAAAAAAAGACCTCTGTCCACTTTGAGCCAAGTCACGCAAGGGCCTGCGCACCTCGCTTGCTGAGCGAGACACTCCGCCAGGCGCTAGCCACATGCTTGCGCCTGGTCCAGCAGTGACTGTCACTAACGACACCGGACGAAAACGTAACAGCCGCCCACCTGCTCAGCCTGCATCTTGGCCTTCGCCTCCTCCACGGCGGCCCGCCTCTTGGCCTCTGCGGCGGCGGCAGCCTGGGCATCAGCAGCAGGCGGCGCCGGCGCTGCACGTGGTGCTGCTGCTGCTGCGGGCGCTGGAGCGGCGGGCTTGGCTGGTGCAGCGGCCTCCGCTGCCTCTGGCCTGTCCGGCACTGCGATCTTGGTGCCCTCGCCAACCTGCCGTGAAGCAAGAGTAACATGGGACGCAGCGTTAGAGAAGGTGTGTGAGTGAAAGAAAGGGAGAACAACGAGGCAATGACAGCATTGACAGAGAGCGAGAGCATTTGTGTGTGTTGCAGGGACTGCTGGAGGGTTGATGGGTCGTGATGTGGCTGCCGGAAATGCGGTCTCATGCAGTGTGCGGGTATGCATGCACGCCTTCTGCCTGCAGCCGCCGCCAAGCATGACTTCCATCCCAGTCTGAGGCAACTGCTGGGGTGTTTTTGTCAGGTTGCACAGGACCTGCCACACCAGCAAGAGCATAGTTCGGCTCCTTGCAGACACCTCGCAACACTATCTGTGATGTGTTATGTTGCGAGTCAGGCACGCCCACCTGCAGAGTAGCACCGCCACCAAACAGGCCGGCAAATGGCGATGCAGCGCGAGCAGGGGCCTCATCCTGCTTTGCTGCTGCTGGTGCTGCTGCTGCTGGCGCGGGCTTGGGCGCCTCAGCAGGCTTAGGCTGCTCCTTGGCTGCCGACTGCGCTGCTGCCTTGGCGCCACCGAACAGTGCTGCGAAGGGAGAGGCGGGGCGAGCCTGCTCGGCCACCTGCTCCTGCTCTTCTTCCTCCTCCTCCTCTTCCTCTTCCTCCACAACCTGCGGGTGCAGTGAGTTGCAGTGCCAGAATAATTTGGTTTGTTGCAATGCGTCAGCAGGCAGAAGGGTCACTTGCCGACCCATCGCAGGCTTGAGTGTTCTTCCTCAGCTGTGGCATGTCTGCACTACCTACAAGAACAAAATGAATGGCAGGTGCCTGGATCGCCCTGCTACACAGATAGTGCAAGCATGCTGGATGTGACAATAGAATGGTGACGCCAAAGTGGTAGCCGTGCTCACCTGCTCCTGCTTGCGGCCACCAAAGAGTGCAGCGAAAGGTGATGCAGGCGGGCTGCCTGCACCTCAACCTCCTCTGCAGCAGCAGCAGCAGCAGCAGCAGCAGCAGCAGCAGCAGCAGCAGCAGCAGCAGCAGCAGCAGCACAGCACCAGTGGCCACAGTAGCATTGCAAGAGCCATTGCAGTGCAGCGCACAAAACACAATACAAAGCAAGCAGGATACCTGGCACTGCTCAAACTTGCCGCCAGCTGCACTTTTGCTCACCAGCAACCTCTGCCGCAATCAACAGGTTTGCAGATGCATGCACACGCACAGGAGCACACACCAACCACAGCTGCGTGACACTCATTGGCGCAAAAGCAGAGATAACCAGCAATGTGGTGCTTACCTTCCTCCTCCTCCTCCTCCTCTTCTTCCTGCACGGGTGCCGCCTTGCGTCCACCAAACAGGCCTGCAAATGGCGAGACGGGGCGAGCAGCCTCCTCCTCCTCCTCTTCCTCCTCCTCCTCCTGTTGCTGTGCTGGGCTGGCTTTGGCGCAAACAGGCCAAAGGGAGAGGCAGCCTGCAAGGGTCGCCACACCACGCAACACACATGTGTTATCCCTCGCGGCATAAGCTGTGCTGGCCAGACGACCCCTGACCATGGGTTGGCTTTATTGCTGCGCAGCTGGCGACCGACTTCACCCTCCCCCACCCCTCATAGAGCAAGCCATGCACACCTACAGGCAACACTTCTGCAGGTCCCGCAAACGTGTGCAGCTGTGCACCCCGACCCTGTGCCCGTCACGGCTGCAGCGCCCCCACCAACTTCGCGCTCACCCGTGCTGGCGCTGGCGCCTCCCTGGGCGGGTTGAGTGCCGCCTGCGCCACCGCCTGCAGGTCCTTGGCCGACAGCAGCTGCCCGGCGGCGCCCGCCTTCTTGGCGGCATCCAGCACGGCCCGAGCAGCAGCCTCCTGACGAGCCTGCAATCACACACACACAAGACACGCAGCTAAGCTCGCAAGCACCCTCTGCTGAAACACGGTGCGCGGCTTGGCGCGCGTCCTGCCGCCTGGCGTGCTCGCGGCACAGTGCGTGGCCCGCGCAGTGGCGGCGTGCATCGGCACTCGGCTGGCTGGCAGTCGCAGCATCCACATCCGCACTGAACAGCTCATGAAGCCTGCTGCGCTCGCTGACTTCATTTGCCATGCTGCTGTGCTGTACCGCCTGGCTGCAAGCAAGCAAAATGCATGTCGGGTGCTGCAGCTGATCGCTTCCAGCGCGTCCATGCAGTGTGTGCGCACTTACCGCCTTCTCAGCAGCGGCCTCAGCAGCTGCCAGCTCCGAGCTGGCTGACTTGCCCTCCCGCAGCACGCCCGACACCTCGCCGCGCACCTCCTTCTCAGCAGCCTGCACACAACGAGCGGCAACAGCAACAGAGCAAAAGAGGAAGACCACCAAGCAGCACACACAGGGCGGCGCAGCATGAGTCGGCAAGTGATCAGCAAGCGGCGCCTGACGCCTCACCACGCACGACACTCTCAGCGGCCTGCCCAGCGCTGAACCACTTGATAGTGTGACGAATGTGGGCTTGCTGCGTGCATGTGGTCAGCCAGCGCGGCTGCCATCAGTTGCAATGCAGGCGCAGCTCCAAGCGCAGCCCGTGCATGCATCATACAAACACCAACCAACAGCAGGCCGCGTGATGCAGCAGCAGGTTGCGCGGCGCTCACGGCGCAGGTGAGCAGCGCTGCATCAGGCGGCCGCGCTTGCACGTCGCACAGCAGCCGCCTCACCTTTGCCTCCTTGAGCGCGTCGTTGAGCTGCGCCGCCTTGTCGGCGCTGATGGCCACGGCCTCCTGGGCCTCCCTCAGGGCAGCCTGCGCTGCCTTCAGCTGCGCGCGAGCCTCCGCCTCAAGCTCAGCCAGCTGCTCCTGCTCCTCCTGCAGAGGCATGGAAGGGGACGGGCGCAAAGCAAACCAATCAAAAAGGCATATGAGCGACGGGGGTGTCGGTTGGAGGCAGCAGGACAGCCTCTGCTCTGCAATGCAGCAGCTGCTGCTACAGCGCCTGCTTGTGCGACTGCAGCAGCTTCAAGGGCTCCTGCTGCTGCTGCTGCTGCTGCTCACCTTGGTGATCTCCGTGGGCAGGCTGTCCAGCAGGTCAGCGAGCGACACGTCAGGGGCGGTCGTCTCCGCCACCAGCTCCAGGCACTTGTTGGCGGACAGCTCGGGGCTGACCAGCGCAGCAGTCACCAGCTCGGCAACCTGCAGCCGGCTGACCTGCGGGGACGCAGCGACAGCGACGAGGCTCTGCTGCTTGAGCGAGGGTGAAAAGGTAGAGTCTTTGCTTAAAAAGTGCACGCTGGCATCGTACAAACCAGTGCACTGAACTGGACCAGCCAAACCTGTCCCGCCTGCTGCAACTCAGCAGCTGCTCTGCGTGCGCACTGGGTCAGTGTCCACGCACCTGGCCGCCAAAGGTGCTGTCGCGGGGCTTGAGCGTGAGGTTGTGCGTCTTCTTGTAGTCGTCGGTGGGGCGCTCCATGCCGCCCGGGCGCACGATGCAGTAGCTCATGCCGCTGCGCTCCAGCGCCTCCTCTGCAGGCTCGAATGGCAGACGCGGGGCGAGACATGGGGCCAGATGTTATGTAATGCGGTCCCTGCAGTTGACCTGGTGTGATGCTGATGCATGCCGCTGTGTGCGTAAGAGTCTCCTGCAGCTGACCAGTGCGCGTGCAGCGGCCGGAGCGCTGGAATGCACACCTCGAATATGCGCGCTGGCAGCATCCAGCACTAGATACTGGTTGCGATGCACAGTACTATGATGCTAAAAGGAGGTGCCGGCTGCGGCTGCCCTCATGTACATCGCAGCTGCAAACAGCAGAGACACTGCAAGGCATCGCCACACCAGTCTAACAACCCCCCACCTGCGCGGCGTTTCTGAGTGAGCACACCCCAGAACAGGTTGAGCACGGCAGCTGGGAAGCCAAACTTGCCGGTGCCCAGACTGGTGACCAGCACAAACTGCTCTACGCTGGCTGCAGCAGCAGCCTCCACGAGGGCGATGCTGCCGTCACCGTCGATGCGCTTGGGGGCAGAAGAGTCCAGAGTAGCGGACTCCGGGGCACCGACCGCGCACACAACCTGCGGCAACGCCCCAAAATGTAGGATGTGAGCTGCCATCTCAGCAGGCTGTACATCAGAGGCACGTGACAACCAGCACTGCAGTGCGCTGCTGCTCTTGTTACAATGCAGCAACTGCAGCAGGTGCACGGTCCTGGAGTCGCTGGCGGTTGCAGTCGGCACTTGCGGCAGCAGCTGGCATCTGCAGCAGTGCACTGCCAGCTGTCATGGCATGCGCACAAGCCCAGCGCTGCTCGGCTGCCTTCACAACTCGACACTCACCCTGCTGGCGTTGCCGATGGCTGCAGCCATGCCTTCCGGCTCCTCCAGATCAAACTCCACCCACTGCAGCCGTGACAGCTGCTCAGGGGCCAGCAGCCCAAACTGCACCGCAATGTCGGTGTTTGACTTGGCTGCGTCCACGTTGCGCGCACCGGCACGCACTTTGAAGCCGGCTGCCAGAAGCTCCCTACGGAAAGGCGCATAGATGTGACACACGTACTGATGGGAGTAAGATGGATGGATGGCAAGGCAAGACCTGGCAAGGCCGAGTAACAATGGAGCAGATCTGCGTCCTCAGGCACAGGCCCGAGTGGTGAAAGATATCGCTTGATCTGCCAGTAGCTTGCATCTCTTGCCACTCATGCTGCTGCTGATGCAGGCCTACACGTTGCTACTGACTGCCCGCTTGCGCCAGCCGGAGTGCAGCTGTTACTGCAACAGTTGCAAGGATTGAAACAGCTGTGTGGCCTCGTTTTGCGGTGTGCTGGTGCTAGATGTGCAGCTACAGCAATCTCATATGTGCTGCTGCCATTGCCGGGCAGTGCATATACGGCTGCTACACTGGTCACTGCAGTAGTGCTGCTGGTGCATTGCTGCCATGTGCTGTCCAAGCTACTGCTGCTGCTGCTGCTGCTGCTGGAAGAATTACTACGGCTGCTGTCCAAGCTGCTGCTGCAATCACTGTTGTGGCTGCTCTCTCAGCTGCTGATGCTGATGCTGATGCTGCTGATGCTGCTGCTGCTGCTGCTGCTGCTGCTTCTGCTGCCCACCTGAGCACACGCGCACCCAGGCGGCCAGTGGCTCCTGCAAGGAACACCTGCAGCACCCACAGCACGATGTTGGGCATTCAGCACTCTGGCAGCTTTTGTAGTGAGTGCCATGGTGCGAGCCATTGCAATGTGTCATCCCCTTTGGTCAGACATAAAATAACAGACGTGCTGCACTGCCTGCTTGCAGCTGCACAGCAATGCACATGTACTGCTGCTGTGCTAGCTGCTGTACTGCCTCGGCAGTCACACCAAGACATAGCTCCTGAGCAGCAATGCGCCGACTGACGCTGCTCAGAACACCAGCTCTTTCTTGTAGCTGCTGCTGCTGCAGCATTGCATCACTCACGGTCCTAGGATCTTTGGCTCCCTTCTTGGGCGTGGTCGCCTTAGTTGACAGCGTGCCAATTGAGCGGGTGATTGTGCCCAGCAGCCCACCCAGGCCGCCCTCTGAGTTTCCACCGCCTCCCAGCTTCATTGTGCCTGCAGGAACGCAAGCTCAGTGTCTGCTGTGCTGTCGGTCACCAGCAGGTGTGTGCCCTGTGCTCCCCTGCTCACCTGTCTTGCCAGCCTCAGAACGAATGGCGACACGCCTGCGGCTGCATTGACCGGACCTGTACAATAAAGTAGCGCGTGCATCAGCTGTGTGTGCCGCAGGAATGCGCACTCGTTGGCCTTGGGTGCTGATGCGAGTGGGCAGCACCTGAACGGCTGAACTACGCTCTGGCGTAGTCCAGGCGCAGCAGGGGCCTTGACAGGGTTGATCGTGAGCTTCATTGTCTAATCGAAGCAGTCGTTGATCAAGAACTGGACTGCTGGTGTGAGGCACTGTGCATGCTCCACTGCCCAGGACAAGTGGGCGCGAGAGATAGGAATCGAACTGTCTCAGCCAGCAGCAACCAGGAGAAAAGGCACGTTCAAGAAGCGAGCGTTGTTGCGCACGCACTCGCCAGCAGCAGATCTGAACGATGAACAACATCTAACAACTAGGGCAACGCTCATCATGCATGCGAGCCCTTTCATACGGCATTCTGTGCCGTGTCAGGACCTCCATCAGGTCACCGACGCCAATGAGCCTTACGTTGACAGTTGCCCCTGTGAGTGTGGCAGCACGACATGTACTGGGCTGCAGAGACGTCTGTCACACTGCACTTGTTTACTCAAGTTTGAAAGCATTCCCAAAGCAAGCTCAAGGGCCTATTGCCTTCCGCGGCACCCCACCCAGCGCAAGTACTGCACAGCTGGCAGGCTGAGTTCACAACTAGGCACTGGTGTACACTGGGATAAAAATCTGAGACACCTAATGCGCGAAAACTGAGATGTGTGTACATACACACCAGGTGAGGCGTCCAGCCAACATAGTGCAGACACAACACTGCCCACACAGCAGTATCCATGCAACCAGGTCAACCAGACAAGCTTCACAGACATGCATGCAGTGCTGTGTCCTATCACAGACCCACAGCAAAGTATGCAGGCCGTACAATTCTGTGCAGGCCAGCAGTCTGGACATGTGACCAACAAGCAGATGATCATTGCACCCAGCGCAATGTGACTAGTCAGCATGCAGTCGCCCAAGAGCAAATCCTGAAGACTGGAAACCAGGGCAATGCAGCACGAAGCACCAAGCAACCATGACGTCAAAGGTCACGCGAGTCACAATAAATCTTGTCTATTTGCGAGCAGTGGTCAGCATTCCGGCTGTGGCCATGTGCAAGCAGTGACACTGGGCCAGGTGTGAGCACAAGTTACGTCGGACATCAACCACAGCTGTTAGTCGACGCATGCCAGCTTTGTGCTGTGACAGCACAGCATCCATACGCAACTGTACGGCCTGCAAATGATACCAGAGAGCAGTTCTCAGATCCACCTGATACTACACGCTAAGCAACAACCAATGAAACCCAGCTCTGGCCGTCAAGCGCACATGAGCAATGTCTCTACAATGGCACCCGTTGCCCTGCTGTCACACCACAACTGCAACGTCAAATGCACCCAGCCATGTCATCACTTGTCTGGCATCACAGCATGAAAAAGTGCTGTCTACTGTGCTTGCGATGCCTGTTATCATGCTGCAGCTTGTCAAAGCATGCAGTGGGGGGGTGACCAGCAAGCAAGCTTGGACAGCTGCTGCTTCTGCCGCTGCCCCTGCAAGCTCTACTGCTGCTGCTGTGCTGGGGTGCAGCTCTGGCCCATGCTAATGCTGCTGGTACTGGTGGAGCAATGCAGGGACGACTGCACCTCCAAACTGCAGCAACAAATTCAAACCTTCATGGACATATTTCTGCCAACAAGCACATGCTGATGTAGCAGTGGCTGTGAACTGTACGACACCCTGGACCATTAAAATTGAAGCTGTTCATGTGGCGCCTCCACTGCTGCTGGCCCGTGCTTAGCTGGTGCTGGTGCTGGTGCTGCTGCTGTTGACTAGTGCGCTGCTGAACTCCTCCATTGATGTAAAGCAGCTGCTAAGCTCCTTTGCCACACCTAAGATGCATTCGAGCTGGTCCTCCCAAGCTGAGGGCTTGTCGTCTAGTGCAGCAGCCCACCGCAACGCTGTCATGCCGTCATGCAGCTGTGGTGCACTGCCTGCACTGTGCTGTAGTAGAGCAGTGAAATCACTCTGGTAGTCTGGAGCCACTGGCACACTAGGCCGCATCTTTGATGACCGCAGGCGTTCTGCCAGGCTGTCTTTTGTCTTGCAAATCGTGTGCAGCGTGTCTGCAGCCCTCGACATGTTGCTTACTCGTGCTTGCAGTGCCTGCTTGTCTGTTGTGAAGTGGGACTGCTGGAAGGCTGTCAGCGCAGCAACGCGCAGCTGCAGCTCTGCCACGGTCTGCTGCTGCTTCACAAGCTCCTCTGCGTCTTCCATAGTCTGTACAATCTTGTGACATTTGCCTTGCGGCATGATGAAGCCCAGACTGCTGGCATGCTGCAGCAGGTCCTCGTACGGTGAGCCCATGCGCCCCCCGCCAGAACTGACTGATGCTGATGGCAGTAGAGGATGTACGAGTTGTTGGAGACGCCTTCCTGATTATAGAGCGGTGTGAACAGCGGCGGAGGCCGTGATGAAGGTCTGTGGGGGCACACCTGCGGTGTGACGACTAGCTCGCGATAAAAGAAGAACAAGACAACATCAAAAGGCACATTTAACCATTCAGACGGAATGATTATGCAACAGCCGCAAGTATAACAGCAAATGATAACTTGACCGTTTTGAACGCTGTCATGGACGAGAGGCTCTCTGAGAGCTCTGACAGAGCACAGCTCAGCTCAGGCTCTGTGTGTCATGAAGAGTCCAACAGTCGGGTTTGAGCTGCGAACAAAGCATATAAATGCCAGCATGTGCAGCGCTGCACAGTGGCATGAGTTGTGTTGCATGACACCATTACATATTGTCACCAGCCAGCAAACGTTGAGCACATCATCTGCAAAGCGCTGTTCAGCACAGGTAACCAGCAAGCCATGAACGCTAGCTATCTTTCAATGGGCCATCTAGGCAATGCCACATATACGTGTACATCAGCTTGCTTCAGGTAGTTTTTTGGTGATGTCAAGGGCGTGCGTGCGTAGCCTCTACCTTGGCTTCCTGGACGTGGAAGGGCTGGCGCCCCAGAAGCGACTTCGTTGGCCTCAACTTGTTTCATGTTCATCAGTTCAACCAATGGCGCAGTACGGTGGTGCTGCTGCTTCTTCACAGTGGGTGGATCCAGCTTTGCTTATATGAGCAGCCTTGCATGCAGGGGTAGGGTGACGCTGCTTGCTTGCTTGCCTTGCGCTGCTGCTTGAGAGTGCTTCTTCTTCTTGACATCAGTCCTAATTGCCTGTTGCATGGCATGACGTGCAGCGCAGCTGCGCTGTGCACACCTACTCTGACCAGTGCTGGTCAGGTGCAGTTGCAGTATCAACTTCAGCTCAACCAGCATCACGAGGCTCAGCTAGCCAGCTTCAGCCACAACAAAGACAGAATGCCAGCCTTGAGGCAGCTGCATTATGACGACAGCTGCTGGTATTGACAGCTGCTGCCCAAAAGGCTTGCCTAGGGTGCGCGCACCCTACCCTGCAACCCAACAGGCCACGCAACAGCCCATGTGCTGCAAGCTGTCGAACCATCAGGCTAGGTGTCAAGGTCGAGACGATCTGGTGACTTACCAGACAGGAAAAGGATTGGAAAACACAGATGGCAGGGGCCCTGACCGTCAGCCGCCATCCCATCCTGAGCTGCATTATGATGCATCAGCACGCACGCATGCATCTCCTCTGTCGCAGCACGGCACAGGCACACGCTGAGCAATCAAGGCACATGACCAGCGGTTGCCAGCCCTGGCACCACCCTTCCGCGTCCAGGAAGCCAAAGGCAAGAGGTCTGCCTAGTCTCAAACATCCTCAATACATTACTATATAGTTACCCAAGGTACAGCCTGTGTCTGGCTGGCTTGCCAACTAGACGCACATGCACACATGTTGGTGTGGGCTGACTCAGTCAGTCAGTGAGTTGTGGTTCACGTTGCGTCGCTTACTGACTGCAGCCACAACATGTTGCTGTTACGGCTGCCTGGAACTGATTGGGTGCATGCATACACGTTCACTGCTGCTGCTGGTCGACCTTCCTCAGCTGTGGTGTTGACCAGGGGTACTCCTTCACAAGCGCCCACTCCACAGGGTTGCCAAAGTTCCTCTGCGGCAGGGCACGTGTGGCGGCCAGAGCAGCAAGCAGCTTATTAGCATCGCAGGGGCGCGGGTGTCTCGCCTCTTCCGGACAAGCATCATGATGTTTTGATCTGCTGGCAGTGTGTCGTGGGGTAAGGCACGCTAGCACTCGGTGCAACAGCCAAGGACAGCTTAGCACAAGCAACGCTATAGGGTGCTGGCGTGCGATCCCTGTTGCGGTGTTGAATGGTGTGCTGTCACAGATGTGAAGATGTGGACGGACCACAAGGCAAAGGCGCATGAAATTGAGGCGCCTTGTGCATTCGTCAAGCTTTGGTGCGCACAGCGGACATCTTGCCTCACAACAATCGCCACTGCTGAAACCCTTGCATGTGTCCAGGCACAAAATGCACCGATGCAACCATCGAGCCGTCACAGGGCGTACCTTGAAGGCATCAGTGAAGGTGCGCTGTGCATCCTTGAACTCTGGTGTGCAGAAGCTCAGGCGGGGGTCCTCGTTCTTCTTCAGATCTTGCAGCTGCAAGGGTGGCAACATGGATCGCGAGTCCGCAGCAGCAGCAGCAGCAGCAGCAGCGGCGGCGGAAACGCAAGCACGATTTAACTGTAAGCAAGCAGACGCCACTTGAGGCCTGAGCAAGGATGTTGCAGCTGGACGATGGCTACGCGAGCAGCGGCATGTGCAGACAGTCAGAAAGTGAAGCGGGCGATGCACCAGGGTTTATAAGACTCTCCTCACAACCCAGAAAAGCACCGCCACTGTGTTAGAGCCAGCGTTAAACAGCCGCTCTATGGTGCAGCGTAGTACTGCTTGTCCACAACAGCATGCCTGGTGCTTGGCCTCGTACTGCGTGGCACTGGCTAAGGCCTCTTGTTGTCTCCTGCTTTGTATGCTGATCTGGTGGCCGGCACCGACGGTGTCACGGGTAGCAGTGTATGCTCTGGCTAAACCCACAAGGGCATGCCTGGTGCCTCACCCCGTACTGTGTGGCACTGGCTAAGTCCCTCGTGTTGTCTCCTTTTATTTTTACTAATCGGGTGGCTGGCACCAGTGGTACATGTGGTGTGCAACTCTGGCCAAATGCGCAGAAAAGACAGCACCAAGCTGACAGCAGATGCAGCCACTGCTGCTGCTGCTGTTGCGCTCACCTTCTTCAGCTGCTGCCGCATCTCATCAAGCAGTGCCTGCATGGATACAGCCACGACAGGCAAGGTATGGTAAGTGATTTCAGGCAGGCTCACGCCAGCTGCTGGGTACGTGCGGACGCTGTTGTAGGGTGCCATATCAAAGTTAGTATACAGGGTAATGCCTGTTGATGTGAACTGTCTCTGATGCCAGCAGCAACTGCAGCCAGCTCACCTGCTGCTCCCTGTCATTGGGGTCTGCTGAACGTTCAAACTCAGCCTGCATATGGCATCAGGCAGCTCATCCATTTGATGCACCACTGCAGCGGTTCAACACGCTGTGGCACCATTGACAGCAGGCTCATAATATAGATAGGAGTCCCTAATTGCAGCCAGCACAGCCTAGGCCTGTACAGCAACACTCACCACTCTCTGGGCGTCTTCGTCAGTCAGCTTACTGCCGATGTAGCCGCTCATATTGAGCAATTTCAAGCTGGGTTTGCCACTTCTGCTGACAGCCTTTTGCTTGTTGGTGTTGCTGCTGCTGCTGCTGCTGCTGCTGCTGCTGCTGCAGTCTTTGCGCTGCTGCCACTGCTGTTGCTGCTGCTTCTGCTGCCGACTGCCTGGTTGAGCGCATTGGCAATAAGATATGCGGCCTGCGTAAACTTTGTTGTGGTTTGTTCGTCGTCGTCATGGTTCGATCAGTCGATGATGGCTTTGACCTTGCTGTTGACCTAGCCAATGGCTTTCCGATCTGGATGTGGCTGCCTTGCTCTGGTGCATAGCACATTGCTTAATAGCAAGCATACCAGTCACACCTGCAATCGGCCTGTGCCAATAAGTAACATATGCCAGGTCATGGTGCTGCGTAGGGCTGGACACGGGGACACCAAAACACCCATACGCCGTTCCAGCGCGAATATCATTGACGCACATTTTCTTACAACCTACTTGTCAGCAATCCTGTGCGACGGCTCCTTTGACGCTGGTTGGAGTGCTTGCCAAAGTTGCCCAACATTACCATCCGAAGTCGCAGTTGATTGGGGTACCCGCTGCTACGGTTTGATGTTACGTAAGAATGTGACGTATTCAGTCAGGGAGGGCTAGCAACAGCAGTAAGAACATACAGCACCAGCAGCATTCACACCATCATGGCATCATTCTTCCAAGGCGTCAAGAATTTCTTTTTTGGCAAGGTGAACATCCCTGCATGGCTGAAGCTGCTGCGACCATCGGCTGCCTTGCAAGCGACTGCTGATGCCAGCACTGCTTGGCATGATGCTGATGCTGCGGGTCACCACCACCTGCCTGCACAGGCAGAAGAGGATGAGCTAGAGGAGCAGCAAGCAGCGGGCCACCAGCGAGAAACAGGACATAAACGGACTAGAAGCAACAGCAGAAACAAAGGACACCAGCCTGTGCTGCAGGATGCCGGCTACTCAGCAAGTGGTGGCGTGCAGGTACCAGTTGAGGCCCTGCAGGACAGCAGTCAGTGACACCATTGGCACTCGGTTAGTCGGTGCAACCTTTGTCGCTTTTGACTACTGCTCTGGTTGCACACCCTTGCACCATGTAGACATAATGTGTGCACAGCCTCCGCTTCATGTGTTTGCAGAATACGTAAGCCAAGACAGCAGCGTGTCTTGCAGTTGACGCTGGTCCTGCAAGCAGAGCAGGCACATAAAAACAACCAACAGCTCAGCTCATCCACAAGCACACAGAGCAGACACTTCCATAGTAGAGCTGGACGCCCCAAATGTGACTAACACCGGGGCACATCAGGCCCCACGTTGCGCCTGTGCCACCATCAGCTGATTGCTGGAGCGCCGCGTCACACATGTGTGACCGAGTGCCGCATGTGTGTCACTGCCTGCTGCCTGTCCTGCAGGGCCTCAACTGGTACACCGCTGCACTGCAGCTTGATGCAGATGGAGACGCAGCACACGCGTTCTATCAGGAGCAGCAGCAAGCACAGCCAGGCAGCAGCAGCCAGCTGCAGCAGGTGCGGCAAAGTATGTTGTACACGGCTGCAGGCCAGCAGTTTGTCAATTCGTGTACCAAATGACAGCTCAGTTCCAGCGGCGAAGCGTGGTGCAGATGCTCTGCGTAGTCATGTCCTGTGTTGCTGCTGCGGCCGACCCTGCTTCCACTCTCTTATGCCGAGCTCATGGTTGCTGCAATGCTCTGGTCTGCAGCGTGCATGCTGCCTGCTGAAACTTGCTGGCCTCTGTGTGCTGCTGCTGCTGGCTGCAGGTGCAAGCAGCGAAGCAGCTCAGCAGGCAGCATTGCAAGCTCCAGGCGTGCAGAACGGGCATGTAGTACTGTCAGGAGCTGGCTAGCAGTGCCAGAGCCTCGCTCGGGTTGGCACCTGCTGCCTTCACATGCACATAGCAACATTGTTGAGCTAGAGGCCCCCCTGCAATGGCCCATGCTATATCACAACGCTTAGTAAGAGGCGAATTGCTACAGCAGCAACGACTGGCAGCAAGCGAGGCCTTGCCAGCCGCACCGCCAGTTGCGTCAATCAACTGCAATAGGGTGATGTCATAAGTTTGCCTGGCCACATCCAGGCATTGCACTTTACAGTGTGCATATCTCATAGGCATGCCACTGCTTGCTGCCTGCTGGTATCAGGCACACGTTGGCAGCTGCACGGTTGTGTCATGGGGGCTGGGCTGGGTGTTTGCAGCCAGAGTCTGTCGCCGTGCAAAGTGTGGTGCGATTGACGTGTCAGCTGGGTGATTTGTTTGCACAGTGCTTGCTGCACAGCTGTAGCACTTGAGTGCGGCTGTAGCTGGTATGCAAGGTTCCGTCTTTGCTACCACAGTGTTGGTCCTCTTGGGCCCTGGTGTGCCGTCATTATGATTGGGTTGAAAGCAAGATGTTGGCTTGCTTTAGGCCGAACGTCCAGGCAAGTACAAGCAGCAGCTGTAGCGGCTGCAGCTGTGTGATGGATACACGTGCACTGCGCTATGTGAAGGTTTGTTACTTTGTTATGTACCGTGTATCTGGTATGTTACAGACAGCCACCTTTTGCACCATGTTGCTATGCAGTGAATTACTGTCTTCACCTCAACGATAAAGGAACACAGTGGCGTCTGCAGTAGTGTGGTCTTGCCTGTTCATTCTTCAATTGCGCTGCAGCAGCAGCTCAGCATGGCTGCTGCACCATGCTGTGTCAGTCTTACTCGACACTCTGTAAGCAGCTGCTCTTTGTCGCAACTTGACGCCGGGGTATTCGACACAGCTTGGTACTGTCATCATCATGTTACCCAATCAAGCCATAGCATCGACGCCATCGAGCCCACAGTACAGCTTGCAAACAGATGCACACAGACAATGAGAGGAGCGTACTTGCTGTGCTGCTCTACCAACTAGCTGCAGCTGCTTCACCTACAAGCTTACGAACGCGCACCACACCGAGGCTGGGCAGCTGGCACCCCCAGGCCTGCTGCCTGCGAACACAATGATTGCCAGCGCCTGCTCTGTGTGTGCCGGTGGACACAGTTGTTGGCTGGCGCCCTGCATCAGGCTGTGCGTCACAAAGCAAGTCACAGCTGTGCATGCAAATGCAGTCCGCTGCCATCAACCGGCCCTGGCAAAACAAAATCCAGACCCATAACCAAGGCAATCCAACAACGCACCCACACACTCACCCAGCAACTCAACGGCTGCATGGCAAGCTTGCAACATGCAGTGTGCAATTGCAGTTTGCAGTACAACCTGCGTAACCCACCAAGTGCTGCCTTTGAACACTACCCCTATCGCTGATGCCTGGCAACATGCTGCTGCACAGCCTTTGGCTAGCCTTCTCATCCAGCAACTTTGACAGCTTTGCCGGCTTCCGGCAGCGCAACACATCTAGGTGTGTAGTACCCGCACAACTCGCCTTATTCATTGGCCCCCGCCACCTCAGGGGGCCCCTTCACACCAAGCACAAGGCACACATCGAATGAGCAGCCGTGTAACAGGCACAAAGCATCTTACTTGACTCAGTCAAGAACAGCTTCCGGCTGTTCTCTTTGTTTGGCAGCGCCTCCTTTGCAGCGTAATACGCAAGCTGGCCAAGCCTACGCTGGCCTGCTGAGCCGGAGGAAGCCCACACCCAGCTCGCGCACACTACTCATCCCGAACACCTGTAGGCAAAAATTGCCACCCCCCGAACTGTGAGACGCAAGGTAGAAGTCAGCAAGATGCATTTCAGCCACATGCATGATGCCTACCCACACATACCCAACAACTGCGCAGCTTCGCCCACCCACACCACAATGCACAACACACGACGACAGACAACCCTCATACGTAAGCATGCTGGTCAGCCTCATCTGAAAATCTGCCACGCAAATTATACGCACATCTGCAACCTCCTAAGCTTTGCAAACCAACAAGTGCTGCCTGCCAAATTGCACACTCACATCCAACTGCAAGCTGCCATGGGCCGTGGCAACGCAGTCGTGATGTGGAAACACGCCTGCACATCGTGTAAAGTCTCCCCGCCAACTCTGCTTCACCAGACCACCAGCCAATTTGCACCTACACAGTTAGGCTGCATAAAGCCCACAAACAGCATGTCAACGGACACAGCACTGCATGCATGCAAAAGCACAGCATCTGCTGCTCAAGGGACCCTTGTCAGTGAGACACACACACATGTGTCACAGCCGGCATGCACATGTAGCCCTTTGTGCTCTGCTCCTGCAAGTGGCACTTCCTGTGGTGGTGCTACAGCTTCGCTCCATCATTGCAACGTGCCAAACGCTGATCACACCTCCATGCCTGATGGCAGTGCAGCTAGCAGCTCTTGGCATTGGCAGCACCAGTGGTGCCGCCAGCATGCAGAATTTAGCAGAAGGAAGCAGAACAGACGGCACCAGCCTTTGCGGGCCATGCACAATGAAATATTTTAGCACGGCTCATGCTGCGCTGGGCGTGCGCCCGCAGAGGCAAGCAGCCACTCTGCTATGGCCGATTCACACAAACCATATCGACTGGCAAACTTGCTGTAACCGACCAGATTCAGAAAAGTACATGCAACCCTGTCCCCTTCCATTGCCCGAGAACTGCTGTGCAATGCAACCTCCGAACGCCAAGCAGCCTGCCTGCCGCAGCATGCGCCCTGCACTTCACCATGAACAATCATTTCTTTTCATGACAGCACCCTGGGGTCAACCAACACACCAGCATGCTATGTGTGCCGCCATCAGCCAAGCAGCATGCGGACTGCCTATATGCAGCAAGTGCCAGCCAGAGCTGTCGATTCCAGCATGCAACATGAAAAGGCAGTTGTGGCCACCTAGGATCATCATATATATGCGCAGTAGCACCAGGCATGAGATGCAAGCCCAGCCGGCTTCCTACATACCACCCATGCTGCTTCAGGCACGTGCCAAGCAAATGAAATGAACTCAGGCTGCAGCTGAAGGTGCAACAGTGTACATGCACATGTGCTGCGCCAAACCGACTGAAGCAAGTGTGAAGCAGCCTGCTTGTGGTTCAGCTGCTGCTGCCAGCCACATGCTGCTGAGCTGGCACGCCAGAGCCAACTGCAAAAGACGACCACGGCTTTACAGCAAAGGGTCGTCGGCAACGAAGTTTCATCCATCCACAATAATGAAATGTGTGCAGTGTGCTGCACAGACAAGATATGGCCAGCCCTGCAAAGCGCATTGAGCCATCTGCAGCGCCATGCATGCCAGCGCCACATGTCACAGCGCAGCATCCTGCGCATCTCCCAACTCCAACCTGCATGGTTGCAATGCAACGTCGGCACCGCACAAGTGCAAGGAGTGTGGCTGTGGCTTTCAGCGCAGCGCAACACACAGCAAGTGCTTACACATACGCCCAACCGATATTAGAGCTCGCAGCATGCTGCGCCAGCGTGCATGGGCATGAGCAGCAGTTCTGTGACTCACAGGCTCAAAGCAGCTGCCACAATGGGGCCCCACAAATGACACAATTTGTAACATGCGGGATGCAGCAAATTGTCAGGCTGATGCTTGAGAGAAACGCCAACCCACATCAGCCAGGGATCTGCCACCCAAGCCACACACACATGTACACACATACCTGCATTGCAACCCAGCCAACCAATGCACACCCGCACAAGCCAGGCGCACTGCAGTGCAGCCAAGCACACCGCAGCAACTCGCAGCACTGCTGTCAATCTGCCGCGCACGTGCCGAGTGTGGCACACGATATGCATGCATGCAACAGTATCCATGCTCCATGCTGGGATAGGTTGAAGCTGGCCTAGTTTTGTACATGTGATGTGCGCTGGACGTGCCCAAGCAACCGGCAGTGTGCTATGATGGCAGCCCACAGGGGCACCACGGCAGAATAAGCCCCGCGCTGCTGTCACTCCCTGCCCCTTTGCAGGCACATATGAAGTGCATGCTCCGGCCAAGAACTCAAATCACAAAGCTGCAGCTCAATGCCGTGAAGTTCTCAGCCCCTGCTCCTGCGCAGCCGCATGATCTGGCCGTTCTTCACTATGAACTCGTCGCGCATGACGAACTTCCGCAAGCCCCACTTGAAGGTGTACTGAGCCACCACCAGGCTGGGTTTAGCCTTGGGGTCTGGGCAGGTCACACTCAGCAGGGGTTTGGGCATCTTGCTCACCAGCTCAGCTGCTGCTGCATTGCTGCTGCTGCTGCTGCCGCTGTCACCGCTGCTGTCGACTGCACTTGCTGCCACCATCTTCACCAGTTGATCCATGCCAGAATTCAGACGGCGGATGATGACTGTCTTGCCGACATACAGCTGCTTGTCCAAGCCCAGCATCTTTGCTGCGTCATGCAGCAGCTGCGCAACAGCTGCATCGGAACCCCACTTGATGTTGCCTGCTGCAAGAGCCGCCAGGAATGCATCTGCAAACGTGTTGGCCACGGCGCAGCTGCTGCTAGCCGAGTTGCCGCTGCTGCTGCCAATGCTGCTAAAACTGCCTGCAGGGGCAAGGTTGGCAGCGCTGCTGCTGCTGCTGCTCGTGCTGCTCAATGCACCTGAGCCAGCAAGGCCCTGCAAGCCCCCGCTGTTGGAAGCAGCAACAGCTGGTGCTGAGATGCTTCTGGTCCCCAATTCGCTGCCACCAAAGCTGCCGACGCTGCTCAGCAAGCCCGACGGAAGGCCAGGCTGACCGCGCAGAGCTGGCGCTGAGTCAGACACGCGCATCCTGGTCACTGCCAGTGCAACCAGGGACCCCCCGGGTGAAGTTGCAGGCCCAGTGCTTGTGACAGAGCTGTCTCCGGTGGACTGGGTCTCCAGCGCTGCCATGCTGGCACCGTGTGGTAGCTGCCTGCCGTAGCTGCTGGCGGCAGACAGCAGGCCGGTCGTGGTGGCAGTGCTGGCGCTGCTGCTGCTGAAGCTGCTGATGGTGCTGCCACACACTGCTGCCGCAGTGCCCTTGCGTGCAACGCTACCAGGTCCTGGACTGCCAGCCGCTGCTGCTGCTACTGCTGCTGCTGCTGAAGCTGGTGACAGTGGTGGAAGACTGCGGCCGCTGCCAGCGGTGCCGACCCCTGGATGGTCTGCTGCACTGCCCGGGACAGCAGGGACAGCATCACCAGCAGCCGACATGTGCTGGGGGTCTATCACACTAACATGTGCACTCCTGCTCCTGCGCTGCTGTGGCTGCCTGCGCCGCGCTCGCTGCCGTTGCTCTTGGTATCTACAGCGCTGTGTGCTGTGCTGCGCCTGAGGATGCTTCCAAACCTCTTGCTGCCGCTAGCTGCACCGCTGCTGCAGCCTGCGTCTGCATCGCCCGCTGCCACAGCTGCTGCCGCCGAGCTGCGGCTGAACGAACCCATCGACACTGCCATACGCAGCTGCAGCTTCTCTTTCGCAGTGCTGCCGCCGCCGGCACAGCTGCCACCGCCATTCAGACTGGACAGGCTGTTGGCGGAAGCTGAGGGTCGCAGGATTCTGTGGCCGCTGCAGGTAGATGAGGTTTCAGGGTCCAGCACTTCAAAAACCTGTGGTTCAGGGGCTAGGGTTGTAGAGGATGCTGCCCAGCTGATGCGGGTGCTGCGGGGTGTCACCCCCCCGGGCGACAGCAGGGGGCTGCGGATGCCACCTGCTGCTGCTGCTGCTGCTGGCCCTGTGCCAAAGCTGCCGCTGCTGCTGACGCGATTGAATGTAGCAGCACCAGTGGGGCTGCCGTTGTAAGACAGGGATGAAAAGGAATGAGCAGCTGAGCTGATGGCTGGCATGCTGTGCCTCAGCTGCTGCTGCTGTTGCTGCTGCTGCTGCTGCTGCTGCTGCTGCTCCAGCTGCTGCCGGAGTGATTTGGTAGCCATCAGGGTGGTTGCTACTGCCTGCTGCAGCGTCAGTTGGGCAAAGGGTGATGTGGCGGCCTTGTTGAGGGGTGACATGGCACCTGCGCTGCTGCTGGTGCCGGCGGCTGGTGCGGAGGATGGGGTGGTGACTGCTGCTACTGCTGCATTGTTGCTGCTGCTGCTTGGGAACTGCGGGTCTGACATGCGGAAGCTCCTGCCAGACTCGAGCCGGGGCAGGCGGTAGTTTTGTGGCAGGTGGCTGCTGCTGGCAGTCGAAGGCATGGCCGGCAAGACGCCGCCGGCCTGCTGTAGCTGCTGCTGGGCGTGGTGGTTGAGGTTGTTGAGCTGCTGGGGGAAGTGGTCGTGCTGCTGCTGGGAGTGTTGTGGCTGCAGGTCGTGCTGCCGCGGCCTGGGTGGTTGGATGGGGCTGTCAGCAGGCCCTGCAGGAAGTACAGCCACTAAAGGGATGCAGCAGGCAACGAGGTGATGAGCGTATGCGGGGAGCTGCTGTGCTTGCATGCACAAAGTTGCTGTGCTTGGTGCTACCAGTGCTACACAGGGATATCATGCACACTGATGCTGTTCAAGCCGTACCATCAAGACGCTGCACGACGGTTTTCATTGCTTGAGCAGCAGCAGTGCAGACCCACCTGCTGGTGCTTCTGCCGGTTGCCAGTTGCCGGAGACTGCTGCTGCCGCTGCTGTGCTGGTGCTGGCAGCGCCGCCATCAGCTGCGTAGCCGTGCACGGAGCCCTCGCTGACGCTGGCGGATGCCGCAGTGGCGTGGCAGCTGTTGCTGGAGCTGAGCTGCTGCTGCAGCGGCTCCTGCAGCAGCACGCTGCTCAAATCGCCAGGCACACTCAGCACCTTGCAAGCCTGCTGCGGCTGCTGCTGCTCGTCCTGCCGCTGCTTGCTGTCTGAGCTGTTCGACAAGCTGCGCAAGCTGCCTCCTGCCTCACCGCTGCGCTCGCAGCTGGTGCCGTAGCTGCTGAGCACCTTCTGCTGCTGGAGTTCGCTGTGGATTTCAGAGGGCGAGTCGCCTGTGTCTTGGTGCCTGATGGCGCCGCCTGCCCGCTGGTATGCCTGCACACCGGCTGATGCGGACAAGCTGTGGCAGCCAATGGCGGCTGCACTGAGGCTGGTGCTGGTCAGGGGGACGCTGCAGCTGCTGGACAGTGCCGGACGCTGCATCTGCGCTTCGCTAGCTGCAGCGAGTGCGCCGTCCAGGCTGTGCCGCAGCTTGTGGCGCTGCGAGAGGAATGCTTGGCTTGCGCTGCTTGTGTGGCTGCTTGGTGTCTACAGAGCCGGCTGTCGCTGCTGCCCTCGCGTCGGCCTTCTGCTGTGGTGGCTGCGGGCGGCGCCACAGCTTCCACCACCCTGTGCCGCCAGGCTGCTGCTGAGCTCGAGCACCCGCCAGCGCAACACGGCTGCTTACTGCTGCATTGGCTGCACTTCCTGCAAAGTCGTCAGCATCCGGTGCTGCTGAGCAGCATGCCAAAGGTCCTGCCAGTTTCAGCCGCATCATAGTACGTTGGGTGGTCAACTGCTGGCTGGGCACAGGCCTTACTGGCACCAGCAGGCTGTACTGCAGAATAAATGATGCCTGCTGGCTGCTGATTCGCTGCTTTCTGCGGTCTTAAACACAAGCTCCGCGCATTGTCAGCTCTGCGAAGGACCTCCACTTGACAAGTGGGTGGGTGTCGTCTGACCTGCCAGTGGTGTGCTGCACGACAGGAGGTGAAAGTTAGCCCAGCGCCCTCCAATCGTCCCTTTTGCTGCAAAATGTTCTAAACATTTTCAACCCATTGTTTGGCAGCGTGACAAGCAGGCTATAGGAAGAAGTGACGCACGTCCTGCGTTTCACTTTCGGTGATGGCGGGCAATTTAAAGCCAATGCTGCTCGGCACAGCTTTGCGGCTACACCGTGCTCGTAAGCTGCAAGTGGAGCGGAGCTGCAGCCTCACCTGTCGCTGCTTGCTGATCACCAGCTGGCTCTGCCAAGAAGAGATCAGCTACAGGCGGGACCCTTCTTCGCAAGATCCGCCCTTTGTAAGCACCATTAAGCTATTCTGCACTGCTGGAGACCACGATTGTGGCCACACACCCGTCGATCAGCGCCACCAGGCTGGTCAGAGCAGCAGTGACCCGTCCAAGGACAAGCAAATAATGTTTGAGGGAGGTAAACAAACACTCAAAGATTGTGAAACCAGGCGTTCGGCGCTGTGTTCTTGACAGCGTTGGTGATAGCTCTTGGCTGTAGCCAGGCGCATTTGACCGCTCTGTGCTTCATGTCACGCGCATTGGTAGCATACATCCAACCAGAGCTGCCTGCTGACCCCTCACTCTCGCAAAAACACGAGCATGCGAACTGATTACCGGCGTACCTTGGCCGAAAGCACCTGTGATCGACGTGGAGATCTTGGCCAACAGATAGTGGCTGTTGACTACGTGTAAAAACCTTGAAAGTTGCTTCTGCTTAGCTTGAACGTGTTTTTTTGAGTTGGTTTCTCGCTGCGTCCACTACGCGGCGGCTAACCGCTCAGTACAGATGACCAAGCAGTGGCACCCGCCAGCTGAGAAGTGCCCAAGAACAACTCAGGGAAGTCACGACGGTTCCCGGCTTCACGTGCAAGACGGAATTTACGCGACTGCAGACGGAAGACTTGGGCAGCAGCATGCCAGCACACACTTGTACTGCTGCAAGCTCACCAACCCATCTTGCATACATTGAAGCCGCCATGCAGGCAGTTGCTGAGAGCAAACGTGCCGTGCTGTTGCTGCTTGCATACGTGCTGTACTCCCTTGCCTTTGTTTCTGGACTGCAGAGAGGCGAAGCCAGCAGTAGTGCACTTCCTGCAGACCTGTTAGCCTGGCGGCGGTTGGAGCAGCAGAGGACTAACAGGCTGTCTGCCTTGTTACGGGTAGGTTGACAGGGAAACCAGCAACCAGCTGCAATGCCTGGTCACAAATCCATCCAGTGGGAGTATCAGCCTGATGATATAACTGCAGCACTCCAGGCAACCCTCGATGCGCCCACTTAGCCCACAATCGCAAAACAATGCAAGGCATGCATGCAGCGCCCAACAACCTACCAATACGCCCACCACAAAAGCAGCCCACAATGGCCCGACAATCATCGTTTGGGTGTGTGTACGTTTGTCATCCTGCAGGAGATCGGTGTAGCTGCCAGTGGGCCCCAGGCAGCAGCTGTCAGCTCCAAGCTTGCCTGGTACGTGTCCAGCCAGAGGCCTTTGTTTGCTGTGCAAGACATGCAGCAGCTGCTGAAGGCCAACAGGCAGGCAGCAGGTGCAGCACTGCCGGAAGGAGGTCTGTTGTATGTTGCCCAGGACCTGTATGACATCAGCAGTAGCCGCAGCAGCGGCAGCAGCGGTGGCGGCGCCAGCGGCCGCAGCAGTGACGATGGAACAGGCAGTGATCACGATTGGCTCTCAATGGTGGGGCCGGATGGCGAGCCGCCTATGCTGTTGCATACTTTGCCAGACGGTGACTCATACCAGGAGGACACCAGCAGCATGGATGAGGACTTTGCTGGTGTTGTGGGTGCATACGCACAGGAGCAGCCATCAGCCAGCCGCCGTAAACTGCTCAGCTCTGAGCAAGCAGCAGCAGCAGCAGCAGCGATAGAGTCGTGCAGGCCCCCGCATTCAACATCCCAGGACTGTCAGGCCTGGCTGGCGATGACGGCAGCTGGAGCACCGTCAGTGAAGTGGCCGCCTCGCTCAGGGAGTCACAGGCTGCCCAGGCTGCAGCAGCTGCTGCTGATGCCGTGGTGCCTGCTCGTGCCGGCCAGATTCCCAGGCAGCAGGACTTCAGGATCATCGGGGGTGCTCAGGCACCGCGGGATAGGTGAGGCAGCGGTGCATTGCGCATGAATGCTGCTGGCGTTGGATGGCTGCTGAGCAGCCAGCATGTCATGCCCGATGGTTAGGTGTGACGGGCACTGCAGCTACACCACAAGATTGGGTGCAGCCTGCATGCTTTCTCCCGGTTTTCGTGCTGACATGTTGTTGCTGCATACTGTGCAAGCCAGCAGCTGCTGCCGGAGTGCCAATTCTGCCTGGTTCTGCTGCTGCGGCTGCTGCGCGCAGGTACGACTGGATGTGCTCGCTGCGTGGTGCCAACGACTTCCACTTCTGCGGCTGCTCCCTGATCGCGCCCAACGTGGTGATGTCGGCTGCCCACTGCGTGGACCATGATGACCCGGTGCTCAATCGCCCCTGGGTGGAGGTGCGCTGCCTGTACAAAAAACATGTGTGGTTGAGGTGGCACCGTCAGCTTGAGTGCCATTGCTACATGTTGGGCCTAGCAACAGGCAAGCTGCTTCGTCCCAACTCAGTGACCTGTTGACGGTTCAGCGTCGGCGGCAACCCTACATACCCTGGTTCCATGTTGGGCGCATGCATGGGACCAAATGACATGCTGCAACATCAGGAAGTGCTTTCTGAAAGCTGTGCAAAGCAGCCAGCAGCAGCAGGCACTTGCAAAGCAAGTGAAGCATCTCCAGTCCAGGTGGACTACAGCTGTAGTGCCAGGCATCACCAGTGCTGTGTAATGCCAGTTTCAACAGCTGCTGCTGCTGCATCAAGTTTATGTTGCCAGCTGGCACATAGCGGCGATGCCAGCTTGGCACCGCGTGCAACTGCTGTGAGGTGACCCCATGCAGTGCATGCCTAAGCTAAGGTTCAACGCTTGCGTGTGGGGCGGTTGTTCCCTTTCAGACCGACATGATGCGCTGCGGCCGCTTGCCCTCAGGGCAGGAGAGGCTCTCCTGCTTGGCCAAGCCCTGCCTGCCTGCCCGCCTGCCTGCCTGCCTGCCTGCCGCCTGCCCGCCTGCCTGCCTGCCTGCCTGCCTGCCTGCCCGCCTGCCTGCCTGCCTGCCTGCCTGCCTGCCTGCCTGCCTGCCTGCCTGCCTGCCTGCCTGCCTGCCTGCCTGCCTGCCTGCCTGCCTGCCTGCCTGCCTGCCTGCCTGCCTGCCTGCCTGCCTGCCTGCAGATCGGCCGCTACTACCTTGCTGGCGACAACACCACCTACAACAGCTACGACAGAATCCGCTGTGCCAGGAGCGTGGTGCACCCAACTGGTCCGTGAAGCACGGCAGGCATGACATCTCGCTGTGCTTCCTGACGAGCGAGTCGCGCTTTGAACCAGTCACACTTGCAGAAGGTAAGGGGATACAAACCTAGCAGCTGCTTGGCCATCCTGCTGATGCATGGTGAAGGCTGTTTGTATGATGCATGGCCATGCACCTGGCGTGTAGCTGCAGCTATGGTTGCAGAAGGCATTGCACCACACACTGCTGGACTGCAGCTGTCCTGACGTTTGCATGCAAACAATGGTGGTTGCTCATTCAGTGGTTGACACTGTGTGTGTGCATCCTGTGCTGCAGACGGCCAAACGCCTGAGCCTGGTACTTCAGTGACGGTGAGAAGCTAGACACGCAAGCAGCAGTGAACTACCAGTGTATGAGGTTAGTTGAAACAGCACAATCTCAAGGCGCTGTCGCAGCGGCCTACCAGGCAGTGCCCAGTAGTCAAGCCCGCTTCTTCTTGCGTGCCGCAGGTGATGGGCTGGGGCTCCCAAAGGGAGGGCGCCAGCAACGCCAACACGCTCATGGAGGTGACCGTGGACGTGAGCAGCATGGGCGCCTGCAACCAGACGTACAAGGGCAAGCTGGGCCCAGCACAGCTCTGTGCTGGCGTGCCGCAGGGAGGGGCAGGTGGGCTGGCTCGTTTAAATGCGCGCTACATACTTGATCACCAATGTCAACTTGCCAGGCTGTAAAACCATGCACGGATCACCACCATAAACAATAGCACTGCAATTACAGCCATGCAGGGCAGCAGCTACCCAGCTGCGCACTCTCCAAGCATAGCTGCAGGTAAGCCACTTCATCAACGTCTGTCTGTTGAGCCGTTTAAGCTTCTCTTCTGGGTTTTTCTAAGAATCCATGCTTACTTACTTTACTTTACATGCAAGGTGCTAGCATGTATATGATGGTGGGGCGCGGGGCCGATGGCGCTGATGCTATGGCTTGAATGGGTAATATGATGATGATGATGATGATGCAAGGGTGCTGCTGCTGCTGCTGCTTGCTGCTGCTGCTGCTGCTGCGGTTGCTGTTGCTGCTGCTGCTGCTGTTGCTGTTGCTGTTGCTGCCACTATGTGGCATGTAACGCTGCAGACGCCTGCCAGGGTGACTCAGGTGGCCCCCTCATACTGGGGGACAACGCTGCTGATGACATGCAGGTGCGACCGACATGCAGGCTTTCTTGGGTGCAGAACAAGTACACCACCATAGCCTACGATGTTGCTGAAGCTCTGGCTGTCATCATTACTGTTCAGTACCTTGACGCAGCAGCTAGGTTGTAAGCAGCAGGGCCCTGCTGCACCAGCCCGTGCGCTTCAAGCCGATACCTCTCATGAGGCAAATTGCACCAAGCATACCACAGAATGACCTACCTCATGTGTCACACAGAATCCAAACTTTTTGCGGCTGACAATGCATGCATATGTGGTCGCCCTCATGCTGTGTGTCACTTACAGGTTGGCATTGTTTCATATGGCGTTGGCTGCGGCCGGCCCACATCCCGGCGTGTACACCGACGTGTCGCAGACAGAGACTTCATCGGTCAGATGCTGGTGGTGAGGGGGTTGTGTGTTTTGTTGCTAAACTTTCAATGTCAGCTGCTAGCCGGCTGTAGTGCGTGCCCGAACTGGTCATGAGTGGGCACCCCAAGTGCTGTGTGGCACATGTACCCGAATGCACACATAAAGTAATACTTGCAAAAGGCTGCACCAGTAGTGTCAGGCCGCCTGTCGCGTGGCAGAGTTGAGCAACAACCATCTGATGTCGGGCGCCAGGCTGGTATTGCAGGCCCGTGTCGGTATGAGCACTCCAGCTGCCATGAAGACCAGTCTGTGACGCTTGCAGCCACTGTGGCAGTGGCCTGCTGTTGCAAGAAACTATGCATATGGTGTGCATGCTGTGTCAATGCAGCTGCCAAAGCTGAGAACTGGGCAAGAGCTGCCTTGGAATCTCCTTACATGCAGGCCAACCATGCCGGCTGCGAACTTTCTGAGGCAGCCCCACCCCGCCAGGCATGCTTCCGGGCACCATGCCTGGGGGCCGAGTTGGGCTGCATCCTCATAACATGGTCTCTGCTGTGTGTGTTGCTGCAGGCCAACGGTGTGGCGTATCCGCCTCTGACAGGCGGCCTCAGCGCACGACCCCCCCTTGCTTCACAAGGCGCAGGCGCTGACGCACCCCAAGCTCGCCAGCCACCGCCACCAACAGCAGTGACCCATGTGCCTGTTCCACAGATGGTTACAGTGGGGGCAAGTTTGTTGGGCTGACGCTGACAGGGTGCAAGCAGCATGGGCTGGACTTTGGCGACAGCAGCTTCTACTGCTATGCACAAGCAGGAGCGGCCTGCTCAACCGCGATGCATCCAGCGCCTATCCAGGTGCGCCTGCATGAGCGGCACAGCAGGCACGAGAACTTGCGGTCGAGTTGTGCAACCTGCCAGTCACTGTATCAAGAGTATGTTGGACATGGGCAAAACACATGCTCAATGGCAGCATCTGCTGTTGCTTAATTTGCGTGTCCACCTGTTTTGCGGGTTCGTCTGTTTGTAACTGATGCCTGACAGCATTGAGGCAACATGCTGTGCTGCCACCTGGGCACCTAGCGCTGGCACCACGCGCTGACACCACAGCACACAGGCCTCACAGCATTGATTAGCAGGCAAGGTGCACACTGCGCCTGTACTTGGTCCTTGTTTGTCACTGAAAGGTGCAGCAGTGCTCAGCATGCCAGCACGAGTAACTTAGCAAAGTTTGCCCCGCACCCTGGGTTCCGTCTGCAGGTGCCGCTTGGCTGAACTGCACGCCCACTGCACAAGCCACGTCGGCGTCGTATGACGAGATGAGCAGCAACAGTGCCAGTGGCGTTGTACCAGGGCCCGACACCGGCATAGCTGGCATGTTAGACGCACTGCAGTCTTGGGACTTGATGTTCAATGCTGCCAACAACACCACCAGCGCCGCCGGCGGCGATGCCGGCACAAACAGCAGCTCTGCAGGAAGCATGCAAGCTGAGCCGCCTGCCACAGTGGCAGCAGCTGGAGGGCCGTGATAGTGGGAGTTTTTTGTTATGTTCTGGGGCAATGTCATCTTCAAGGCGTAATTTGCCTGTGCAAAGGATACGTATCCTGTATACAGCAATGTACATCCACCACGCAATGCAGCAGGCATGCTGAGGTCCCTCAACGGGGTGACAGCACCGCTGTCACATGATGCTGCAATGGTTCTCCACGCCCTTGCCAGCCTGGCAAGTGCTGCTCATGCACCTGCTCATCTGTTGTTGCAGCCTCACTTTGTGACCCAAATATTGGCAGCAGCTGCAGCGGGTGACATGTACTGTGATCAAACACGTGTGTGATGAACGTCACCGCGTCGAGCTTAAACTGCAGTGTAACAGACAGAGATCTTCATGTTCATCAGTACAACCAGCGGCGTAGTACAGTGGTGGAGCCAGCTTTGCTTGCATGCACAGCCTCACATGCAGGGGTAGGGTGACACTGCTTGCTTGCTTGCCTTTTGCTGCTGCGTTAGAGTGCTTCTTCTTCTGACAGAAATACCTGGTGTTGACTGTTAGTTGGTAAAGTCTCCTCTGGCGGCCGAATGCACACAATGTACACCTTGCCGTGCCATGCATGGCGAGGCTGCCTACATTATGAAACGAATCTCCAATCATAATGCTACTGCTGAAACTGCCCGCATCGCCCAGTGGCGCAGTCACGCCAGTGGTGCAACTGCTGTCGACCTGGTCTACCCAGTGCAGCGACAGCAGGTCACTTGCGGACATCCAGCTGCTGCTGCCTGTCTGCTCTTGCTACTGCTGCGTCACCCTCATCGCTGCTGCCATCCTCGTCACCCAGTCCCCACATGCTGGCCAGCTTGAGCGCCATGTCAGCAGCTGCTGTGCGCCGCTCATCATCTGGCAGGTGTGACAGCCGCGAGCGCATGCCTGGGGCAGCAGCAAGAGCAATGGCAGCAGTAGCAGCAGTGGGTGACAACACCAGTCACGCCTTGTAGTAACAAAGTTGGTGGGCAGCACACACAGCTGGGTAGTTATGCATGCACCACCTGAGAGCTGATGGATCAAGCACCCATTCTGCTATATGCATACAACCACAAAGCAGCTGCAGAATTGCTGTGCAAAAGTGCTATGTAACGCTGAACTAGCAGCATATTAAGGAGCGCAAGCTGAACTGGTGACCCTCGAAACATACCCTGCAGCTGCTTCATCATCTGCTCAAAGTCATCCAGGTCGTAGTCACCATCATCTTTGTCAACAGGCGCTGTGAACACACTGGGCTGCTGCTGCTGCTGCTGCTGCTGTGTTGGCGCGCGACCATTGGCAGGACCGCCTTGCTGGAGCTGTGCGCCATTGGCTGGCTGCTGCTGCTGGTGGTCTGCTGGTGAGGCCATGCTGCAAGCAGCAGCTGACGTGTCTCCTGCACCAGCGTCGCTTCCCCCAGCAGCGTCTGTTGCTGCTGCTGGCCGGTCCTGATCCTTGCAGGAGCCAGCACTTCCGCCTCCCGCTGCTGCCTCTGCTGCTACATCATCAGCACCCCTTACGCCACGTCGGTTGCGAGGCTGCCAATCCTTCTGCAACATGCCCGGCCACAGATGTGCCTGCAGCGCTGCCAGCACGCGCACTACGCCTTGCTGCTCTCCCTCCAAGTGCAGAGCTGCATCTACTGCAGGCTTGCCTGCTGCTGCTTCGACGTACTCAAAACCTTTGTCTACACACCAGGACACGGCGTCATGCAGCCATGGTGCCCTGCAGGACCCTGCTGCACCTGCTGCTGCACTGCTTGCTCTAGTTGACTGCTGCTGCAGCCTGTCAGCTTTGTTGGCAACCAACAGCTTCACTTCTATGCTGTCTGTCTCCCTGGCATCTGCCCAGCTACGTGCGCTGACAAAGGAAGCCTCACTGCTTGCATCAAAGACAAGCACAAGTGCCTGCAACTGCTCCCAGGCATGTGCAGGCAGCTGCTGTTGCTTGTCCTGCTGATGTGTGCCAAGAGCCCGCACTAGCACATCTGCTGTGTAGTACTTGGTGTCCAGCCTGAGAGTGTAATCAGCCGGGGAAGGTGCCTTAGGCTCCGCAGAAGATTGAAGAGCTCGGATCAACGTAACCTTGCCCACTTCAGGGGGGCCAACAAACAAACAGGCTGGGTCTGGTGCTGTTCCCTCCATGTCGTGCTGATGGTGTTTGGCACTGAGAGTGCTGTGCATCAAACGCTGTACGTTTAGGATTCAGCTGCTGCAGATACAGTGGTCCACCGGAGTGTTGCAGGCCCACGAGCCTGGGGTATCCGACAGAACAGTGTCATACATGACACTGGCCATTGCCAAGCGGGTTGGGTGGAGATCTTGTACAATGAACATCTGCGCTGATAATAAGGTTTTTAAGCCGTTTTTGCTACTTCACTTGAACGGTGGAAGGACGTACTGCCATACGATGCGTGGTGGGCGGTTGCATTGATCAGTGATCACCCCAAAAGCCACCATGGGAGGCAACAAAGGCGACAGGAAGTCTTACAAGGCTACTAGTAGCGCCAAAGCTGCTGAGGCGCTGGCTGCTAAGGGTGCCGGGACTGCTGGCTTTGGAGGGTACGTGACAGGAGCAGTAGCAACACACCTCGCGAGCATGCACTTACCGAGCGCGCCTGCTGAATGACAAATCCTGTGCTTGAATTAACTTTCAGTTGTGTGTGTGGGTGTTTGTGTGCCGGCAGGTTTTCTGGGCTGAGGCCTGTAGCAGGCTTTGGATTTGGTGCACCAGCAACAGCTGCCGCTGCAGGAGGGTCAGCAGCAGCAGCACCAGCAGCAGCAGATCCCCTTGAACTCTCTGCTCAGCTGGACGGGGACTTCGCACAATGCCTGAGGCACCTCTCCAAGCGGGACACCACCACCAAGATGAAGGCGCTGCAGGTGTCCTGTGTAGCATAGCACAGCAGCTGTTGATGCCGCATGCTGCGCAGGCGCATCTTCTGTTGTACAGCAGCTCCCGTTTCTCACATTGCTATTCACAGCACAACCTGCCCTGCCCTGCACAACCGTTTGCTCACTTGTCGGCCTACTCACCCCTAACCTTCACCTCCACCCCCTTGCAAAACCTCCGGATGTTTGCAAACCCTCAAAGAACCTCCGTGAGCTGATACCGCAAAAATCAGCCGCAGACCTGGCGCTGCTGCTGCAGCCCTGGGGCTACCAGTTCAGGAAGCTGCTGCTGGATCCTGCCAAGGCAGTACGGTCAGAAGCGGCTGGCATCATGGCAGCAGTTGGAGCAGCGGTCGGCAAGGGGCTGCTGCCGCAACTGAAGACTCTGCTGGGGCCATGGTACCTGGCCTGCTTTGACCCGTATCCGGATGCGGCTGCTGCTGCTAAGCGCTCACTGGTGGAGGTGTTCCCCGGCAGGAAGCAGGCTGACGCACTGCTGTACTGCAGGTCAGGGTTACAGGCGTGTCTGGCTGTCTGCTGCGTGTGTAGATAAGCGTGTGGCCGCATCCTGCACTGCTACTGGCTCATGTCCTGCATCCAAAGCCGAGCAGCGCAGCGGGCCTGCTTGCATGCTCACCATTGTGTTTGCTGTTCCTTGTGTTTGCACACGCAGACTGTGGCTCTTTCTGCGCTGCAGAGTTTAGCATCAGCCATTGCAGCATGGCTGCTGCAAGTCCCAGCTGCTGCAGCACATCACCAGCTGCTTTATCGCCACTCTTCAGGAGCATTGAGCTTTTTAGGCATCGCACGTGCTCCTGTCCTTGCTGCTGCAGAGCTGAGGTGCTGCAGCACATCACCAGCTGCCTGGCAGCCACAGCCCAGAGCCTGGGCGACGCCCGCAAGGACACGCCCGAGGAGCTGGAGGAGCGGTACGAGCGCATCACGGCAGCAAGCCTGGCAGCAGCAGCGGCACTGCTCAGCACGCTGCAGCAGCAGGCGCAACAGCAGCGTGAGGAGCCTCAGCAGCAGCAGCAGCAGCAGCAGCAGCAGCAGCAGCAGCAGGACTCTGCAGCAGCAGCAGCAGCAGCGGTCGAGGAGGTTTCCTGCAAGCTGGAGGCAGTCCTGCAAGCGCCCGGCTTCTTCAAGAAGCAGCTGGGGTCCAAGAGTGTGGTCGTGCGGCGTGCAAGCTACGGGCTGGTGCGGAGCCTGGCCGCTGGCGCCCCGCAGCTGCTGCGGGGCTGCCAGGCTGCTGCTGCACCTGCTGTGCTGGGCGCTCTGCAGGTGCGTCTTGGGGTTTGGTTTGTGGTTCTGGATTGACAAGACCTGGCAGTTCTTGACAGCGACTATTGCTTGGCAGTGTCCTGTTTTAGTCAGGCAGAATGCAGCATGCGCCCGAGCACATCTCTGCGGCCTCTCCTCTGCTGCTTATGGTGTTGCTCCTGTGGCTCTTGGGCGCTGTTTGTGCCAGAACAAGGAGCATGCCATGTTGATGGCTGCCTGGTTTTCACCTTGGCGCCGCTGCGGCCGATCTGTCGCTGCTGTTTGCCTTGCAGGAGAAGGACGCCAGCAACCACCCCGCCATGTGGGAGATGCTGCTCGCCTACATCTCCAGCCAGCAACCCGACTGCTGGGCTCACGTAAACATGCAGAAGGCGTTTGCGCCGCGCCTGCTGGCGCTGCTGCGCCACGGCTGCTACGGCTCTGCAGCGACCTCGCTCCCTGCGCTGCTGCCGCTGGTGGCGCTGCTGCCGCGGCAGCTGGCAGGCTTCCAGCCGCTGCTGCTGCTGGACGCGGTGCTCGAGGCAGTGTGGGCGGGGCTGCAGCAGTGCTCTGGGAGTCAAGCTGCTAGGACAGCAAGTGCGGCAGCATACCAAGAGGTACTTGTTTGGGGGCTGCGCAATGCTGGGAGTCTGTCGCAGAATGCTCCAGCAGCAGAGGATCCAGCAGCAGCAGCAGTTGATGGTGTGGAGGATCCAGCAGCAGAGGATCCAGCAGCAGCAGCCAAAGCAGCGTGCGAGCAGCTGCTGCTGCAGGGGCACTTCAGCAGCTTGCTTGATCTGGCGCTTGGTGGCACAGGTGGCGATGCAGAGCTAGCCGCAGGTGTTGTGCAGGAGCTGCTGCTAGCACAGTGCAGCAGCAGCAGCAGCGCAGCAGCTGAAGCAACGGACGGCGGCGAGCAGCTGCTGCAGGTGTCTGGCTCAGAGCAGCCTGTGCAGCTGCAGGTCGTGCTGACGGCCGTTGGTGCAGCAGCGCGGAAGCGCCTCACTGCAGCTGCAGCTGCACCCCACAGCTCGGCACATGACGCTGATGCGGCTGCAGCTGCCAGCAGCGCTGCCGCAGTGTGCAGCCACCTGCAGCAGCTGTTTGATGCGCTAGCAGATGCCAGCAGCTCAGCGATGCACAGCCAGGCAGCTGCTGCCAGCCTGGCTGGGTGCTGCTGTGCTGCGTTGCTGCCGCTGCTGCAGGGGGGTCAGCAGCTGCCTGCTGCTGCTAGCCAGCTCGTGGCAAGGCTCATTCGGGAGTATCCAGCAGCAGCAGCAGCAGCAGCAGTAGCTGGTCAGTCAGCTGAAGCAACAGGAGGCAGTACAGCGTCAGCAGCTCCCGTTGATGACAGCAGCATAGCAGCTCTGGTACGCATGGGGTTAACCAGCTGCAGCTGCAACAGCCAGCTTTCAGCCGCAGACTCAGACCTGCTGCTGACCTGCATAGCAGGTGCGAAGGAACCAGCAACAGCATGGGGAGCAGTGCTGAGCCGCACGGTCGAAGATGCAGGTGCGCCAGGCAGCGCTGTGTCAGGTTGGAGGTTCCTGGATGCCCTGCTGCGGGGTTTTGCAAGCAGTCCAAACCCTGCAGGCCCAGCAGAGGCCGGCTGGAGCCACCCGCAGCTTGACGCCGTGGTCCAGCAGCTTGCGCAGCAGCTGCATGCAGCGGAAGTGGCCGCAGCGCTGGAGTGGTCGTCCCACAAGCAGCAGGTGGCGGCTGCGTCGCTGTTGGGCTGCTGCCTGGGCGCAAACGAGCAGCAGCAGGTGCTGCTGAGCCAAACTGCATTGCAGGCTGTGCTGGCAGACATGATCGCAACGCTGACTGCAGCACAGCAGCTGCTGCAATGCGGCAGCGCAAACGGCGACCAGCAGGCAGTTGCAGAGGCGGCAGCGGTGTGTGTGTCAGCCCTGCGTATGGCGCTAGCGTCAAGTGGACGGGCATCTGACCGTAGCAGCAGCAGCATGTGGGGGCAACAGCCGGAGCAGTTGGTGCAGCTGCTGGTGCTGCTGGTGCAGCTGTCCTGGGGAGGACCTGAAGAGCTGCAGCTGCCCATCGAGCAGTACGAAGAAGAGGAGTTTGAGTCACTGAGTGGCAGTGTAATAGATGACGATGGCAGCAGCAGCGTCGGCAGCAGCAGCAGCAGCAGCAGTGAACTGGATGAGCTTGTTGGCAGCGAAGCAGATGCAGCAGATGCGACCGCTGGTGGTGCTGCTGGTCTGGGCGGCGGGGAGTTGGCCGGCAGCGGCAGCGGCGACCGTGGCGTGTGGCGCCTGCTGCAGCAAGCAGCGGCGCGCGTGTGGAGTGCCGATCAGCTCTCTGCTGCTCTGGATTACCTGCCTGCCGAGCAGGGTCAGCAGCTGGTGGCACAGCTGCAGCTGCTGCTGCATCAAGGCCTCAAGGCAGAAGCAGCAGCAGCACCACCCCCAGCAGCAGCAGCGGAGGCACTTGCGGTGGGTGTGGCTGTTGAGTCAGGTGTGCGGTGGGGCAACCGGGCGGCTGTCGTGCTGTCGGGTCTGGAGGCGCGGCAGTGGCAGCAGCAGGAGCTGGTGCAGCAGCTGCTGACAGCCGCCGATGGATGGCGGCGCTGGTGTGGCAGCAACGAAGGAGCACAGGCATCGCCCAGCAGCAGCAGCAGCAGCAGCAGCAGCAGCAGCAGCAGCAGCAGCGTGGACACGCATTGCAGGCACTGATGGTCACTTTGAGCTCAGTGCTGGTGCTGCAGGTTGGATGCGGTGTCATGCTGCCGCTGCAGAGCAACGGCGGCACCAGCAAGGAACCAGCAGCAGCAGCACGCAGTGGCTGCTGCTGGAGCTGCTGTGCACTGGGACCAGCCTCACCACAGCAGGCGATGCAGCGGCTGCGCAGCAGCAGCTGCTGCACTGCGTGCCTGCGGCAGCGGCTGCAGCTGCGCAGTACCTGCTGCGCAACGCAGCCAGGGGCGGCAGCAGGTCAGCCGCTGCAGCAGCCAGGACCCTGCTTGCTGACACGCTGGGGCTGCTGCTCCTGGCAGCCCAAACAGCAGCAGCAGGGCCCAGCAGCGATGGCAGCGCTGGCTCATCCTGCAAGGTGTACTGCAGTACACTGGCTGCACTACTGCAGCAGGCAGTGGAGTTGGTGGCTGCTAGGCCAGCAGCAGCGCAGCAGCTGCTGCCCGTCCTGCAGGCCTTCTGCAGCGACAAGCTGGTCGCTGCTGCAAGCAGTTACATGCAGTCTTCTGAAGCCTCGTCTTCAGCAGCAGCAGCAGCAGCTGCTGCTGCAGGTACACCTGCATGGGTGCTTGTGCAGCTGCTCGAGGTGCTAGCAGGAGGCTTCCGTTTTGTAGATGAAGCATGTGTGACAGCAGCCGGGCTTAGCCAGTTGTCAGTAGGGTTTGTCAACAAAGCCCTAACGCTGGACCTACAGCAGCACGTGATGATAGCAGCGGCAGCAGCGACATTGCACAGGTGCAGCTGGAGCTGCTGCAGCTGGCAGTTGCATGTTTCCTCTGCAATGCAGCCATGGACAGGACAATCAACACCACCATCACCACACCCAGCAGCAGCAGCAGCAGCTGTCGACAGGCAGCAGTACTGCGCTGGAGCGCCAAGCGCTGACAGCACTGCTGCGCCATGCTTGCAGTACAAAAGCAGGTGGCAGCACACTAGGCAGTACAGCTGGCAGTACAGCTGAGCTGCTGTGCCAGCTGCAGCTGTGTTGTGTTGGCTACTGCTGGCAAGACATGTCAGCAGCAGAGTGGCATGTCGTGCTGCGTGACTGCCAGGCTCGGCTGTCAAGCACGCGTCGGGGGTTTGAACGGGCAGCCGGCGGCTTGGCCGGCGCTGCATGTGCAGCAGCGCAGCAGCTGACGGCCGCCCTGTCATCCGACAGTGTCATAACGCCCGCCATGGCCGTGGAGGTGTTACGGAAGCTGTCCGCGCGTGGCGTGCTGCAGAGGCAGGCTGCAGTGTCCGACCAGCTCGCAGCAGCAGCACAGCAAGCCGTGGACGGTCTGTCGCTGCCGCTGCTGCGGCTCGGGCTGCAGCTGCTGGCTGCAGTGCTGCAGCTGCAGCAGCAGATCCAGGCGGCTGGCAGGGCTCCGCAGCTCGACCTCGCACTGTCCTCCGCATGGCGCGAGCTGCTGCTGACGGTGCTGGCGTGTGGCGCTGGGCTGGCGGTCAGCAGCAGCTGCGGCGCTGCCGTGTCTGGCGCGCTCTTCCAGTGCCTGGAAGGCCAGGCGGCCGCGTGGCAGCTGCTGTCCAGGTGCTGCCCGGTGGGCCCTGAGCAGCAGGAGGCAGCCGCGCAGGTGCTGGCGGCAGCAGACGACCGGGCTGAGATGCTCGGGGTCGACGCCGTCGGCAGCTGCCTGGCGCTGCTGGAGGCGCCGCTGGCGCACCGCGCAGCTGCCCGCGCCCAGCAGCAGCAAGGCGGTGCGGCTGCCGCGGTGGCCAGGCATGCGGCGGAGCCGCTGCAGCAGATGGCCTGGCAGCTGCTGCTGCACCCAGCAAGCCTGTCAGGCGTCACGCATGCCGCAGCCGCCGCGGCATCCGGCAGCGCGGAGGAGCTGCCGGAGTTGGGCGCGAACGGCGACGCGGGCGCGTTCCTGGTGCAGGTCGGGCTGCGGCCGCAGATGGCGGCGGGCCTCATACACGCCGGGAGCGGCTGGCAGGGGCACCTGCTGCACTGGGCGCTGCTGCTGGCGCACATCGTGCAGCTGACGGCGCCCGGCAGCAAGACGAAGAGCTCCGTGGCAGCTCAGAGGAGCCTCACGCAGGCCCTCAGGGATGTGCCTGGGCTGGTGCCCCAGCTGCTGGACCAGGTGGTGGGGCTTATGGGCCTCGGAGGCAGCAGCAGTAAGGCTGCTGTTGCGGCGGCAGGAGACAGCAGCGGCAGCAGCGGCTCGGCAGCAGCGGCCGAGGCGAGTGCAGGGGGGCCGGCAGCAGCAGCAGCAGGCGGTAATGTAGGCCTGCCTGTGGCTGCGCAGGTGCAGCTGTCGGCGAAGCTGCAGCAGCTGGGCACCGGCTCAGCAGCGGCCGCGCTGGCAGGCGATGCCTGGGATCTTGCCGCTGCGCTGCGCGCGCTGGGCCTGCCCCACGCGCACGCCAGCTGGCGGCTGCTGTCCGCCGCGCTGTACCGCGGCGTGCTGCAGCAGCTGCCTGCCAGCGCGCGGCTGTGGTTCTCCGACCTGCGCGACCGCGCCAGGCTGGCGGCCGTCGAGGGCTACACGACGCGGTTCGAGTCGCCCGCGCTGCTCGCGGCGGAGTTTGCGGCGATCAGGAGGGACGCCGGCGGCGCCGGCGGGGAGGTGGGCGGCAGCTGCAGCTTCAGGGTGCGCGCGAGCCCCGCTGCGCGCGAGGTGACGGCGGTGCTGGAGATTGAGGACGGGGCGACGCTGGAGCTGCAGGTCAAGCTGCCTGCTGCCGCGCCCCTCAGGGCGGCTGAGGTGGAGTGCAGGAACAAGGTGGGTTGGCGGCTGTGTGGCTGCAGGCCGCCGAGAGGCAGGCTCGCGGGCTGCTGCGCGACAGCACGACCAGGAACGTGTCAGGTGTATGCGTCGTGCGTGCAGCCGTTCGTGACGTGGTGTGAGCAGACACATCTTCAGCTTTGCATGTTCAGGCTGCACGGCACTGCCGTCCTGCACCGCCCCGCAAACATGGGACGAGGCAGCGCGCTCCACAGTCGATGCCCCGCATGTGGTGTCTTCCAGTGCTGCGCACATGCCGTAGTGTAAATGTGCGAACTCTGCCCATTAGGGGAGCCGATGACAGGCTCACTGGGCGGGGAGGGATGGCAGCAGCAAAGCAGGCCAAGCCACCCTGTGTCATGCACTGCAGCCGTGTACAAGCCACCCACCTGGCCCTCATCTTTTTGCGGTGCTCCGCTTCCCGCGCCGCGCCCCGCGCAGGTGGGCATCAAGGACGGCCGGCTGCGCAAGTGGCTGCTGAGCATCGCGGTGTTCCTGCGCAACCAGAACCAGGGCGTGCTGGACGGCATAGGGCTGTGGAGGGCCAACCTGGAGCAGGAGTTTGCGGGCGTGGAGCCCTGCCTGGTGTGCATGTGCGTCATCAGCACTGTCAACGGGCAGGTGAGGCTGAACGTTTTGGGGGTCATGCCTTGTTCCGCTCCTTTTGGGTTTGATTGTATGCGTGTGGCTGCGCGCTTGTGGGTGTTGGGGGGAGGGGGGTGGCCGCTGCCTGGTGTGCATGTGTGGTGTCAGCATCGTTAACCGGCAGGTGAGCATCCTCTGCTGCAGAGCTGAGTGGTGAGTTGCTGTGGGCCTGTGCATGTGCGGGGTGTGGCTTTGCGGGGTGGAGGCAGTGCCGTGTTGTGTACATGCTGGTCATCAGCACGGTTGACCGGCAGGTGACGTGGAATCATGCCTTTGTCCTAAGTACTCTGTAGACAGAGGCAACTTGTCACAATAGCGAAACATAAGCACCCAGCACCTGGGGTTGCAGGGGTTGATGGTGTAACTAGCAGGCTGCTGGGGACAGCAGCCTTAGGCAGCGGTGACACACCGCTGCCCTTAGCTGTGTTTTCTTGGGCACTCGTCGGGCTATTACTCCAGGGAGCGATAGTGTAGCTGAGTGACAAGCTTGTGAAAGGACACGGCATGGAAGCTTGTGAGTCGCTAGTTATGTTGTTTATGTGTGCCTGCATGCTTTGCATGCATGGTGTGCTTGCATGCGTGCATAATTTGTGAACGTGCATCAGTGCAGCAATTGCCTCACCACACTCACAGCAGCAGCTCTTCAAGCTCAACCAGCACAACAGCGCTACCTTGGGATTACTTTGCAGCTCTGCAGCCGGGTTCAGCACTGACAAGCAGTCCTGGCTGCCCTTGCTGCTGTCACTGCTCTTGTCTGCTGTGTGTTGCTGCAGCTGCCACGTCTCAGCTGCCGGCACTGCCACGTGTCCTTCCACCCAGCTTGCCTCTACAAATGGTTCAGGTCGTCTGGCAAGTCAAACTGCGTCCATTGCCAGAATCCGTGGTGAAGTGGGGGCCTACAAGTTGAGGCTTTGCAGCAGCTGCAAGATGCACAGCTGCAAGATCTAGATGTACAGCGAAACATTGCTGAGTGCATGGCTCCAACATGGTTTTCAGCGGCGATAGTTTGCAGGTTTGGGCTGCGTAGTCTGTAATGTGCGTACCTCATATGAATCACCTTGCTTGGTGATCACCAGCTTCATATGATCACCAGCTTCAACGTGGTTCGTCACTAGGTCGCAGCAGCAAGCAATGGGCTGGTTTCTCAATTGACTTGAGGCGTTACTTCACGATAATGGTTGACACTTCGACGAGGTGGCTTCGCACCATCGTACTCGATGGCGGGGGTCGGCGGGGGCTCGCCATAAGGTGGGTTGTTCTTCTCGTCGTATGTTCTTCTTATCCGTGCCAGCAGCTGACCTGCAAACAGGATGGGTCAGCATATATGCATCAAATCATCACGCCGCCTGCTTAATGGAGCTACTGTGCTGTACATTTGCGGTTACAGACGGCGGTTTGCGACTTGCCCACGGCAGCAGCTTTGGCTGGGCCAGCCACCCTGGCAGAATGCTGAGGCTGAGCCTACATGGCTTACCTCGTTGCAGCTTGCTGCAGACGGAGCTTTTGAAGTACCCAGACAGTGTCCTCAGCTGTGCGTACAGTGCAGCAAACAACTGTGATGAGCACTGCACCAATGAGGCAGCATACAGAGCAACGTCACGATCAGCTTGGAAAAGCTTCCCAACAACGTATTCACAGACTGGCCTATGGTGTTGACACCATCCAGTTTCTGTACAGGTGCGGTGGCCCGTAATAGACGCTGCCAATGCGTTGCCATACACATGGTGGCATAATGATGCGCCGTGCACACCAGAATGCCGAGTGCCTGCAATGCTGCATAGCCTGCATGTGTACAGCTAGGACGCTGTCTGCAGGTTGCGGATCCCAGCAGCGCTGCTAATTGTATCTTGCTGGGAAATCGCTTACTGAACACTGGCAGCACCACTTCAAAGCGCCTTCATCCTCACCATCTTCTCCATCAACATCATCATTGATGATGTTGGTGGTGAAGATGATGAGGATGAAGGCGCATTGAACACGGTGGGCTGCATGTGCCGTATCTGCAAGTACCATCATCAATGGCATTGATGGCGTTACTTGAAGTCATCCAGTCAAGCCAGCGCAGCATCGACAACTACCGCTTTAGATGTCGGCAGGCTGCTTGCAAGCAATTGTGCTGCTTTTGCTGTGCTGCTGCTGCCGCTGCTGCAGGGACGACTGCTTCTCACTGGCATGGCTCGAGCAGCAGCTGGCACAATCACCAGCAGGAGACAGCAGCAGCTCAACAGGCATCAGCCCCAATGCTGCCTTCTACCTGAAGCTCAAGTCGCTGCTGGGGTTGCTCAACCTTCCGGGCGCAGTCACGAAGTGGCTGCCCAGCAGCAGCATGCAGCTGTGCCACGGACGCTCCCTGTCGCTGTGTTACACCTGTGCAGCCTTTGAGGCGGCTGACGTCATGTTGAGCTACAAGCCTTTCAAGCGGTGGGGCGCCGGGCCGATGGCGCTGTTGCTATGGCTTGAATGGGTAATATGATGATGATGATGAAGCCTTTCAATACATTACATTACATTACATGCTCCACCCAACAAGGAGTGGGAACTCCATTCAGGAGCCAACGAGAGGCTCATTGGGGGGGGAGACCTCATAGAATATATCATCGTCATCAGAACAAACAGAAGAGTCAGCAAGCTTCCCTTCCAGTACGGCCCTGCACAAGAGGCGGCTGTGCTGTTTCTGGTGAGACCAAATGCAGGTGCTGCTGACACAGCACTGCAGGTTCGTGTGGTGGACCTGTGACACCTGCCCGAGTCGAGTGCGGCAGTAGCTGGGCGCATGGCAGCAGCAGCAGCAGCGCATACTGCAGGCGTGCAGCGCATTAGGCTTGCTACCAATGGCCGCGAGGGAGGCATCGTGCTGGGCAAGGCACCCGCTGTTTACCTGGCCGCCGCGGAGTGCAGGCCCAGCCGTAAACGTGGTGGGGTCCAGCAGGCTGACTGCTCCGCTGCTGTTGGCGCTGGCCAGCCTACCTGGGGCTCTGCCATTGCCGAGGCCCTGCTGCTGGCCACGCGAGGTGATGCGGTGTGTGTGGCAAGCTGCAAGGTGCCTGTGCGGAGGCCTCGAGACTCTTGGGGGCACAGAGTCATAGACGTCTGGGCCATTGGCTGGCCTCACACCACAAGCTGAAGCACGTGGTGTGGTGTCAGACATTATGTGCAACTGTATCTGGTGGTTTGAGCTCTGCCAGCGCGATATCGGATGATCAGCAGGGTGAGTTTTGGTAGCAAGTGGTGGTCTCCTACTGCACTTGCTCTGACTTGTCATAGACAGTTTGTTGAGCTCGTGTTGCTCGTGCTGTCATTGGCTCACCATATGTGCGGAGGTTGCCACGCACCTCCAAAACTTTTGGAAGAACATGATGTGAGCCCCAGCCAGTGCGTGCCAGGCAGTGACATGCACATGAATGTGGAAATGTGCCATGGTACACGTGTAGGCGCGCAAGCAGCTGCTTCTTAGGACTGCCCATAGTCATGCCGTCACATGCTATGTACTAAATGACCCTGTGGGCATAGCTTGTCTTGAGCACAAATGGAGACCGTTATTGACACGCAGGCCAGCGCCCATGGTGCTCATCAGGGCCTTGGATGCGCAGTACATGCACACACCTTGTGCTGCAGAGTGCGAGTGCTGTATGTTGACTGGATGACGACAGGCAGGAACACCCTAGGTGCTGCAGGGCGCTTGCTGTTTGATGACTCAGTGATGCCAGGCGGGAACAACAAAGACAAGATAAGCGCATATCTCTGACTTTGTTTGTGCTGACATTTGAGATTGGTCACCAAGTGACTAGGTTTGCCAGGCACGTTCCTGATTGCTGTTGCCATTACGCGCGCAGCGGCAGCTCCTGTGCCCACTCCACAGCAAGGTGTCCAGGTTGTCAACACTGGTAACAGCGCTGCATCAAGTTGATGAACAGTGCCACAAGTGTGTGAGAGGATTGCAGTGCTTCACACCCTGCGGAAGATGTGCTACATAGGCTGGCGGGCTGGACGCAGCCCACCATGCTGTGGCCACAGCAGCTTGGCAAGAAAAGCTGAGCTCAGACATTTTGGAGATGGCAGCAGGCTTGCCCTGCTAGCCCCTTGCCGCACTTCAGCGGATATCAGACCACGTTTTGGTTGATGCAAGTTGCAGCAGGGTCACCCTGCGGCACTGTTAGCAGCGGCAGCAGCAGCAGTGGGAGCAATAGTAGCAGCGGCAGCAGCAAGGGCAACGGCGAGGCAAGCAATGGCTTCAAAAGTGCAATTGTGCACTTTCTTTGAAGATTGTCGTGTGATTTGATATGGCTAAGTCATGTTGCACCCGCATGCACGCTGCTGGTAGCGGGGACGCCATCCCTTTTACAGGCTGCTTTTTGGATTGCAGACCTGGATTGTGATGATTGACTGCTGAACACTGCATGTGCAGCCGTTATGTTGGGCAGGTACAGTTGCATGGGTGCACCTACGCAGCATGCCTGGATTGGGGTTGATCTGAGCACATGTATGTGTATCAAGGCATATAGTCTGTCTGCAGTAGTGCGCCGACGCTTGTTGCTGCCCTGGCGAGTGTTACGTTTATATGATGTCATAGCATCGTTGTCACAGCAATCATCTTGCCTTTGTGCTTGTAGTGCTGCGTGTGTCAGCGTTTTGAGTTCTTTGAGCTTTCACCAGTTTGCCACTTGAGACAAGGTTGCCTATGGACCTTTTGGAATTTGCGCATAATGTTGCATTTTGATGCCACCTGAGCCATGCTGACATCCATATTTGTTCTCGGTTGTGCTGTTGTTTGAGGAGTATGCTGCCCCCACAGAGGAGGGCCACAACCCCCAATCCTGGTTTGTTGCGTGGTTCACCGTGCCACCTATGCTGCTACCAGATATTGTGCCCCTTTCGCATGGATTTACCGCTAGGCTATACTGTATGTTGGCTGCTTGTGTGTGCATGCTCTGCCTCCCTTTCCCCCCTTTGGTTGTGGAGAGACATCTTGGACCCCATGAGCCTTGTTTGGCTCCTTTTTGAGTTCTGAGCTCTCTGAGCTTGTTGAGGTTGCGGCTTCTTTCGGTTGATGGTCTTCTTTTGAGTTTTGTGGACCCCATGAGCCTTGTTTGGCTCCTTTGCGGGTGGGCCAGTGGCCCTACTTTGGTAATTCGGGTAATTCGGCATTGTTGCGCCTGCTCAAACACAGCATCCGCATGCTCCACAGATCTGTTGTTTGAGACAGGGCAGCACGGTGGCGGAGCCCCCACTTCACCAGGTGCCCGTCTGCAATGCTGCAATTTGCTGGCAAAAGCATGTCATCCTGATTGATATCTAGCACACCGATGTCCAGAAACTAATATGATGTGCTGCTATGCATCATGTGCTGTGGGTATGTGATGTCAGCATTGTTGGCAAGTCAAAGAATCAGAAGGGTACAAAGGCCAGCAATAAAAAATTAAGCAGGTCGCAGCTGCCACAGCAGTCTTACAAGTATGCACAGTTCCACAATAACATCAAGCTTGCTGAAGTGGGTTGCCCCTAATCAGGGGTTCCCACTCCTTCCTCGGGTGGAGCATGTCACCTTTTGTGATGTTATGGATTGGCAATGCTGCATTAAACATTATGCAATAGCCGCAACCACTGAAACTCTGATGTCACAGAATGCTGCTGCTTGCCCAGCCGCCACCATGCATGTTGCTGTGCAGCTAGTTGCTTTGCATCAAGTGACCTGCCGTGCGCAAGGCTAGGGGTTGTAGTGCTTCCAAATTAGCGAGTTCATGTGTTGAGGCAGCAACAATGCTGCCAGGCAATGCATGCAGCATGCGCATGCATATGCCAAGCGCAACACAGAGATATCTGCTGCTGCTCAGCATGGTGCGCACATCACATGACCACCTTGAGTATGCTGATGTCTGTGGTGTGGCCATAAACATCGGTCATGTTGTACCACATTGCATACGCAGTGCCAGGCACCAGCTGCTGCCCATTGCACTTGCGGCTGACTGCCACTTGCTGCGTTGCTGATGCATCTCGAACAGCCACATACCCATTTGCTATCTCAACCGTTACCTGCTCGACCAGCCTCCACTGCACCAGCCCTGGTTTGGTGGTCTGGAACTTGAACAACAGGCTGGCACCAGTGGTGTTAATACTGGCATGTACAAACGCAGCCGCCACTGGATCTGTAACATTTATGACACCCTTCAGAGGCTGCAGCGGTGGCCCTGCCGCCGCTGCCTGGCTTAGGTCGACAGCTGCAAACGGCGGTAGCTGCTGGTTGACCTGCTCTGCTGCTGGCGGCGTGTTGATGCAGCGGCCAACTGTCACGCGTGCACAGGGGCCAGGCGGTGCTGGATCTGCTATTGGCATGCTGCAGTTGCTGGTCCAGCCCTTGTAGGTTGGCAGGTTGTCTTCGGCCAGCAGGTACAGGGACTGCTGGGTGGGTGCATACACTGTGCGCAAGTCTGCACACCGGGTTAAAATAACACCGGAGCAGGACAGGTCAGCCTCCACTTGAAGTTGAGCAGTATTCAGCAGCCGCCAGCAGTCAGAGCTGCAAGGTTTGCTGTGTCAGGGTCACACTGCAACAGAGTACGCGCTCTGCAGTGTGCCACAAGCGCTACTGAAGGAAATGTGAAACTTGTGCACTCACAAGTAGAGCAGAACGTCTCCGCCGGCAGGTCATCAAACACGAAGGTTGGGTCGGTGCCAGTGATGGACACCTTGTCACTAGCCCCAGCGCCGCTGAAGGGCAGCACACCAGCAGCCGCTGCGTTGCAGAAGCGGCTGCTGCAGTTGCACTTGTTCACGTCTGCCAGGTTGACGCCAGCAACGATCTCAGCAGGTGTGGGGTCGGCTGCACAGCAGCAGACAGCACAAGGCGGTTGCAGCCAGGGCATGCGTGCTGTAGGCTACACACAGGCATACTCCGGGCACAGTTCGGCCGGCTTGCCCAAGTGAGCTGGAGCGACGTCACACCCGCCACCACGCCCAAAGCAATGGTGTGCCCATGCACACGAGGGTGCCAAGGCGAGCTGCACAGCGACGCATCCGTCCACCTACCTGCGATGCAAGACGGATGCCCGTACACTGCGTAGAACACCCTGCCCTGCTCGTTGAGCCCCAGGTCCATCTGCACCGTGAAGCGGTCAGGCTGAGCAGTGCTGCGCGCCGCAGACAGCACCACACTGCGCGTGAAGCTGGGTGCTGTGGTGTCAGGCACGAGCACGCCCGTGAGTGCTGTGACGCCGGGCGACAGCACCGACAGCTGGCGCACTGTGGTCAGCAGCGTGTAGTTGGTGCCTGGGGCCAGGTTGGCTGCTGTGGATGACAGGAAGAACGGGCCAGAGGCTGCATCTGCCAGAAGAGTGACACCTGCAGCAACAGTATAAGACTGTGAGCTGGCTGGTTCAACCATGCTGGGTGGTGCGGAGCAGGATTGTGTAGACTGCATGCGATCCCAGCAGCACCAGTGCTTTTGCCGTCCTGCGTAGTGTGTTATCCGGCAGGCAGTAGCCACGGGCAGCACTCCCTGCCAGTGACTTGGTGGCACATCTTGCCATGGATGCGGCCCGTCAATCCGTGGCAGCCCCACCTGCTGTGTCGATCTCAGTGGCAGCAGGCGGCGCAGCAGCCAGATCAAGCTGCGCGCTGGGCAGCAGCTGGTAGCTGACCGTGAACGCCTCACTCATGTTGGCACGCACCACCACCGAGGTGTCACTGACTGCTGCTGCTGCTGGCCAGGTCGGCAGGTAGGTGTCCTTGGCGGTCACCGTGACAGCCCGCGACATGCTGGTCACGCTGCCGCCGTCAAAGACAGCAGTGACGGTGGTGCTGCCGGCGGTGAAGGGAACAAGCCGGTTGCCCAGCAGCGGATAGCTGGGGTAGTCTGCAAGGGCAAGACACACGTCACATGACAAGGGGTTTGGTAATCGTCAAGCTAACAATCCACTTGTTTATCCAATGCCTTTAAGCTTTTGAGTGCCAACTATGCTGCCACTACACTATCATAGATGGTGTCTTGGTTGTCGGTCTGTGCTGCCAGCTATGACTTACTTGCATTGGGCGGCGGGTATGCTGCCATAACTTGCGCCACTGCCGTGCTGCTGCTGTCCAGGGTGGTGTACTGCCTGTTGCTCAGGTCCACCAGCGGGCAGCTGCTGCTGTCGCTGCAGTTGCTCAGCACACCTAGGCTCCACAGCGTCCTCTGCATTGCACAAAACACATTCCACCCATAAGAAACTAGCACCTTCAGTTCACTGCAGATTTATGCACCGTGCAGAACACAACACCGTGCCAATGTCCTGCAAGCCACCCAGCATGTGACGACACTTGTCAATGCAGCATACTCCGTACCTGCTCATAGTTGGTTGCATCGCACTTGAGCAGCACCAGGCTGTCGCCAGCCACCAGCTGGCTGTGCAGCAGTGGCTGAGGCAGCGCGACGGTGTTATAGTCCAGGGCGGCAACTGCCAGGCTCGTCATGCCAACCACAGTGATGGTGGCGGCAGCAGTCAGGGCGGGGCTGCCAGCAAAAGCCACTGTGGCTGAGACGACGCAGGGGCCTGCGGCCGAGGAGCCCGTTGCCACAACCTCATGTCTGCCATCAGCAGCTGCAAGCACGGTGGAGTGTGACACGGTTCGGCAAAGCAGGTCAACACGCATGCGCTTTCAAAAAGCAGCACAAGCTCGATGGCGGGAACAGCAGCAGCGCTAACTGCTGCCTGCTGCATACTGCCTGCCTCCTGAAGTGAACCACCAGGACCCAGCAATGTCCGTGGCCAGAGGTTCGTGTGCGCTACCATTCTGTCCATAAAGTTGTTGCAGGCTGGCCAGAGTAAGGCTGCTGCAGTGCCTGGATGACCTATCATGCCTGCTTGCAAACCCACCTGCCACAACAGAGCAGGTCGAAGAGCCTGTGGTGACAGCGAATGTCGTGCGTGCGTCCCGGCTGAAGTCCCTGACAGTGTTGTCAGCGAACGCAACCAGCACTGACAGGCTGCTTGTGGTCGGCAGGCCCAGCGGCACCCGGCTAGCTGCATTGCCAGAGCTGGCGATGCTGACTGGCGATGCAGTGAGGTTGGCGATGGCGACCGGTCTGGGCAGCCGCACGCGTACGGCGCCAGTGCCGCTGCCAAGGGGCAGTGAGCACACTGACCAGGAGGCCTGCAGGTACTGCTGGCAGCTGCTGTTGCTGCCAACCTGCAAAGCGCATGCAGAGCAGTCAGTGCAGTGCAAGAGGCAGCAGGCATACATTCCTCTGTCGAGAGAGGAAGTGTCCATGTGCATGATGTGGTGGCAGGCCGCCCATGGCTGGCCTGCTGCACGATGTTGTTCACCTTGACAGCGACATTCACTGTCTGCAGCCGGGTGCTGTTGTCCGTGACGAGGCTGAACGGCAGCGCCCCTGTGCCCCCGGCCGGCACAGCAGCAGTCACGGCAGCCCTGCTGCTGACGTCCATCACGCTGCCGTCCGTGAACTGAGCCACGCTTAGCACCAGTGCAGACGAGTCCTCCCACACCAGCTCCTGCCTGGCCACCCAGGAGAGGCTGGCAGCGGAAGCCGGCCTTGCGGGTGATGCTGCGAGTGCAGCTGCTGCCAGCGGCGCTAGCGCTGCTCCCGTGGTGGCCATCACATGCAGCTGCTTGAGGCAGACGGGTTCGTTGCTGACCGTCAGGGAGAGCCTCTGCAGGCCAGCTGCTGGTGTGGTGATGACGGCGGTGCCGGGGCGCACTCCCTGCGCACACAGCGACACAGGGCGTGCATGTGCATGCTGGAACAAGCAAAAGGCACACATATGGCTGCCGAACTGGGCTCGAAAGCATGCATCAGACAGTGGTCGCATGCCAGCATGCAGCTGTGCAGGCACTGCCGTGAGATGCCTCGGCGCACCTTTGCCAGCGCTCCTGACAGTTGCACCACGCTGCTGTCGCTGCTCTGGAACGCCACAAGGTCGGTGACGTCTGCTGCAGCCAGCGTGTCGCTGGCATTGGCGCCGCCGGTGCTCCAGTCGGCTGTCAGCCGCAGCAGCGTGGACTGGTACGTGTCCATGCATGACGCGCTCACAGGTGCTGCATTGACCGGCAGCACGCTGTTGAGGGTGGTGTCTGCTGCTGACAGCGTTAAGTTGGCTGGGTACCAAATATTCAGCACGACCTGCAGGCAAGCGGGAACGACACGCCGCGCCACCGGACGCGTCAGCATGCCGGCACGCTCAGAGTGTACAGATGCAGGTAGCGGTACTGCCGCAGTTACAATACAGCTTCCAAGAGGCAAGCGAGCTGAAACACATCAAGCGCATCACCACAGCAGCAGGCGTTCAAGCGCACCTGTGTGGAAGGGTCTGGCGGCATGCCAGCAGCGACAGCCACCGACACAGCCAAGCCCTTGGCTGGTGCTGCGTTGACCGCATTGACGTGCACCATGCACACGCCATCAGCACTGGCCAGCGCTGCAGTCGCCTGCACAGTCCCGCCTGGCAACATGCAGTTGCTCAACGCATCCCCATTGTTGACATCTGGGCTGCCACGTGCGTAGCTCCTCACTTCCATGCCACGTATTGCAGTCGACACCTGCTGCCCTGTCAGTACCGCTGTGTTGAACACATCATACGAATCGGCCCACGCCCACATGCCGAGCGTGGAGACAGCAGCAATGTTGAGCGAGCCAGTTGACCCTGCGCCTGTTGCACTGTTGAACTGGCAGGAAGGGTTTGACCAGCTGGGGTTCAGTGAGAATAGGCTAGGTGCGGGGTTTATAGAAAGCAGGCCAGGGGATAGGCCTGGGATGCTTGTGGCTACCTCAAAGTACAGATCCACCAAATGTATGCTGCTGCTGGAGCGATACCTGCAATGCAGAACAAAAACACACTCGTTACCTTGTGTTGGGAAGCCAGGTAAGTAGCAGCCACACACATCCACATTTCTGCTGGAGGTGTAAGCCTTATGTTTGGAGGTTGAGGCAGTCACCATCAGTAGGCGTTCATGCGCGCTTTGCACAGACAATCATGGTGCTGTAACGTTTGGTGGTGCCTGGACACTCACGCTACGTCTGGGTTGTTGCCTTCCCGGCCAGCCACTGACACCTCCACCACGTTGTAGCTGCCCACTACGCCGCGCTGGCTGACTGCCACCGGCAGCCACAAGCTGGAAGCCACAGCCCTCACAAATGTGAGGCGGGCTGTGTCAAAGCGCAGAGGAATAGCAAAGCCGGTCACGCCCTGGTTCAGTGGGTTTACTGCTTCCACAGTGACTTTGATTGGTTCACTGAGGTGCACTGGCCGGTACGGCAGTGTGATGAGGAGGCTCGGGGAGGTAGAGGAGAAGGGCGCAATGGCGGGTGGTGCCTGCAGTTGCACAGCGGCTGCTGCAGATGCGTGCAGCTCCGTAGCCCTGCATGCGCATCCAACACGCATCACACACCGCATCAGGTAGCAGATCTTGAGCAGACTGTCAGCCCTTGATATCCGCCGCAGCTGCCCAGATCCTGACAAATCTGCATGTGTTGAGCAGCATGATTGAGCATATACTGCTGATGCAATAATGGCCTTGCTGTACCCCATGGGCATGTTGGGACAACCAGCCCTGTCCCTCACCCATCAAGGAGCTTGAGCACCACACTGCCGCCCAAGCTGCCTGTGGCAGGGAAGAATCTGCCTGCCACTTCAACGGTACACTCGCCAACTCCACCGCTCCGCCCAAGCCCAGCCATATCACAATCAGGCAGTGCATTGCCGCCTGCACTGGTGCCTGTGGGTGGCGTGACTGCTGCTGCATAGCTGAACATGGGGCGCAGCTTCAGGCCGGCCACGTCTACCTGAACCCTGCCTGCTGCATCTTTCAGTTGGTAGCTGATAGCCAGTGTGGATCCTTCTTTGGAGTTGGCGTCAGGGACCAGCACTGTCCGACGGACAATGATGCTTACTGAAGATGGTGGGCACCTGCAGCACACAGAGGGGGCATGTGGTGCGCTATCGACCAGCACTGGCATGGTTTGCCCAGAGCAAAGACCAGATGGGATTCTGGTAGCAGCAAAGCAAAGCCGTGTGTGCCTGTCAGCATGCACGGCTGCTTGTGAGAGATGCAGCAGTGCACTCACGGCTTCAAGTTGAGCGTGATCGCTCCTGGAAGCCTTGCTGCTCCGGCCCTAGCCAGCAGCTGCGGCGGCTGCGAGGCTGATGCATACATCATGCCAGCTGCTTGCTGCTGCCAGGTCACAGCCGTGTGTGCGCTTGTCCTGTTTTGGGCGCCCATCATGAAGCCCGTTACGCCGCAGCCGGGGCATGTGCGGCTCACAAAGGACAAGCTGGGCTGCAGCTGCTGCAGGAAGACCGAAGCAATGCAGGACGTGCCAAAGTCGGCAGGCTGCAGCGCAACAACGGCACTGCGGCAGCAGTTGCAGCCAGCAGGGCAGTTCAGCAAGTCATCTTTGACAGTGTCCATGCAGGCAGAAGTCCAAGGGCAGCTGAGGCTGGGCACTGACTTGGAGACGGGTTCATATGACAGGGCCCACATGCATTGTAGTGTTTTGGCGATTGATCTGCAACACAAACATCACGCTGCCATGGTCATCACGTGTTCATGATCGAACAGCAGCCTCACCTGCTGACCGGGCTTGTGTTGTTGCTGCGGCCTGGCCACAGCCCCTCCCTGTCTTGTGCCACAGCATACACCACCAGCTGGTCACCGTCCGCAACACAGCTGCTGCCAGCAACAGCTGCCAGTGCGGCCGGCACATCCACCTGCCCTGTGAAGTTTGCGAGTGCGGCGTCTTTCGACTCCCACGCGCTGAGCACCTCCTGCTCTGTCGGAGCTGGCGCGCCGACCTTGCGCGCGGCATACAGCAGCCGGCCAGGCTCGCTGGCGTTGACGGTGAGCGTGAAGGTCATGGGTGGGGTGAAGGTGGCTGTGAGGCTGTGGATGGTTGGTGGCACGCTGTCTGTGGTGCGGACACGCCTGCAGACACCATCAAGGAGGAGGTGCAGGCACATGCCTTGTGTGTGTTACCGCCTTACACCTACGTGATGGACTTGCATGTAGTACAAGCGCTTGAGTGACATGCTAAAAGTTGGTGATGTGCTGAGACTGGTGAACGCATGACAGCCGCAATTACAGTGCAGCAGCTGTGTGCTGGGCGGTTGGCATCGGCGTACGTGAAGTTGCGCACGCTAGCCTGGCGGTTGCCGGCTGGGCTGTCAGCTGCCACCAGGTACACATCATAGAAGCGGCCTGGAGACAGGCCGGTGGCTCTCAGTTGGCTGGCTGTCGCGGCCGCCACAGCACTGTTCCCAGCCGCAGCAGGTGCGGTGCCGTTGGCAGCAGCGCCAGCAGCAACCTGCAAGCAGCATGTATAGCAGCAGGTCCAGCACGGTAAGCCAGCAACAGCGGGTGCACGTGTGTCAGACAGCAACTTGAGTGTGGGTTGTTTGCATGGATGTGATGAGCAACACACTCGCTGGAATTTTGAGAGAGTAGCTAGTCAAATTGCGGCCAGCCCATGTGGCAAGCTGCATGCTGCCTTTCAATTTACAAATTTCAGTTAATAAATTGGCGGCCAGCCCATGTGGCAAGCTGCATGCTGCCTTTCAATTGGCGCTGGCAGCGCCGTCAACTCCCACCTGTGCGGCGTAGGCATGCTGGAGGGGTGCTCGCAGGCCACATAGTAGGCTGTGCTTGCTTCATCCAGTGTGACGCTCAGAGTGATGTTGGTGTCGGCAGCATCCTCCAGGGACGCAGCTGCACGGCCACATGCAGCACACTGGTTAGTCAAAGGGGCTTGAGAGATGTCCGTTGTATGCAGCCCAAACACATGCATTAGTCACCATGCAAGCAATCAACCCCAGCCAGCAAGCATGTCAGGCTGTTGAGCACCAAAGGAATCATCACAGACATAACAGGACACTGGTTACTCACGCGGCGCTGCAGACAGCTCAGGCCACTACGCACCTGTGAAAGTTGGCGGCGTGACATCTGGAGCAGTCAGCCGCAGCTGGAGAGGCTGAGGCACGTAGTTGGGCGCCGCCGCCGCATCCCGCGCTGCCAGCACCAGCACGTATGCCGTCTGACTTGGCAGGTCAGATGCAGTGGTGCTTGCATTGACTGTGCTGATCAGGCCACGTGCCGCCCCTGCCAAATGGCTGCTGGCTGACAGCAGCTGCTGTGGTGTCAGCAGCGTGCCGTTCATGCCCGCTGCTGGCAGCAGCACCCAAGCCACTTCACCAGGTTCGCTGAGAACAGTGCTGAACGTGAGGGAGCACAGGAATGTTGTCCTGCAGGCAAGTAAGACCAATCATCCACTTGTGGGCATGTGCCGCCACCAGCAGGTGACATTTGTGGTGCCACAGCTGCTGCTGATGCATGCTGCAACATTGACTGCTGGTTGCCCGCTGCATAGGCGTAGTGCTGAACATGCAATTGCACAGCCAACAGGCTATGTTGTACAACGTGACAGCTTCCCGCACTCACGCATCACGGACTGAACGCGCACCTGCTGCAAGTGAAGTTGCCATCGGTGCCAGGTACTGCAGCGGCCACCAGGTTGGGTGGGGTGACGTCAAGCGTCCTGAAGTCCTTGTAGCTGACAGCTGGCTGCTTGTTCTGCAGCCGTGTGACGTCAGCTGCGGCCACACACGCCCGATACGATGCCTCGCTGCGCAGGCCGGTGACTGTGGGCCCTGCAGCTGTGTTGGCCAGCGTAAGTGAGAAGCTGCCAAGTGCTGACACGTCCGGCAGCGTTGCACCACTCGGCACTGTCAGCGCAAACAGCTGCAGCAAAAGAGGCATGAAGCAGAATGACTAAATCAAGCAGTTTCATGGCAGCACAATGCAGGCGCCCGAACTGCAGCTCAGCCGCCATCATTAAAACAGCTTGGGCCCCAACCGCATGGCGCAGTTGGCGTGAACACAGCAAATGCACAGTGCCCACCTCAGATCTGACTTGTAAAGTTGAAATGCATGATGTGCTCACCTGCTCTGCAGCTGGGCAATCTCCAGGCCCACTCTCTCCGTGCGGCAGCACAATGAAATATGCTGTGCTGGGCTCATTCAGTGTCAGCCGCAGCTGGCCTGAGCTGCCGGTAATGTTTGCTACATCCAGGGACACTGTGTCTGGCGGGACGTTGTCCAGCGTGTGGATCGCCAGCTCCGTAAATGCCACCTGCCAGGTGCAGCACACATGCAGTGACAGCAGCAGCAATGAGGGGTACACAAAACCAACGTGCCACATTGGTGTTCTGTCATTGGTTCACCGGCTGCTTGGCAAACCGCAGCAGCCCCAGCCAAGCAGCCGGCCCGTGAACAAAGTTCGGCATGCACATCACGCTGCTCACCTGACAGTTGCCGTGAGCATCAGCAGCGATGAGCTTCAGAAGGTAGTCTGTGTTGGCGACCAGGCCGGAGTCGAAGGCCAGCACCACTGCTTGGGAGGCGGCAGCAGCTGGAAAGCTGTGCTGCCCTATGATGGGACCCTGCAGGCAGCGGATAATGTTGCGGCAGTTTGCTGATAACACAAGCTACAGCATGCGACAAGCGTCATGCAGTGGTGCACAGAGCACAAGCACCTTGGTACAGCTGCTGCAAGTGTGTTGGGCTGCTGTGCTGCAGATGGCAGCAGTGTCATCTGCTTAGAACATGATGCAGCGGCCAGCTCCTCACCGCCAGCTCTGGAGGACAGCTGGCAGCAGCGGTCACTGCTCCCTGGTCGGAGGCCAGCAGCAGCCCTGCATAAACCGTACCGGGCTCGTTCAGCCGGACAGACACTGATAACTTGTTGAAGTCGGGTGGTGGCGTGTCCGCCACTGTCAGCAGTGGCGGAGTGAGGTCCTGGGTGCGGACCAGAGCACTCCAGACATCCTCATTGCTGTGGAGGTCAGAGTGCACCATCGTCACCCGGTACAGCGTGTCATTCGCCAGCCCTGTCACGACCGCATCAGATCCCACGGTGATCTTGGGCAGCGGCACACACTCCTGGAAAACGAGCGCCTCGGCTGCTGTGTATACGTACGCATCAACCCTGTCCAGGCTGCTGCAGGGCAGTTGCACAGCACAGGGTGGTGTAAACAGGGACCCCACGGCTGCGGTGGGCTCAGGAGGCAGCACCTGCACGCCGCCACCGGATGCTGGTGCCAGCAGGTGGCGTGCGTGACGGTTGAACGGCGACTCCAGCAATTGCCGTGATGCTGCTGCGTGCTGGAAGGTTGTTGCTGAGCCTGCAGGGATCTGCAGCAAAAGGCATGCAGCCACGAGTTGGTGTCTTGATAAGCGTGCCGGTGAAGGTGGCAGCCAAGCACAAGATGCATACGCATACACACCATGCACGCAGTCGCCATGCAAGCTCTTCCGACTGCCCTTGCGCAAAGTCAGGCATTAGAAACGAACTCATTGTGTCTGCAACACTGGTGGTGGCTGGAGTTGCTGCCGGCAACCTTTTACCATTGACGCTTGGTTGGTTGGCTGTGTGACGATCACACGTACAAGGCCAGGTCTGTCCTGCTGCACGTTCTGTATGGTGAAGCGGTCCGGCCCAACCAGCGGGTTGACAGCCATGCCAGCAGACGGCACCGGAGCCGTTGCTGCAGGTGCTGTCGTGAAGGGCGGCAGCTGAGCAGCTGCGCCAAAGTCCGTGCCGTCCAGACTCACAGGCACAAGAAGCACCTGCATGGAAGCATGGCAGTGGCTCTATGTTGGGGATAGATGCAGATGATCACAATATGCAGCATTCAGCATGGCAGTGCCACAACATGAGCAAGGTGTGCACCTGCAACACCTTTGCAGCCATGCTGCCCTGTGTTTTCTGTTCAAGAAAGAAGCTTGCAACTGCACGCTCCATGGTGTCTGTGTTCACCTTGTACGTTGTGTTTGGGGCCAGCGCCAGTTTGTTGTAGTCACACAAACTGCCGAAGCAGCCGAGCTCCTGGCTGCAGTTGGCGGCCGGGGTGCATGAGCAGCTGCTGCTGGCGCTGTTCCCTATCAGGCAGGCGTGCTGCGTGTTTGCCTGCCTGACGCTGATCTGGCCACGTGCCACAACACCGTGGTGAAAGTTCGTCCTTGAGCTGGACAGCAGTGCTGTGGTATCGGTGATCTGCCAAGTGCACCAGTGCAAGGGGCAGGTTGGCAGTGTTGCTGGCATGCATCAGCCTGATGTCGAGGGCCACCTCTTTGCAGTAGGGGTACCGCAAGCAAGCCCACTTCCAGGCTGAACTCTGCACCATTGCATGCAGAGGCAGCCTCAACCACCTGGGGTGACGTGCAGTGCACCATATGCTGGCGATCTTCCTAGGTGCGTAGCCATGTGCGCTGCGCAGCATTGAGTTGCGCCAACAGCAGTAGATTCCGTCCTTGCAACTCAACTCACCACGTTATCGTATACGGCATAGCTGTCACCGAAGCGCGCGTACATGCTGGCATGCACCACCAGAAAATTGACGGAGGCAGCCACATCCAGGGAGAAGGTCAGGTTGAATGCCGACTCCCCAGCTGCTGTGACCCTGGCCACAGCATCAGAGCTGCTTCTGAGGCCAGGCGCAGAGCCAGCCCAAGCCGGCAGCGTGGTCGCCTGCAGGGGGATTGCAATTCAGACACATGTGGCCCACCTCAGGATCCACACCGTGACAGCGTGCATTGTACCTTGCAACTGAGAGTGGCCTTTATGGCACGCGGAACCAATGTTTGCCTGAGACTCTGCTTCCAGTCAAGGGCCATGCCGGGCACGAACCTGTTCAGACCCACCTGCACATGTGTGATGCCTCCTGTGCTGCCATCATCACCCACCACCAGCAGCACGTCATATGCCACGGAAGGCTTCAGCTGTGGGCAGCGTGAGCAGCTGGCTGTCATCGAGCCTGCAGCCAGTGCTGCATGCTGCTGCGTGCACTCCCTGCTGCTGATGCTCCCCACTGAGAACGTGACGCTGCTGTTGGCTGCACCCACGTACACACTGCCACAGGCTGCAACAGAGGCCTGCACACATCAGAGGCAACATGCCAGACTCAGTAACTAGCGTGGTGACAACAAATGCAATACACATGCTTGGGTGTCCTGCTGATGGTGACCAGAGCGTACAGAATTGACTGCTACATGCACAGCTCATGCATTGCCGCGCTGAAACAGCGTGCGTGGAGGGGGACTTGCAATCCTCACAATTCCTCAGACGTTCCTGTATGCCTTACACCTTGCACACGTGCGTTTCATGTGCATGGCACCCTTCTCACCTCCTTGGTTGTTGTTCTCCAGCCAGCTGCTGCCCGCAGCTGTGGCACTGTGTACTGCTGCCAGGGTGCTGTGCTCTGCTGCAGGGAGGGCCTGCTGCTGCCAGCTTGCGGGATCAGTACGTAGTACACGATAGCAGTCTGGTTCAGCTGTATTCCGAAGTCCAAAGAGCTGTTCGTAGCTCCCACCAGCTCCGGCACTCCAAGCAGCGCTGCTGCTGTCTGCTGCGCTGCAGGTGTTGCTGCTACTGCTGCTGCTGGTGTCGGGGCTGCTGAGACAGCTGGTGCTACACACACCGCAGCATTGTGCTGCCGGCCAGCCACTGCAGAAGGTACGACTATGACCAGCACCAGTGCTATGAGCAGCAGCAGCCATCTGCAGGGATGCCGCCTCCAAGAGCGCTTGAGAGCTGCCCACAGCCTGGTGCAGCATGGCGGCATGAAGGCCGACGGCACGAACGTCAGCCAGGTGCACAACTCTGCAACCTCAGCTGAACATGCTCTGCTGCATGCCGCCCAAACCTGTCAGCAACCGCGGTATGTGTGCCGCGCATGCACACATGTGACAAGCTTGAGCACATGCCGCCATTGCTGAGGCGATTTGGCAACCTCGGGGAGCCATGCCAGCGCTTACCCGAGTTCTGAAGGGCCCTTCTGCACACCCTCTTTTGCTTGCTGCTGCAGCTGCTGTATGGTTTGGTCCTTCTCAGCCATCTGCTGCTGCAGTTTGCTGCGGCAACAGATTCAGCCAGACAGCAGCAAGGGTGCGGGCCGCAGCTGCAGAGTGGCGTACATTGTTTGACGGCGAGTACAAACTTCAGGCGTATGCACTTCTGCCATGACATCTGCAGCACTGTGTGTGGCACGTGCGACGCTTACGCTGCTGGCCTGGTGTCATCCCAAGCAGACTGGCTGCTTGCATGCACAGCTGTCGCTTTCTGAAATGCAAACTGCAGCACAGCATCTTTCTTTTGACGCGTGGCAGCTGCCCACCTGATGCCTTGCTGGTCGTCCTGGTAAAGTGAGTTGAAGTACTCCACCAGGTCATCCACCTGCTTGATCATGCCCTGCTGCACATCATCGTGCCGCTGCCGCTCGTCAGCCTGCAGGTGATCAATCGCAATGTCTTCCTGCAGGCAGGCAGCAGCAGACAGACACCTGAGGGACCCAACAAAAGACCGTGTCACACGGTGCCATTGCTTGGCGTGTGGGTCTTCAGCTGCAGCAGCTGAAATTTTTGCTGCTTTGCAGGGCGCGGGCAGGAGGCAAGAGCTGCACACACAACTGGAGCAGAGGAGCAAGGCAGAGCTCACCACTGCTGCGCCTGGTGGGACATCCTCCTCTACATGTATGAACTCTGGCAGCACCGGTGCTGCGCGCTGCCCAGCAGGTGACCTTGGCCGCACTTGGCTGTACCTGAGCCTCGTGCGCGGGCTGCCATCACCACTACTGCTGACGCCGCCACCACCACGACCGCCACTGAGCGATACATATGCGACTGCTGCTGCTGCCTCCTGCTGCTCTGGCAGCGCGGTACTGACTGCAAAGTTTGGAAACCCACCAGCTGCTGCCATGCGGCCAGCCATTGACGCATGCATTGGGCTGTATGGTGAGGAGCCTGCACAAGGCAGCGTAGCAGGAGCCGGTCATGCACAGCGTCAGGCATGTGGCTGGCTACGACATGCACGTGTTGATACGGCAACCACTGCATGTGCTGCGCGCTTGCACTGCGTTGCGCTGTCGCAAGTCTTACCTGAAGCAGGGCTCTCGTCACCGTGCTGCTGCCGCCCATTGACAGCAGCAGCGGCAACGGCTGACAATCGCTGCTGCTGTGAGTGCCCTGAGGAACCCCAGGTTGCAGAGTGTGGCGTGTTCTCACCCTCTTTTTGGCCTGGTCCACCAGGCTCCATGATGCCGTCAAATGGGAGTGCACTGCTTAATCAGAACTGCTGTGCTCAGGCTGCTGCATCGCCCAATGCTCCTGCAAGTGTGCCCACAGCTCTATCGAGCTGTTTTTGGACGTTACAGTTAAAGCAAAGTGCATTCACTGCACATCTCTCACGATCAAATAATGCTGGGCTGAGCTGTCATTTTGTGCACCCAGTCAATGTTGATGGCTATCATCAAGGATGCATGTACCACCAGATCTGAGTCGTGGTTTACTAAACGAAGCAAACAATGTTTGTGGGCTAGCTGCAAGCAGGAAACCGCAGGAAGAAAGCAAGGGCGCCAAACTGCGTGTGCGTGTTTGCGTGCCAGCATATGCCGGTGGTTTCCAATAGAGGTACGACTAGCCAAACCATTCATTTACAGCAGCACAACTGTGCTTATGCTACATTGTGAAACATGAATTTGTGATTGTCCCGAATTCCTTGCCAACAGTGACACGACTACAGTGAGATGCTGGGTGATAGTGTTCAACTAGTTTGATCCCAATACAGCCCGCAACTTACGCCGCTCGCTGGACTACGCTGTCACGCACGCCCTCAAGTGAAGCGAGGTCTGTCTGCGTCTCGCTGTACCCTCGCTTATCTGCCGAACAAGACGGTTGAAGAAAGCAAATATGTGTTTAGTGTTTGAGCTGTGCATGCAGGAAGTTTGAGGTGCTACTATGCAGGAGGCAGCAGAAGATTTGTGCTGCTCTGCTTCACACTCACACTCGAGCCTTCTCTGCACCTGTGGTCAAGTCACGTGTAAGAGTGGCCGGTGTGTCCATTGAACGCTACAGTATTCAACGAACGTAGGCAGCACAGCCTGCTCAGCACGTTCAGCCATCAGCGGGTAGGTGCAGCTGTCAACCGCAACCGCTGAGTCAGTATGGAGCAGCAGGGCAGACGCGCCAAGAGCAGCTCGCCGTCCCGCAGAAAAGGCTTTCTTGCAGGCATTGCTGCCGACCTGGCAGAGTTTGCTGGGTCGGTAGGCAGTGTGGTGTCCAGTGCTTCAGAGTTGCTGTTGGACAATGAGTTGAGGAGGTGTGTGGTTCGACAGCACTGCTGTTGCTAGCCGTTCCCATGGGCTGCCTGGTGTGGAGCAGACCGCCATGTGTGCACTGGTTATGATGTCATGCAGCAGCTGCACACCTAACATCATGCAGGATCTTGCGAGACACTTGCTTTTGGTGCATTATCGCACAAGTGCATCACCAGCCAGCTGTCATGTCTTGCTTGCAGGAAGGGTGCAAATCTGATTGCGCAGGAGGCATCCAAGACCATCAATGAAGCCCAGAGGGGTGGGTTCAGCATGCAGTGACGGACACTGGCGGCTGCCAGCAGTGGCATGCAGCTGCAGCTGTCAAGTTTGCAGCAGCCAGTGCAGCTGTGTTCGCACACGTGTTTATGAACGCCCTGCTGAACCTCCTGCAGGCGATTGTAGGGGTGGGAATTGCTTGCAGCAGTGCATTGTCCGTCGCAGCAGGTCAACAAGCGTGAATAGCACACGTGCTGCATGTGTGTGCTGTTGCTGTCTTTGCAGGCATCGAGGCTGGCGCGGGGAAGGTGCAGCAAGGAGCCCGCGCACGCATCGGTGCGGGCGCGTCTAGGTTGCAGGTGTGGACACGTGCGCAGGCAGGCTGGGTATGCGTGGGGCGCGCTGCAGCTGCTACCAGCCTCTGTTACAGCTGCCGCATGGGCTAGCCTCTGTTGTTAGAGCCATTGCACCAACCAATGCACCAGTGCTGGCTGCGGCTGTGGCTCTACGTGTGCCAGTGTGCTGTGCAGCTTTGAGTGGCTACAGTTGTATGCTGCTGGCTATGCTCAAATATGTAACCACCCAAGCCCCAGGATCCCCTGGACACGCCAGACCCTTTCTGGGCATGACTGCTTGACCCTGGGGTCTGGATGGGGTGGTAGGAGGCATGGAGGTGCACGGGGTTTCCTCATCATCACACCCGCCACCTCCCCAAACTTGCATGTGTATCCTGTATGAACAAACCGTGCAGCTCAATACCTCATTCGTTCTGTGCATGTTTGCGCATTATCCGCCATTGCTGCTGTTTCATGTGCAGTCCGTGCTGCGCAACATTGAGCGCCAGATACAGGACTTCCAGCGGCAGCAGCAGCAGCGCGACCTGCAGTCGGAGCTTGAGCACCACCAGAAGCTGCCAGTGGACATACAGATCGGGGACCAGGTGCGTGGTGCACTGCCTGGAGTAACAGCGTGTCAGCTACTGCAGTGCTGTTTGCAGTGCAGCAGTCAACCAAGGAGCAAGTGAGCACGCCAGGTGGGGTGCTGCTTTCAGGTGTTGCTGTTGCTGACTGCCAACAGCATCAGCCGTTGATACTGTAAATGCTGCTGGCACGCAGCAGCCATGGTACGCGTTGTCGCTTGCGCTGTTCTCTGAGTGTGCGCTGCTGGCGATGCATGGTTGCTGCTTATCGTATTTTCCTCAGGCTGCTTTTTGTGTGATGTAATTCACGTCGCTCTCCCCCCACCTCCTCCTGCATATAGGTGTACGAGGACATGCCTCAGGAGATGCGCAGCCGCTTCTGGTATGTGCTGCTGGAGCGGCCAGACCTGGTGCAGGCGCTGTCGGTGAGTCGGCAGTGCCGATGCTGCAGCTGGCTGCTGCCAAACTGCATGCAGTTCACGGTGTGAAGTGCAGTACACCAGGTGCTGAAGCCACGTGGCGACAGACGTAACCATAACCTTGTCTGCTGTGCATGCTGTGCATGCACGTCAGCACATCGTGCTGCAGGCTGAGGCTGACTCCTACAAACAGCAGCAGCGGTCACAGCCAGCGGTCGTGCTGTGCTGCGCTCCGATGCCGTGAATGTGTGTGTGTGCAGACGCGGGGACAACTGCCCGGCGGGTCAGGCTCAGCAACCTCGCCTACTGCAGCTGGCGTCAGAGCTTCTGCGGAAGGTGGCAGACCACCACCAGCACCAGCAGCAGCAGCAGCTACAGACCCAGCAGCAGCAGGTGCAGGCGCTGCCAACCAGGCAGAGGAGGCACCACTCTTCTCTGCAGAAGCTGCTGCAGCGGCAGTGGCAGCTACCATAGGCCAGGAGGCGGATGGACACCCCTCCTGCAGTGACGCTCTGCAGCAGCAGCCTGCAAATGCTGCAGATGCTGGCAACGACTTCATTACTGAACCGCAACCAGTGCTACCACCACATGTTGCAGCAGGACCAACAGCACCAACAGCAGCAGCTCAAACTGGGGAAGAGCCGGCACCCACAGTTGCCACACCTTTTGCAGCGTACAGTAGCAGCCCTGAGCCTGAGCAGCCAACAGTGGGGGCCACATCAGCTGGCGCAGCCGCTGTTCCAGAGTCAGCGGCAGCAGCAGCAGCGTGCAAGGAATCAGGCGTGGCTGATGTTGGGCAACGAGCTGCGGAAGATGCGCCAGACATTGATGATCTGCTTGCACGGCCGTCAACTGGCGTTGTTTTGCACCACCTGCTGCTGCTGCTGCTGCTGCTGCTGCTGGCGGTCTTGCTGAGGGCACTTCTGGCAGCGAGGCGGTCGACAACACCAGCAGCAGCCAGGCCTGCAGTGCTGGCAACTGTGCAGCAGTTGGCACGCTGAGCACAGCCGTCACTGCGCCCTCTGCGCCAAGCCCCTGGCTCTCAGTGCATGCCCCGAGCAGCTGCAACAGCAGCGGCAGCTCGCTCAGCAGACCCACGGCACCCAACCCCTGGGAGCTGCTGCAGCCTGCAGCATCAAGTGTTTCAGGTTCCTCGGCAGCAGCAGCAGTAGCGCGAGGTGGTGTACCTGGCGCACCTGGGGCCATTAGTGCCCCTGCTGTTGCATCACCGAGTGGTGCTGCTGGTGCTGGTGACGGCTGGGAGATGGTGTCTGAAGATGTTCCCAGTGACGCTCTGCCTGCCCCCGGCAGCAGTGACACACTGCAGAGCCTGGTAGAGCGGCTGTCGCAAGGTGAGCATGCGCCTGTGCTGGGATCTGCGCGTGATGCCGAGGCAGGCGTCGCATGTGTAGCCTGTTTGAACCCGCCAATGCATGCTGTTTATGGCACACCAACCTTGTACTTTTCAGGTGCTGGCCTGCTTGCCATCATCTGCTGCGCTGAGTTCAGTATGCTGTCGTTTCACCGCCCCAATGTTTCACAGCACGCTGCTGCTTGCCCCGCTGCCTCCGCCCCATGCCGTGTGTCTCCGCTGCCACGTGCAGCGTCTCTGGATGCCTCGCGTGCTGCTCAGGCGTCCGTCTTCCAGGCCATGCTGCACGAGGTGCCGTGGATGCAGGGCGAGGGCATGCCACAGGACATCGACCCACATGGGGAGTATGCGCAGCTGTTGGCAGCAGGTGAGGCTCGAACTCGAGGCGCAGGGAGAAGCTTCAGCTGCAGGATATGGCCATTCAAATGCACATTGGGGTGTCAGACAGACTGTGCTGGAACGCAAGGGGCCTGCCATGCCATGCTCATCCGTCCGTCTGGGCATGCTCAAGTTCATGCCTTCGCATGTTGCTTCAGCTTCTGTGTGCTGTATGTGTTTGCCATGTGAAGTGTGGTGTGTGACGTGGCTGCTGTCATTGCTGCTTTCGCAGGCTGTGGTGCTGTTGAGGACGTGATCGTGCGCGACGTGCCGCGCACCTTCCCCGAGCACCCGCTGTTTGCAACGCAGGGGGGCCAGCAGCGGCTGCTGCGGTTGCTCAAGGCGTATGCAACAGCCGACCCAGAGGTACTGCCCTGGCTCTGGCCGCTGCCGTCAGGGTCTTGGGCTGCTGTTGCTGCTACGTGCGCTGCACATCAGCGTGTGCAGCACATGCATCATGCAGCAGCAGCAGCCCTGCTGCCTGTCATGCGGCAGATGCTGTTGCCTTGACACGATGTTGTTTTGTTGCGCAGTGCATGTAGAGGTGAGGATGCAGGTTGTTGTGACAAAGGACAAGTGTAAGCGCACGTTATGACTGTTTGGTCGCTGCAGGTCGGCTACTGCCAGGGCATGGCCTTTCCTGCAGGAGTGCTGCTCATGTACCTGCCCGAGGAGCATGCCTTCCGGTGAGCCTTGCACGAGTCATCACACTGCTGCACAGGCCGCTGACACCGCATGCTGTTGTATGACTATCATGTAGTACCATCGCGCACAGACGACTTAGAGCAATGGGTTGCTGTGCGCACAGTTGCTGCTGCTGCTGCTGCCCTGCTGCGGCTGCACGTGGCATTAACTCGTTCGCTGGCGTGGAAGGACACAGCCACAATTAGGGTGGCAGACCACGTGCACAGAGCTGCACTTATGTGTGGTTGTGTGTGTATGTTTTGTGCTGCAGTCTGTTCAGGCGCATGATGAGCAGCGGGCCCACGCTGCGGCGGCTGTACCTGCCAGGGCTGGAATTCCTCCAGGTGACTGGCTGATTGGGCTGCTGCCCCGTGAACTTGGGACAGTCCTCGCAGTATCTCAGTGTAGTTCCTTGAGGCTGTGACGAGCATCTCTGTATGCTGGCTGCCTTGCTGACGGTAGTGTTTGGGCCTGATGCCCTGCTGTGCAAGCCAGTGCCATGCGCTATACACAGCAGGGATGCACAGTTAGTTGCTTGTAATCCGTGCACGCCAGCAGGACAGCCTCCGTGGCGTTATGCCAGCCACAAGTTATCTTGCTTGTGCACCAGAGTGTCAGGGATGCATCACCTGTGCTGCTCTAGTGCATGCTGCATCACACGTCACGGAGAAGTCACACTACGCACTACCCCGGTGCTGCCCTGCGCTGCGTCCCCTGCCGCCTCTGCCATGCGGCGCACCGTCAGCTGGAGCTGAGCCGCTTCGAGCTGCTGCTGTCCACGCACGCGCCGCAGCTGCACCAGCACCTGCTGGATGCGGGGCTGCCCGCGCTGCTGTACGCGGCGCAGTGGCTGATGACGTGCTACGCGTGCCCCTTCCCGATGCATGTCGCTGCGCGCGTCATCGACGTGCTGCTGCAGGTGCGTGCAGCGTGCGAGCATCCACCCTCGGACACATCCATGCGCTGTGTCCCTGCTTCTATGCACAACCAGTAGTCATGGAGCACCGCTGCTTGCACATGTGCTGTTTGTTCGACTGTTTTAGGTTATTATATTATAGGCAGCGCACGTGACAGTGCTTGTGACGATGATGCACTGCGGATGTGCAGGCTGAGGATGAGGCCGTGCTGCTGCGGCTGGGCCTGGCGGTGATGGCGGCGCTGCAGCAGGGGCTGCTGGAGCTGGACGACTTTGAGGCGCTCATCACACACCTCAAGGTAAGCGATGCAGGCTAGGTGTAGCTGGTAGTTTTAGTTGGCTGTGTTGCGTCACCTGCTGTGGCGTGGCTGCATGAGGCTGCTGCGGTGTGCCATCAACGCAGAAAAAGCCTGCATGTACGTCAAGGCTTGCATGGTGCTGTGGCAGGCGGCGGCAGCCTCAAACCCAATCACTTAGGGCCCCAAGCATTGCCTCCTTGCTGCTGCCAACTATTTTACACACTACACACTCGTGTCGCTGCTTGCAGGTGCAGCCGCTGTCCTGGCCGATGCACACCCACCGCAACGTGCTCAGCGAGGCCCTGCACGGCCCAGCCAGCAACGCTGAGCTGGCGGCAGCAACAGCAGCAGTGCAGGCGGAGTTTGAGCGCCTGGGACGCTTCTCATCGTTTAGCAGCCACCAGCTTGCAGCACAGCCGGTGCATGGGCGGGGGGCTTCAGCAGACGCCGCAGACCAAGGTGGCAGCAGCGGCGGCGTGAGGCTTGCGCTGGTGCCAGGTGCCATGGGACCCCGCACGCTGGCATCTGCTGCTGCTCTGGACGCGCTGGAAGCTGCAGCGACAGCCAGCGCAGGCAGCAGCAGCAGCAGCGAGGCAGGGGAGGGTCAGCAGCAGCAGGCGGAGCAGCAGCACCAGCAGCATGCAGAGGAGCAGCAGCAGCGTGGAGCAGAAGGCAGTGACAGGTCGGTGAGTGTGCTGTGTGAGATGGATGCTGCACTGATTGGTCTCATGCAGGACATGGACCTCGTGATCCCACCAGATCCTGCTGCTGTTGATAAGCGGAGCTGATATTCACCAAACAGGCAAGCCAGTTTGTGCATTTCAGCCCAGCAGGTATGGCTTCAGGTGCAACAATCTATAGCTGTGTCTGTAGTTGTTCCTGCGGGTGTGGCCTTGTAGTGTTAGTAAAAGCAGCGCTTTTACACAGCAGCAAGCTTGTAGTGTGTGTCCTTGCGTGGAACACTACCGGTGTGCTGGAGGTCTCTGGTGTACATTGAGGGTTGGCATCTTTTTGATCTCGCCAAGTGTTGGTTTCAAGTGTTGAAGTGTCTGGTCGTGAGTCAGCACGTGCCTGCATGCCAGCTCTGACCTCTGGATCACTCCCGGGACAGGTGCTGCTGCTGGGTTGCGTGGGTGTGCATGCTGATCAGTGGGTGTGCAGAGGTGGCATTAGTTGTCAAGAAGAAGAAGCACTCTTAACGCATCAGCAACAGCAAGCAGCATCACCCTACCCCTTCATGCGAGGCTGCTCATGTAAGCAAAGCTGGATCCACCCACTGTGCTGCGCCATTGGTTGTACTGATGGTTGTTTCTATTTGTTGCAACAGCACATCTACGTCATATTGGTGTTGCACTCCTCCAATATTTGGGGCAGTTCTGGAAGATGTCGGATGGTGTCACCTTGTATCGCTGCTTTTCTTGTCAAGTCTTGGGATGTACGCAATGCATGCAAACATTCTGGAGCAGTGCTCCCTCCTCTCTCCGCCCCGGTGGGGCGCGGGGCTGATGGCGCTGATGCTATGGCTTGAATGGGTAATATGATGATGATGATGATGATGATGATGATGATGATGATGATGATGATGATGATGATGATGATTGGTATTGCACCAAGGTCAAGCATTGTGGGGGATGAATTTTGGTGCAGGTAAAGCAAGAGAGGTGCTACCAGGAGCAGAAGCAGAGAACGCCAGCAGAGATGGTTTCGTCAGCATTGGTGGCGGGGCCCCATTCTTGCATGCGAGTGTGTTGATGCCGCCGAGGTGCGGCACCGACGATGGTGACACTGCTTGGAACAGGCACGTCAACCGCATGGCAGTAGCTGGACTTTACTTGATGTTGTTGGGCTTTGATGGCTCGTCAGGCGTGTACGTATCAAAGGCGAGTGGCCTGCAGGCAGCCATCATGGCCAGGCTGGCCAGCTGGCGTTAATGTAAAGTTCCAAGTGTGTTTCATACTACAACCTTGCCACTACGCATCAATTACTGAAGTGAGTGTATGTCCAGCAACAAGGCGGGACTCATACACTAGACTTGCAACCTCACTTCCCAGTACAGTACAATCGGCGCGCCGTGCTGCCCTGGGCCTGCAATTGCTGCTGCTGTCAATGGCTGGCTGCGCACTCGCGTGATCAGTAACTGATAGCAACACAACTCACGCCGGTTCTTTTAAGCAACATCTTTTTACAAAGCAGTTATGAACCACTGCGTTCATGGCCATTGTTGCGAATGCGCACTCGCTCCCTCTTGTTAGACGGCAGCTGGGCAGGCGACGCTGGGAACGGCCCGATATCCCGTTACCGTTGGTATTCTGAGTACACACCCCGACACAGAGGGGCTTGCTGGCAGCGAACACTAGCAGCATAATGGCACTGTTTTCGCTGTGCTGCCTGCACACCTTAGATTAGCTCCGTTCGTCCGTTACCTTCTGTAGCCCACAGAGTGGCAGTGCATCTTCCCACTAACCAAGAGTGGTTGACGTCTATCAAGTACAGTGTGTACTCGTAGCAGCCAGCGCCTAGCAGTCAACATGTTCGACCCGGGGCAGGAGTATGCCGGCCAGACGGTGCTGTTGACGGGAGGGTTGGGCTTTCTTGGATCAATCGTGCTGGAGCACTTGCTGCGTCTCACAGACGTGAGTTGAGGCCACTGCACCGTGTCTCAACGGCACCACGTGCTGCTACCACCACCCTAATGCATCAGCCACCGTCCACCCTGCGTGTCCTGCATGCAATAATCGAATGTTATCATGACGTCTTTGTCATACAGCGGATGGACTTTTACCATCATCGCTTGTGTGCAGCCTGCACAGTCACCTGCAGAGTAACCTGCAGCATGTGCTGTGCACAGCTGTAGTGACAGCACAGATGCAGTGTCGTGCAGGGCCACCGCCACCAGTTGCAGCTTCTGTTGTGCCGTTGGTCGTCCACAAGTTGCAAACACACAGGCTGTGTTGCTTTGCTGCAACAGGTGGAGAAGGTGTACCTGCTGGTGCGCAGCAAGCGCCACCTCAGCGCACGGCAGCGGGTGGAAAACATGCTGTGCTCCCCGCTGTTCAACATGCTGCACGCTGATGCACGCAAGGTGGGCATTATCATGCTGGCAGTACTGCCAAAGTGTGAACGCCGCAGCAGCCGCGTGCGCAGACAGAAAACGCAGCATGCTGCTGCGGGGAGACAGCAGCTGCAGTTGCAGCAGCTGCCTGGGCTTCGATTAAACAGGTTGACAGCCGCACTCTTGAGTTCAGCTGCTGGCTAGCCAGCAAGGAGCGGCGCTGAATCTGGCACACCTGCGTGGCGTTGCCCCCGGCTGCCGTTGCCTACTGTGCGTTTTCGGTCGCCCCACACACCAGTGAACAACGGCACTGCACCCATTGACAATCACAATTGTTTCTCCTGCATGTTTCATGCCTGCAGGGCATCCGCAACGTGTTCACCAGGGTGCACGCAGTCAACGGGGACCTTGCCCTGCCTGGCATGGGCTTGAGCGCTGACGATGCAGCAGCAGTGCAGCAGGAGGTCACAGCCATCATCCACTGCGCAGCACTGATAGAGTTGGACGCGCCCATCCAGAAGACGCTCCAGTAAGCAGGGCGGCACATAGCGCCTCACTCAACAGTTGGCATGAACACGCCAGATCAGAAGCTGCAGGGGACAGGCTGCTGCTGCCGGGTTGTGGCGTTGCTGCAAGATTCCTGGCCTGCTGGCCGGCCTGGCAGGGTCGCTGTGAGCTTGCGAGCACACAGCATTGTTGGAGGCAGCGGTGGACACTCTGGTACGCCGCTTGCCTGAGCCCTCACCCGCCTGTCTCGGCGCGCCTGCTGCCTGCCTGCAGGGCCAACTACATGGGCACCCGCAACCTGCTGCAGTTGGCGAGCAGCATGCCTGGGCTGCGTGCATTCGTGCACACCTCCACCTATTTCGTGTTGAACCACGTGCCGCGCGGTTCCGTTGCCAGGAGGTACTCCACAGGCTGCCGCTGTCTTTCAGCGACGGCAGCAGCAGCAGCAGGATCAGCAGCAGCTCAGGCAGCGAGTCTGACGATGCAGGCAGCAGCAGGCTCAGCAGCAGCGGCGCCAACCGCTGTGTCACGCTGAGTATGTGGCGGCGCTGCTGCAGATGGAGCCTGAGCAGGCGGCGGCCGAGGCAGCTTACCTGATGCGGAAGCTGAACTTCAACTCGAACTACGCTTTCGGCAAGTTCCTGACCGAGCTGCTGGTCGCAGACAGCGGCATCGCGGCTGACGTGTTGCGCGCAGTGGTGCGGCCGTCCCTGATCGGTCCTGTGGCCCTGGCCCCCTACCCGGGTGAGAGGCGCTGGCTGCCTGGCTGGCGGTCTTTCTGTCTGAAGAATAAACCACAAAAAGCAGTGGGACGGTGGCTGCATCAAGCAGCGCGCGTGCTGCTGCATCGAGAGCATGGCGTCGTAGCGCTGGGCTGGTTAGCGGCGCATGCCAACATAATCATGCGGCCTACTCCACCAAGGTTAAGTGTGACACATTTTTTGCAACTTGTGTCTGTCACTGCTGCTGCTGCTGCTGCTGCTGCTGCTGCTGCTGCTGCTGCAACAGGTATGTGTCAGGCTATGGCGGCCCCAGCGGCTACATGCTGGGCTACGCAGTGGGTTTCTTCCACAATGTAGCCTCTATTGCATTTGGCAGGTGCGGGGCAGCAGCCTTTGGTGATGTGTGCGCTCGCCAACAGCCCGCTCTCCGGTGCACAGCTGCATTACACTGGCCAGTGCTGTTTCCATCCTCGCTCAGATCTGCTGCCTAACATTATTCAGCACCGGCTTCAATGCTCCCACGGCACAGCAAATGCGTGTTGACCCTCTACTGCTTGCATCAGCCTGTTGCGCCCAGCACCGTCTGGTTTATCTGCACCGTCACCTGCGTCCCTGCTGCTGTCACCTAGCCAGTAGATGCTGCACATCTCGTTGTGCTTTACTGTATGACCTCTTCGCAACAGCGTTGCCTCATGATCCTCTTTGCTTCGTTGCTGCTTTTGCAAACCTGCAGCGACTACGTGATGGATCTCATCCCAGCAGACACAGTGGCAGCAGTAGTGGTGTCGGCCGGCGCTGCGGCACTCGAGTCCGGCCGCGGCCCGCAGGCAGCGGCAGAGCTGGCGATCTACCATGCAGCCAGTGGCACAGCCACCCCTGCCCGCTGCCGTATGTGCTGGACGTGGTCAGCGAGTTCTGGGAGGCGAACCCGCCGCCGCTCGTGCTGCCTCTGAGCACACCGTGAGTGTCCAGCTGCTGACGCGCTCAGTGCTGCTCAGGGTGCAGGGTGCACTGCTGCCGCACGTGCATGTCTTGATGTGTGTTGGCACGGCAAGCGGCATGAACGTGCATTGCGTGTTCAGCTGCAAAGTGAAGGCCGCATCCCTGCCGTGTACATGGTTACTGCGGAACATCGTCTGCACACGACACCTAGACAAGCAACAGCATCTGGCGGTCAGTGTCTGAAGCTTCCCTGCTCTCTGTGGCTCGCTGCCGTTCGTTGTTTGTGTCGGCGCCGTGTTGTATCGGCAGTTACCCAAGGTTCACAGGCGAGCGCCTGCAGCCGACACAGCTGGGCATGACCGTTGGACGCTGGATCGCCCAGGTATGCTGCTGTGACTGGTGCTGATGCTGTGCGCTTGAGGCATACCCAGCATGCAGCAGCCCATGTCAGCAGCTGCATGATTGAAGCAGTTGGAAGACGGCAGCATGGACTGTGCATATTGCATGGGTGCAGCGTGCATGCTGATGTTCCCTTCCAGGCTATCTCATTTGAGTGCGCAAAACACCATCAACAAGCGCCGCGGCAGCATGAGATGCTGAGTCACACTTTGCGGCTGCTGCTGTTGTTACGCAGGCCAAGATCTACGCTGCAGGGTGGGTGATGTGGGCTGCTGGCAAAAGCAAGGAGGCAAACCTGCTGAAGGCGGCATTCAAGGCATTCAACGTGTACAACAGCAGACGCTATGACCGTGAGTCTGATCGCTGACCTGCTGCTGCGGCCACACAATCAGCATGCATTGTGCGTGCTAAACAGACACTGCCAGCACCTGCAAGTACAGTTGGTGGCCCCTACGTATGCCCACCATGCAGCTGGCAGCGCTACATGCACCATGGTACAGCAGGCCAAACACTGGCATCCTTCCGTGCACCTGTCCTGCAGGCTCGTTTGCAAGTGCCGTGGACAACGTGCGTGCGCTGCAGTCGCGCATGCCGCAGAGCCTGCGCAAGCGTGGCCAGTTGTGTGGGAGGAGTCTGTGATGTCCTGGGAGGCGTACGGCTACGTCGCATGCTCAGGCATGCGCCGCCTGCTGCTGCACGTCAACGAGGAGACGAGGACGCACCTCGCCGGACTGAAGTTTGATGCGAAGCAGGGGGCACAGCCCGCTGAGCTTGGGCTGGTTCCAGCCGAGCCAGCATCAGACTCTGCGGCAGCAGCACCCGCGGTGTCTGGAACAGCAGCAGATCAGCGGCAACAGCAGGCAGCACAGCAGGAGGAGCTGGAGTGGCCTCGCGGCACTGCAAGAGATCCAGCTGGTGGACGCTGTGATGCTCGTCGATGGTTCAGCCTGCAGGGTGTCAGCAGGGAAAGACCAAGCTGCGTCGACAAAAGGGCAGCAGCAGGAGCTGCTGGTGCAGGTAGTAAAGTGATAGAGGTGACTGCTGTTGCGTAGAGTCTGGTGAGGCTCTGTGGTGCTGCTCTGTGTGTGCCATGCTAATGCTGCGTCTGTCCAGGCAGAGGACAGCTTCTACAGCGCTGCATGCATTGGTTCAATGCTCTGTGCGGCATCGTGTTGGTGACGACGCTTGGGGACGTGCGCGGCTGTGCTGCTGCTGGCAACATGATGCTGGGGGCGATGCCGTGAGCATGCTTTGGTGGGGGTGTTTCATTTTCATACCTGTCTGAGTACGCTCAGCTATTTAATGAAGGGTTCCATACAAATCCCGCAACCATGCGGGCAGTGTGTACATGTTGAAGCTCTGGTGGGCGTGATCACGCATGTATCAATAATCTCAGGCTGACAGCTTGACTTTGCTTTTGTGTTGACCATGCTCACTACCAGGTCCTAACTCATAGATACAAATAGCATCTCCACTGGTTGCGGACGGTGCAGGCCAGGAGGCATGTGTGTATTTGCATTTGCCCAGCTGGTGGGCCCTGCGTCTGTCCCTGTTGCTTGCCACTGCTGTGTGTCCCGTCTGGTGGTGATGAAGACTCATCTATTTTATGTTGAAGCTGATACTGCGGAGCGATCCTTGAGCTCTCGTACGTTGTGTTGGCTCAGTGCTGCTTACAGCCTACTTATACGCATGGTTGATATGCACTGCTGTGTGAGCTGTTCTGGGTGTTACATTCAAGAGGGTGGTGATGATGACCTCACAGAATCTATCTTGCGCCAGATGCTCAAAGCGGCTGCCTGCTTGCTTGCTGTGCACAGCATACACAATGACATTCGTGTCAGTCATTTGTTGGTATGACGGACCTACTAGGGTCCCGTCAACATAGGCTCAACAATGCCTGACACCATGCATGCCTGTGCCAGGCATACATACTACTCACTATCTGTTTGCTCTTTGGCCTCTTGTGTGCTGACAGACCAAAGAAATGGCCTGCATGGTCATGTCGGTTTCATACTCAATGGTGCATATGGCACCAGGTGGTCCCGGCTGTGACCCTTACTGTGTCTGCCATGCAACCTGGCCAGCTCGTCCATGGACTGCTTGTTGCCACAGATGTGGTGACCACGCGCAATTGTGCACCCGCGTTTTGCATGGGAGTGGCCATGCCTGATTGTGTGCCTTGCTTACTGTGTGGATGGTGGTTGGTTGCGGCGGGCGTCAAGAGGTGGCATTTGCATTTGGAAGAACTGTTGCAGGGCTTGTGGGCGCTGGCTGTGGCTATGTGTGGAGTACAGCGACCGCACCAGCTGCATGCATGTTCTTTCCCCTGCTCCTGGGGAGCGGGGTCGTCTGCTGCTTCTAACCACAACATTCTGAAGAGACTGTGGTGTGATTGGCGTGGCGTGGCGTGGCATGGTGCACCAAGTGCGCATGTACAAGTGTGGCCTGCCAAGCTGAAGAATTGCATAGGAGCACATATCTTGTCAGCGGGGGGCAGAATATGGAGCAATTAACAATATGGTGGCTGGACAGTCCAGCTCACAGCAACATGCGCTGCATCAGGCAGTAGACGTGCGCAGAGCAGCGCGTTGATGCAGCGCATTGCTGGCCAGGGGTCCTGGAGCTGCTGCGTTAAGCAGGCAGTCCGTGGCGGATGGTCCGTCTTACGCACAAACACAAAAACACACAATAAGCTGAGCACACACACATATCTTACGGGACACGTTTGAGAGGGCTGCTCCTGCTGCTGTGCATCATTCTCATGGGCCACATGTTCTGGTATGGGTGTCGGCTGCGGCACATGTGTCGGTGGCAGCTGCCGCTGCAGGTTCTTTGCCCATGTTTGGAGCTTGTGCTTGGCAAGTTGTGTACTGCTGGGGCGGGTCCTTCTGCAGGCAGGCTGCTGGGCGTGTTGTGCAACTGAGTAGTATTTCTGACTAAGCTTGTGTGCTGTTGCGTGTATGCAATGTCAGCAGCCATTGCTGATTGAAGATTTTGAAGATTGGGCAGTGCGTGGTGCTTTTGGTGTTGCATCCCTTGTTTGCGGAGTGGGGCGCTTATTGCGTGCATCCATCCTCCTGGCGACGGTGCTTGCAGAGGACAGGTGTGGCTACCTTGGCCGTCTCACCGCCGCATTGCAACAGCCTGGCGTCATAGTGAGCAGCGCGATTTGCATGTGCATGCGTGGACACACAAGGTGCGTTTGCCAGTTGTCTGTGATTCTGCACATCGAGCGATGCGCTGTGGTGTTGTCAGGGAGTCAGATGCAGTGCCAGCAGTGCGTGTGTGGGGTGTGGGGGTGGCAAGGGGCAAAGGGTGAACAGTGTGCTTGCTGGTCCTCAAGCCACTGTGCTTCCGGACAACGCGGTGTTGCAAAGTTGTGGTGTGTGTCGCCTGGCGTGGTGCAGTTGCTCACGGTTGCCATCTGTTGGTGCCTGCTCACAGTTGCACCTGCTGCACTGCCTGCTGCCAGCCTGCAGCTGCTTGGATTGAGACGGACAGCAGATGCGGTTGCACCAAACAGCTGGTATGACATGCCTGCCAGGTTCTCAGAATGGCTTTTGTGGTTGGGCAACCCTTTACACAACACACGTGCTACCGCTGAGCATGACAATGCTATGCGCGTTATAACGCGCGTGTAGTGTGCCTATCATGCGGTGCAGCGACAGCTGTGCCGCTTATTTGGTGCCAGTCTGCTGCCTCATGCCGGCACGCAAGGTTAATTACAACAACTGGTTTCACCTACCACAGCGCACTGTTTGCAGCGCATCCTTCACCAAAGGTCAGGTGAGGGGCCCACATGCATTTGACCGTCGTCTTTGACCGGTGGTGGAGTTTCTCCCTAAAAGTCGATGTTTGTGTGCCGTGTAGCCATGCAACCCAATCCACCCATTACACGTTTACAGCATCACCTTACAGCCTGAGTGGATTTGCAGCCTGCACCTCTGCGAGGTGCTTACATGTGTCAGGCATGCTTACGTGCAGGAGGGTGGTCAAGGTGGGTGACAGGGCCTATGATCATCCCGGAACCTTTATCAGAGTGCTATGCATGTTAGTGCCGCTTGCTTTTACTCCATCTGTGGGAAGACCCAGTCCACCATTATGCTACATGTGCTTTCCAATCACCCTTACCACCCAGTCCTGCGCTGCCTGAGCAACTGCTAATAGTGCAAGGGCACCTGCATGTTTGGTGGTGCAGTTGGCACATGGCAGTCAAACCACATGAGCTCGCATGCAGGGGCAGGGAGACACTTGCTTGCCTTTTCATGCTAGGTGCTGCTTATCTTCACATGAGCTGATGCGCCAGCAGGCACATGGCATTCAAACCATTGAGCTGTGGCCGTCTGCAGCAGCTGTTGTGGGATGCCGGCAGGCGAGCGCGGCAAGCAGGTAAGATATTCAAGTGCCTATGGGGTCTAGGTCTAGGTGTCTGTCACCCCATGGCTTTCACTCCGCTTGCTCCGAAGCGACCCTCATTGTGCGACGGTTGGCAGGGTAGTTTTCACTTTTCAAATCACACTCAATCATGGCCGAAGAAGCACCAGTCGAAGTGCCTGTGGCCGCCGAGCCATTGCTGAGGCAGAGCAGCCCGCAGCAGTAGAGGCACAGCCGGAGCAGCCCGCAGCCATGGCAGAGGAGGCAGCAGAGGCTGAGGCAGGGCAGAAGCGCAGCCGAGATGAGGAGGCAGCAGAGATCGATGGCGAGCCAGGCGCAAAGCGCCCAGCCCCCGCAGATGCAGAGGCAAGCATCAAGTGGCATTCAAGTGGCGTAAATAGGGTGATCTGTCGCGCATTCAGGCTTAGCTTTGTCTGCATGCATCGTGCTGCTGTCTTCTGCTGCTGCCCGCATACAGGGGGATGCTGCAGCGGAGCCAGTAGCAGCAGCTGATGGGGAGGCAGTCGCAGCAGATACAGCAGCAGCCATTGATCTTCCTGCGCAAGAAATTTCAGGCGCACAGCAGCCCGTGGTGAACGGCAACCCGGGCATGCAGGGTGCCGAGGCAGCAGTTGGGGCTAACCCGGGATTCGGTGACCACAGCAACTCAGGTGGGGGCACACAAGCTGAGCAGATTGAGTCGCTGATAAGTGCAGATGCAGGTGCTGCAAGGAAACCCGCGCTTCGACTGATCACACCTGGCGCAGCAGCTTTTCTGCGTACAGCGGCTTTGGTTATGATATTGCGCACCAAATCAGTGGTTGGGGCGAAGTTCGGCGGGTTGCGCAGTGCCCGCGTCCCTTGGACAGGCATCATGTTGCATCACTGCGGGGCTCATTATTTCGTCCCTCAGCAGCAACATAACGCAGCTATAGCACGTACACTCCGCTTCAATCGCCTTGGCCGTGCAAACCAACGATTTACAACTCACATAGTAGCTCCACCTGTTTAGTGCATTGCACCTTTGTGCTGCTGGCTGATCTGGAGCTCCTGCTTCCCTGCCCTGCTGCGCTATTGCATACGCGTGCGCACGCTCCACTGGCTGAATGCGGTGGCATGGCCTCGGCCATTGCTGCAGGCGGTCCACCCCCAGTCAAGGATGGCTTTGCCGTGGTGCAGAACGAGGATGGCAGCATCAGCGAGGTGCTGGCCATTCTAAGCACCTTGTGGGCAAGCTGATCGGCAAGGGCGGTACCACCATTCAGCAGCTGCAGGCAACCACCTCAACCAGCATCCAAATAGACCAGGTGAGGTAGCGTGCTTCCAACAGTGCTGCTGGCACAGCAGTATGCTGGGTGAGAGGATTTGGGTGTTCAGTCTGCAGCAGCAGCAGTCCAACTGCTGTCAGTGTATGCATGCATTGCGCAGTTTGCTGAATTGCTAGCTCCGATGCAGCTGTGTGAAGTAGTGTATGGCTGGTGCGTGGAGCATGGGCAGCAGCAGCAGCCCTGCATGCACTGGAGGCATCACCATACTTGCAGCAACAGCAGTGTGTGCATTGCTGCAGCAGCAGTGCTGGTTGTGGCTGCCCTGCGGCTGTCCAGCGTTGTCGTCCTCCGCTTGCACCTGCTGGGTAGCAGCGTCCTGCAAGCGTGCTGAGCGAAGTTTGCTGTCTTGCAGGAGGGCAATGAGTTTGCTGATGCCAAGAAGGTGACTGTGCGCGGCTCTGCTGAGAACGTGGCAAGTGCCAAGGCACAGATCAAGCAGGTGCGCCATGCATGCATTGCCTGGCTGGCTGGCTGGCAGCTTTACTGTTGTGGTGGGACTGGCCTGGATGGTGCAGGTGTGTGCGTGGTTAAGGGGGGGGGTCCAGCAGGGTGGTGGTCTTGCTGCTTGACTGACCGCTGCTCAAGCATAATGGGCACTGTAGCGTCTGTAGCGCGTGTGAGCTGCGGCTGCAGTAGTGCTGCCTTGTTGTACTTTTGAGTGTTGGTCCCTTCCTGCTTGAGCCAGCAGGGCAAAGTGCGTCGAGTGTTGAATGCGTGCGTGCTGCTCTAAAACTGGTTGCTTTTGTATCACAGTGGTAGGACGACCAACCAGGTGATGCTCAACCATCAGCAGGCACTTCCTGCAAGGGTGCGGTTGGGCGTGATGTGGCCACGCATGCCCGATCTGTGGCACACACCTGCGTGCACTCGTTCTGACGCACCTGCCGTGCCCATGCGCTGCCCCTCATGCGCAGGTGCTGGAGGAGGCTGTGCAGCCTGGTGAGGGGGAGGTGGAGGAGCGCGTCAACTGCCCCTCCACGCTGGTGGGCCGCATCATCGGGCGCGGCGGCGAGACCATCCGCAGCCTGCAGGGCGGCAGCGGCGCACACATCCTGGTGGACCAGAACTACCCCGAGGGCGCCGACAGGTGAGGGATTGCGCGGCGACACGTAGCTCACCCGACAGGCGTCGACGCAGCACAGCGCAGCTGCAGGGAGCAGGGATGGCGCCAGAATATGGTCTGCTGTGCACTGCATTGTGTGTGTTACAACGGTGGCGACAAGCATGTTGATAAGGGCTGTTCAGTGAGTTCCATAGTGTGCCTGCGAGTAGTGGCGCTGCGAGTAGTGGCGCTGTGCAGGAGACGCAATCAGCACAGGACACAGCGACAAGGACGCTGCTACAAGCTGTATAGCAGCGTCCTTGTTGCTGTGTCCTGTGCTGATTGCGTCTCCTGCAAGCAGCGTTGTGATGACCTGTGTTGCAGTTTGCGCAGCAATCTGCAAGCATTGCACGCCAGCTGTGTGGCTGACACACTGTTTCTGTGCCGTGCTGCCTCGCTGCTGCTGCCCCCTGCTGCTCCTTGCCCCTGCAAGCAGGGTGGTGGTGATCAAGGGCCGCCCTGACAGCGTGCAGCGTGCCACGGCCATGGTCAAGGAGCTCATCAGCGGGGAGCCGGGCACTGCCAGCCAGATCATTGCCAAGGTGCGGCTTGCTGTCATGTGACGTGGAGTGTGAGGCGAGGGCTGCTGGCAGATCTGCGGCAGGGACCGGTGCATGGTGGCAAGCCCCTGTGGCGCATGAAATGTACGAGCAGGCATGCACGTATGGCGCTTTGCCCCTCCCTGCCTTTTTTGTTGCAGGGTGTCTGTCAGCAAGGACCCCCTGCTGATGTCCCTTGCTGCTGCTGCTGCTGCTGCTTTCCTGCGCTGCTCCTTCAATCTGCCTGCGCGCAGCACGGCGTGGGCTCCACCGTGACGCTGCAGTGCCCTCGCGGCATCGTGGGCCGCGTCATCGGCAAGGGCGGCGAGACCATCAAGGGCCTGCAGCGCAAGTACCACGTCAGCATCCAGATCGACCAGGGCGGCGACCCCATGAACGTGACCATCACGGGCCCCAAGCACACCAGCGAGGCGTGCAGGCAGGAGGTGATGGCGCTCATCAGCGACCCCATGGGGCCGCCGTTTGGTGACATGGGTGAGTGCCCTGCTTCATGTGTGTGTGTGACGTGAAATTGAACTGTAGTCGGTAGCAGTGGCCAGTCGCATCAAACGGTGCACATTTCAACATGTGTGTGTGTGTGTGGTGGTGTGAAACTTGTGGGGTGTGGAGAGGTGGCGAGTGTTCCAGGTTGTGCAGGATGCTGCTTCGGCAGGTGGGGGCAGCGTGCATGCTATGCTGTTGGTTGATCAAACTGCAGTGCTTTGGTGGTGTCTCTGTCCTTTTCCGACGGCCTGCTGCTCGTAGCTTGCACGTCTTTGTGGCAGCCGTCCATGCATGTGCTTGTGGCGACCACACACCAGATGTGTTGCATGTTGTCTCTGGGCCGATCTGCACAGCGCTCGTGCATCTTGTGCACGTGCTGCTTGCCAAATCCAGCCCCCTGGGAACCTGGTCTCTTGCGTGAATTGAACCGCGCGCAGCTGTGCACAACATGCGCTCGCTATCGCAGCACGCACTCGCTTTCCCAGCAGGCTTCATCGTGGGGTCAGTCCAACAATTTTTTCACGTCTGCATAATGCTGTGCGCTCATGCAGGCCCACGCCAAGGAGGCGGCTTCCCCCGCCCCGGCAGCTTTGGCCCGCCATTCGGTGCGCCAGCGCCCTACGCGGCACCCCCAGCCGGCTACGGAGGCTACGCACCGCCCTACGGCGCCCCCTACGGGCGCCAGCGCCCTACGGCGCCCCGGGCGGCTACGGCGGCGGCTACCCGCCTGCCGGCGGCTACGGCGGCGGCTACGGCGCGCCAGCTGGCGCCTACGGCGCGCCGCCGGCTACGGCGCGCCCGCCGGCGGCTACGGCGCACCAGCGGCGGCGGCTACGGCCAGCAGCAGCAGCAGTATGGCGGCCCGGCGTCCGGCGGTGCCGGCTACGGCAACGCCAGCTCGCCGACCGGCCAGGCCGGCGGCGCGTACGGGCAGCAGCAGCAGCCTGCAGCGCAGGCCGGCGGCTACGGCGGCGCCGACGCCGGCGGGCGGCGCGGGCGGGTACGGAGCATCGGGCGGCTACGGCGGCGCGGCTGGCGGCGGCGCAGCATCAGGCGGTGCTGCTGCTGGCGGCTCTGTGTGGTCGGCGATGCAGGATGACCAGGGCGCACCTACTACTACAACACGCAGACGGGTGTGAGCCAGTGGGAGAAGCCCGAGGGCATGCCCTAAGCAACCGCACTCGCTTGCTGCTGGTGGCTGGGGTGGTGCTGGCGCAGCTGCATCGCGTGCGGCTGGCTTGCTTGCTGCTGCTAGCTGCTGCTGCTCTGGCAGTTTCCTTGGCTGCTGGGGTGTGCAGCTGCTTGCTGCATGGAGCTGCTGCAGTTGACCAAGCTGTCGCGCGCCGGTGCAGCAGGAGGTGTGGCGATGGCTGCCGGAGAGCCGCCATGATGAGATGACGACGACGCAGGCCATGGGGCTGCAAGGGCAGAGGGGGTGGGGTGGGGGGCGGCGTGTAGCTGCAAGTAGTTGCTGACGTGCTGCTGCTGAGGAAATGCATGCGTGTGTGCTGGCCTGCTGGCTTCTGTATGGCTGTGCTGTGCTTGAAAGATGTGCTCTTGCTTGTGCCTGCAAAGGCATCGCCATGTGCTCGAGGCTTCTTGCTGCGCTAGCGCCTTGCTTTGTTGCTCCGCTGCAATGCGCTGGAATGCTGCATGTGCCTGGTGTCCCGGACGCAGCCTTGAATGCACATATGCCTGCCAGCTATTTTTTCATCTGCGTGTGCTCACGTGCAAGCATGTCTGGAAGCGCCTTGCTGTTGCACGTGCGATGCACATGTTGTGCATGATTGCCATGCAAATGGATCTCACCGCAACTGACCGCGAGGGCGTTGCGCCGCTTCCAACACGGTAGGGCGCCGCAGTGTGTGCTTGTTGCCTTGCTGCTTGCTTCATCTCGGTGCTTGGACAGCATATGCTGCATGGTGCCAGCTGCTTGCACGTGTGCTCAGGGCGGTGGTGGTGCATTCTGGCATGCATGCGTATGCTGTTGCTTTTCAGGCACTGCTGTGTTGCATTGCGCTTGTTTGTCTGTGCATGTGCTGCTGACATCAGCGAGGCCCCTGCAGGCTTACCAGAGCCCACTTGTGTCTTGCGTAACCAGACACTGCTGTTGCAAGCATGCACCATGCGCCACAGGCATGCATGCTCTTGGCAGCAAGTCAGCTTGTATGCGTCCTGCAGCAGCTTTGCTACTGTTTGCATGTCGTTCTTGGCCATTCTTGTGCATGCCTCTGGCAGCTGTGTTTCAGGAGCATATGTGTGCATGAACGTTCTCGCAGCAGTCACCTTGTGTTGCACCTGCAGCGCAGCATCAAGGGGCACAACACACGCACAGGCACAGAGCTGGGCTCGTGTGGTGCGGTGCGAGAGTTCACAGGCAAGCCCTAGCAGCAGTGCGTTGTTCAACAACCAGCGCAGCCAGAAAGGAAGCAAGCGTGTTTGTGGATATCGGTGCATGTTGGTTGTGCACAAGAGGTCCGAGTCGTTTACATTCATTGTGCCAAATGTATGACAGCTTAGTAACGGGTAACTAATTGTGCAATTGGATTGGTGCATTGTCGGATGTCTTATACACAGTTGTCAAAAGCTGCTGTGCGGATGTGCCGCTGCCAAGTCAGCTGCTGCTATGGGTCATCAGCTGCCTCTTGAGCAACACCAGAACATGCCCTCAACCTTTTGTGTTGCTGTATGCCTGGTGCTGGCGCTATTGGCAGGGCCGAAGCAGCAGCAACAGCAGCAGCGCTGCTTCAGGGGCGCCACCAAGTCGGCACACGGCAGCAGCAGCAGCAATGACCAGCATGGGCCGCTACACAGGGCCATACCGAAGCAAGCGGGCAGCGTCAGACGTGGCATCACAGGTAAGGGCGCAGTAAGGGCAGGCCCACACATGTGGTGCGATTACGACCTCACACACGCTATTGCCTAGCAGTCGAACTGGCTGGGCTGTCATATTCCTGTTAGGCACAAAGCGGGTGGTTTGCAGCAGCCGTGATCACCGTTCATGCTGGCAGTAGATGAGGTGTGCTGCAGCAGTAGAGTAGGTGCGGCACAACAGCAGGCTGTGCAACAGCTGGTTTCATCTGGACAGCTATGTGAAAGAAGCAGCTATGTGATATTGCTGACGTGATATCAGTGATGTTGTCAATTTGGTCACTCCTTTGCGTGGCAGGCAGTGCTGGTTCCCATGTATTTGCTGGATCCAGCTCTGGAGCAGGCTTGGCACTGTCGTGTGTTACTGGGTTGATTATTGATGTGCATGAAGGTTGCTGGTGCCAGTGAGGCTGTGGTTGTCACTGCTGAGGTATTAACAAGTCAAACCAGAGGCAGCCTCTGTATTTCATCGGTGCGTGTGCCACCGTTTTCACGACACCGGGTACATTGTTGGAGCAGAGCAACGTTAACCCGTTAGTGTGCTATTTTAAGGGGCGGTGCAGAAGTAGAAAGGACACGGCTCAATAAAAGAAAGTAATAGTAGCGCATTGATGCAGCAGAACTTTAAAAAAGGATAGGACACGGCACTAGCATGCAAATCACTGTGAATGTGCTGTGAACAGTTGCAGCGTGTAACCAGCCTGAGGCTCAGGCAGTTGCTCAGCCGCTGTGGTGCTGAGCTCAACTGCTAGTGGCTGATGCATGAAAGCAACAAGCGCGGCAGATGAAACTTAGCAGGCCCTGCACCTGGGGAGAATAAAGCAGATAACAGCAAGCCCCTCGAGACCCCTCATGCAAGAATGCGCATGCAAGCAACTTGCAAGCAAGGGCGGCCCACTGTAGGTTGCTGTAGCGCTGCTGCATCGACTCGCACGCCCAAGCTGCTACCTGCTTTGCTTCGACTGTTGTGGTGTACATAACATGGGGCAACCTGTGTCGTTGCAGTAGATGTACTGCACTGCGGGCGGCCCACCAACCTGTCTGTGAGAGCTCTTTCCCTAAGAGCCTCACAACCCGGTTGCTTAAAGCAGGACATGGCAGTGCTGTGGGCGGTCCCGGGCCGGTGGCCTCGGCCGCAACGCCAATGCAGGTATGTGCGGGCTCCGAGCGTGATACGTACGACAGAAAGTGTTGCCATTGTTTCCTCTGATAGCCGCAACGCCTGCGCTTCTTGGCACTCGCATGAGTCGTTGTGTGCGACGATACAAGTGATCAAGAAATTACTTGGAGTCCGTGTGCCAACACAGCGTGCCACGCAGGTGTAATCTGGTATCGTCGAAGCACCGTGTACCGTATGCACGTATTGAGGATGCAGTCACGCTCGGTATCACATTGGCAGGGCTGGCAGGTGCCGGAGCTCAGCTGCGTGACGGTGCCTTGGACATCCAAGGTCGGACCATTGCAGTACAAGCCGATGCGGTAGTTGGTTACCTCCTGTTGGATAGTCTATTTTTGTCGTTCTGACACAGGTGGTATATTCTCCGGCACCTGTAATGCGCCTTGGTCACGGCTTCACCTGGTTGTTCACTGTCCAACAGCCAGTTCAACAGAAGTGGTGCCTGCAGTCCTGCACCTCAGGCAGCTGCCCAATGGTGTTGCAACACCACACCACGCAACAGCACTGGCATGTCGCTAGCATAAAAAGGCAATGAACCCCTACTCTCAGCAAACAGCAGCCAATACCTCCATCATGTTGATGGCTTTGCACTCCAAGGCAACCCTCACAGCTCGTGCCAGCACGGCAGTTGCACCCATGGCAGCAAGCAGTCCTGCTGCCCAATGCAGCTTGACCAAAGAAGAGCTGCAGAAGTACCCTGATAGCCTGCTGACCAGCATATCAAGTGCTTGTAGCAGTGAGGGACCTGAAGACGACAGCAGCAGCAGCATGGTCAAGATAGACCTGAGCGAGGTGCCTGGCTGGCCGTGTGAGCTTGTGAAGCCAACAGAGGCAGCAGCGGTGATCACGACAATGTACAGGTATCTTGCGGCAGCCCACCGCTCACCACATTCGCAATGTGAAGGCCTGGCTGTTGACACTGTTGCATGGGTCCGCTGACCAGCACTCTGGGTGCAGCCGAATGATGTGACACAACATGCAGGGGTTGGGTGACACTGCATGCTTGCTTGCCTTTTCATGCTAGAGTGCTGCTGCTGCTTCTTCACAACACAGCGATGCATGCATGCAACATGTGTATCCAGTTCTTCTACAGTTGTGAAGGCAGCGGCCTGTCACCCTGGCAGTCTTTGGGTTTTCAAGCTGTCATTATTGCAACCCCACCATCATCAAAGCTCCGTCACCACTGCTGCTGCCGCCGCCGCCGCTGCTGCTGCTGCTGCTGCAGGATGGGGTGCTTCCCGTTGACGTGGCTGCAGCAGCAGCTGAATGCGCCAGACAAAAGTAACTTCACCGGCTACTACAGTCAGGAACAGCTGTTGGCCTTCCTGAACCTGCCTGGATCAGTGCTGCAGTGGATACCCTTGAAAGTCATGACCCTGAAGCACATATAGCCGATGCAGTTCTACTACAAAGCCGCTGCCATTCATGCAGTGGATGACATGATGAGCTACAATCCAATGCTGACTCGTAGCAGCAGCAGGGTGCAGCGCGTGGAGCCTTCCTGGTGACAACAAGTGACCACACAGATGCAGCTCTGCTCGTGCGTGCAGTGAAGCTTGTACTCAATTGCGAAAAACCTGCGCCGCTGCGCTCGGGAGATGCTCCCATACAGCTGCACGACTACGGCGGAATGACTGGCAAATTGATGCAAGGTGCCAAAGTCACAGTGGGCGCCGCGCGCTTGTCAGGCGAGGGGGTACTGGCGGCCGTTGCCGCTGGGGGCCCCATCAGGTGTCAGGGCATGGGAGACGTTTGCATCGCCAGGGGGCTCAGTATTTGATGTCGCTGCCAGCACAGTGTCTGCACGCACCCTGTGTTGGTCAGCCGCTTCAAGAGGCAATGCTGGAAGCAGCCAGCAGCTTGGGCATGTCTGCAGGCACGCTCACAGTCACTCTTTGTGCTGGGTACTCCTATGTTGCTGATCTGTGGTGTTACCTGGTGAGCCAGACAGTAACACTGTGACTCATCATCAACAAGAAATGATATCGTTCTCCCACTCAAGCCATACACAGCATCAACAGTAACGCCATTACTGTGGTTTAACAGTCAGGCTGGGTGTTGCTGTGTGGCAAACGGCAGTGTCAGACTTCAGAATGCATGGATCCATAGCTGAAAGACCACATCATTATTTGGTGTGGCGTTATTACTGCATGCCGGAAGGGTGGCGTTGGGGGATCCGCTCCCAGGGTTTTAGGAGCGAATCATGCCATTCAACGTAGTAGAGTGCAGCTGAAATGCTTGAGATGTTGCGTGCGTAGTGGTGCGTTGGTTCTGCGTCACTACTAGCAATACTGCTTGGCCGCTGGATGCATCAGCACACGCCTATCTGTAGTGGCATGTGACGACGCGCATGTTTCAGCATCAGCATGCTGTGTGGCCTGTTCAGCTGTGTCGGTGTGTCTATGCTTCCTTCTCCAGTGCCATCTCATGGCAGTGCCTGCTAAGCCGCAAAAAGTATAGATGGCATCCGAGTTGGTCGTCAACGACAAGCATGTCCGGCGCTCTTGCACACCCAGCACTGACAAGTCCCGGTACGATAGGAGTGGAAAGAGGGCACATCACACTGTTGTACAACAGTTGTTACATACATGTAACAAGCTGCAACCTAAGTCAGATTCAATAGTACATGTACAGCAGCCAGCACGTTCAACGGTTGCTGCTGACTGACAGCCACCGTTGCATCATTTGCAGTTGCTGCGGCACTCAAAAGGTTGCCAGCACAGTGATGCAGCGGACTCGGGCATAAAAAAAGAGATGTCAAAAAGAGCAGCACTTTTACACAGAAGCAACAAAGGCAAGCAAGATGTACATGACTTTGCTTAGGACTAATGCTGTTCAGCGGCAGCACCACCATTTGGTGGTTGCAACCACAGCAGCGTGTCAACCTAGCCAAGAAAAGACTTCCCAGTGCGCACTTCTAGCATTAACTATGAAGTGCCACGTAATGATGAGCTGCAATGTGACACCCCTGATGAATATGCCTTCTTTTGGCGGCGCTGCAGAACTATCCAAAGCAAGTGTGAAAGAAACCAAGTGGCCATGTAAGCACAGTAGCATACTGCTGAGCATGTTACATATGCAAAATGCTCACTGGTCCGGCCAGGCACAGAAGCCTGCTGTGCGGCAGGCACACCACTCAGCACAAAACTTCACAAGACACACTGCAATCAACAGCCTGCTGACAATTTGCACCCACCTGTCATTTTTTGCAAGGACCCCTGGCACGCGCAAGCATGCTGGGGGTGGTCAGCACTTGCCCTACAATGACCTTGTACACACTTGTGGTGTGACGCCCCACACGACGTGTGGCAGGAGGCATAACCAGTGACTAAGCCGGGCACGATGCATGCATGGCTGAAAACTTGTACCTTTTGGTCTATTCAAGCGCTACCAGCTTACATGGATGTTCATACATGCAGCCACCTGTCGGTGAACCTCAGCACTTGTATGCGCAACAGGCACTGAGTTACCCCGACAGAGTCCCTTTGACTAGATGTGTTGTATTTATCACCTCCCACTACTCTGTGCAGACATGCAGCTTGGAAGCTTCCAGTAACTGGTAGAAGTTACTGGTAGCAGAGCCTAGTATGACTGATGAAGTCTGGAACGGTCCGGAAGGGTCCAAGGTTACCTTCGGGAACCATGCAGAAGCATCTCATGCCGGAACTGTCCAGAAGCTCAGCGAACATTATTGGAGATGGCTGAGCCGGCTTGAATTAATAGAGAAATAGTTGCTCCACAGGCGCGGGGTGGCTGCCCAGGTGCTGGCGAGTGACCAGTTCCTGGCTCACTGCCGACTGCCTGTCTTCTTTCCGCGTCCCCTGTTTGTGACGAACTAGCACACAATTAATAGAGAAATAGAAAACTTGAAAATTGAGTCAAGGGTTGAATCATACAGTTGAAATTTGATATATGAGAGTTATTCAGTTCATGTTCACGACTTTGACGTGTAACTAATCTCACGTCCTACCCCTTGTTCCTGCCTCCCTGACAGCCTGATAAGGCCCGAGCCCAGAGATTCCCAGCAGCACCAGAGCGTGCCAGCAGCCAGCAGCCGTGCATAAAGTGTACCTAAGCCTGCCAAGTGTTTTACAGCAGCACCCGAGCGTGCTATATCAGCAGCAGTGCACAGAGTGCATACCAGTCTGCCAAGTGTTTCCCCAGCAGTACCCAAGAGTACTAAGATCAGCAGCAGTGCATAGAATTGCATTTAAGCCTGCCAGCCCAACGCAATTCAGCCAGAGCAGCCACAAGTCTACCCTGCAGCTGGTGAAAAAACACCGTGCAACTACAACCCCAAACACAGCAGCCACCAGAGATGAGCCACAGCCGGTGCATATCTAGCCCTGACCAGCCAAAGAGTGCAGTCAGGCTCCACCCGTGACAGCCTGTGTTACTTGTAAACTATCGATCACAGCACAGCCGTGCCAAAGCAGTTTAGTGCCACAGCCGCACTCCCTGCTTACAGCTCGTAATCAGCGACTAATCAGCAGTTCCACTCTCCGCATCATAGAAACAAGCGGTGTGGCGGCCAGCGGCGCCCGAGACAGCGAGCGCCGCCACGCACAAGTGCCAGCAGCGGAGTGCGCACTCAGCCCTAGCCCCTGACCCCGTACTGCTCCCCTGCTCGCTACCCTCGCCACCCGACCGACAGGCACCCCTCCCCGGCGACCAGCGACCGAGCAGCGCAGCAGCAGCACGGCCAGGACCCCAGCTGCCCCGCCGCAGCCCCGGCACGCATCAGCAGCGCAGCCACTCGCCGCGCCGCGCCGCGCCGCCACGCGCCAGCCGGCTACACGTGTTCATGTGTACCCTCACTGTACACCAGATGGAACACTGTTCCATTTCGCTGAGCTGGGCGTGCTACGGCACATTGTGGCAGCTTGCAGTGCATGCTGCAGTACGCATGTCGCCTGCAGGCGTCAGACAGACAGCTGTCACTGTTTGAATATACGTTTAAATAAATGCCTGGTTTGCGGTCCGGCGGTCCGCTCATGAGCTGCGTGCCAGGATGAAGCTCTCAGTGAACTTCATTGCATCTGTTAACCGGCGGAGCCTGGTGCTATTGCTGCAGGCTGTGCTGCTTTTAGCTTGGATTGGATGCTGCCAAAAAAATGCACGAGCACGCAGTCGATTTGCACACAGTCAGCAGGCCGAGGACAGCCCTGAAGGGTTGCCACGTTGGATGTAATTGATCTAAGCAACCCGTCGTTATGCCATAAAATGTCATTCCTCATCAAAGAGACTCTCGTGTTAGAAGGCGGTTGTTAGGCATGCGTACAGATGAGCGTGCTTCCAAAAGCACTGCTTCATTAATGTGGCACGGCAAGAAACACTTGGCAGCCAATTTCCAAATGAACTGACGCTTTTCGGAGGACCGATGATGCTGGGGGCAGTTGTCAGCCGCACATTGGACCAAGGTAGCATCACGATGCAGGGGTTTTATTGCTATCCGTGCCACGCTGCAGTTGAAGAGGACAGGTTCTTGTACAAAGGTGCTTGGCAGGGAAACTGCGCCACCTGAACAGCAATGTTTGATGATGTGCCTGCAGCTGGGTACCTCACCGACTGATACACCAGTGTATTGCACTGCACAGCGCCAAGCTGAGTGACTGTGCACCCGGTGTTGAACAACTGTACACACTACCATATGTATGCATACAGCACAGAGCAGCCAACGCTCTGAGACCATGCTGCTGAACCTGCATCCCGGCACAGCACAGGCAGCTGGCTCAGCTGCTGCTTGTCCGTGCACAGCTACTGCATCCCTAGCTGCCTCAAGCCATGCTGTCAACTGCAGTTTAACAGTGAAGGAGCTGCAGCAGTACCCAGACAGCCTGCTCAGCAGCATTGCCAGCAGCTGCAGCAGTGGCAGCCCAAGTAACAGAAGCATCAACATCAACCTGAGTGCAGTGGCAAACTGGCCAAGCAAGCTGGTCAATGCAGAGGATGCAGCAGCTGTTATCACAGCCATGTACAGGTACGAGGTGTTATCTTCAAGCGCCTTGTAGCAGGCTTTTGCAGGCTGCAGCTGCTGGCCTCTAAACCCCCTATACCAACACCGGTTTCAAAGCACACTTGCTGAGCGTAATGTGTTGTTCCAGTTGCTGGTAAGCATCACAGTTGTTCATGCTGCTGCTGCTACTGCTGCTGCTGCTGCTGCTGCTGCTGCTGCTACTGCTGCAGGAAGGAGTGCTTTCCGGTGACCTGGCTGCAGCGGCAGCTGGCAGTGCCAGGCAGCACCTACACTGGCGTGTACCACAAACTTGAGGAGCTGCTGTCCTTCCTGGACCTGCCTGGCTCTGTGCTGAAGTGGCTGCCCACAGACAGCCTTACTCTGGCATATGCCAAGCCCCTGCGGTTTTACTACAAGGCTGCTGCAATTAAAGCAGTGGACTCAATGATGAGTCACAACCCAGTCGCGACGGGCAATGACAGCAGCATGCAGCGTGTTGCATTCTTCCTCATCACCACCACAAAAGACACAGACGCGCCATTGCTGGTGCGGGCAGTTGAACCATGCCGGCCCGCAGTCGAAGAAATTGGTGACAAGGTAGCAGCAGGGCGGTCAGGAGCCAGCATCAGGCACCTTGGCATGCTACGTTGTGATTCTCTTACGTCAGAGCCGTCTATCCTAAGTGCACGGGTCTTGAGCTCCGAAGAGCCCGAGGGTGACTGTGCAGGCCCTGGTGCCAGTGGCAAAGCTGGACCACGCCTGTGGGAGGGCTGGGGCCCCCCGGGGGGCAATGAAGCAAGGCACATAAGCGCAGCAGCAGTGAACTCCAAGCACTCTGTCTTTGGGGCTCCACTGACAGAGGCTGTGCTGGAAGCAACCATCGGCACCGGCATCTGCGTTGACACTGTTACTGTCTATATTGCGCAGTATAAGAGAGGTTATGCAGCTGATGTCTGGGTTTTTAGTTGGTAAGCCGGTGAACTTCAAGGATGCCTATCTGCAATCAAGGTCACGTTGCATGCTTCCAGCTGCTTCCAGCATGGTGGGGTCACCATATCTTGGTGGGCATGTTGCATCATCAAGTCATAAACGTCCAGCGGCTGTGTACGAGCCCAGTGTCAAGCTGAACATACTGCTGCGTTGTCACTGGCAGCTACGTCATCCAGTGCTAGCCTAGGGCAGCACTCTCAAGTTTGAGCTGTATGGTCGAGTGATGTTGCCAAACTCCTCTGACTCAAGATGGCAGCATGTGGTGCTGGCAGTGGCACAAGTGTGAATGGTAAGGTACGGCAATAGTAGCATTGTGTCGAGGCACTGCAGTTTCTGACTGAGTGTTCCCGTCGTGTAACATCCAAACTGTGAGTGCAAATGGTTCCTGTGTGGCAGGGTGCCAATTTTTATCATACGTGTGTTACCATCTGATGTGCTGCAGAATCAAAGCAGCATGTCGTGAAACAACAGGTTGCTGTGGCGATCAGCTGAAGTTGGTCAGCTTGTGCAGTTGCTGCCGCAGCAGCTTGACTAGGCCAGCTTCAAGTTCGTGTGGTGATGAACCGGATAGTGCTGGGGGGTGCTCGGCATGTGCTTGAAGTTCATCAACGTCCTGGGCAGATGGCACACATCATGCATGCATGGCGTACAATCACATTGCCTGTAAAATGCCTGGTCAACGGGCGTTTGTGGAATGTTGCCGGACAGCACACACGTGTATGTCACTTGTGTATTCAGCCGGACGTGCCCTAAGCTGGTTTGCCTAAAGCCCGGCAGCACCCTCTGCAGCCAGCACACGTGGGTGGCCAGGCCGTTGTGTTCTTGTGCCAGCAAACACAAACCGCCAGCTGGTATGGTATGGTAGCAAGGCAGAATGAGCCAGCTTGTATAGGCACCAGAACCGCGAGTGTACCAATGAGTTGCTCAGTGTTAGTGGCCCATGTCTAACCATGACCACACACCACATCACACATGAGCAGCAGCAGCCATTGACTTTCATGAACCCTACCAACGCCAGGGGTGTTTTATACTGCGGAATACTGCGATTATCTGATGAAAACCTGATGGATACCGTGATTACCCTGTGCTGGTGTTGGATAATCTTTCAACTGCTTTTATCCCTCATAGCGATGGATATATTACGGGTATCATTTATCACATGCGCCTGTGAACCAGTCAAGGCAGATCACCGTACACTCCCAACACAGGCCTGAGGCTCCTTAAAGCCTGGCATGAAGTTAATCAGTATCAACAGCCGCCGCACAACATAAATCAACTCTCAGCACACAGCTGAATGGCCAGCCAGCAATGCTGATCACCGTTGCCTAAGGATCATGTGCACAGCTGCCACCCACAGGCATGCCCCCAGCGCACACTACGCGCAACATCAGCCGCTGTCAGGCCACACAGCTGCACGCCTGCTTACTGCCGGCCAAGTTCACTGCCAACTGCTAATTATAAGTAACTGTTGTAAAAGAAGAAGCCCAGCATCAATCCAGTCAAAGCATACAAAGCAGCAACAGGTACAACAAGACCATAATTCAGCACACAGCTGAATGGCCAGCCAGCAATGCTGATCACCGTTGCCAAAGGATCATGTGCACAGCTGCCACCCACAGCTGCCCCCAACACACACTACGCGCAACATCAGCCGCTGTCAGGCCACACAGCTGCACGCCTGCTTACTGCCGGCCAAGTTCACTGCCAACAGCTAAAAATAAGTAACTGTTGTAAAAGAAGAAGCCCAGCATCAATTCAGTCAACAAAGCGTACAAAGCAGCAACAGGTACAACAAGACCATAATTCAGCACACAGCTGAATGGCCAGCCAGCAATGCTGATCACCGTTGCCTAAGGATGGTGTGCACAGCCAGGGGGGTTTAACCTGCTGGATAGTGCACTTTTCCTGGCAGATTGGGCGAGTATCCCAGCGGATACAGGATAACCCGCAGTATTGTGTTATTTGCCAGGTATCCTGGCAAGATACCCCGGGATTGAGATAATCGCTGGCCTAGGACCTGTAAACTAGTGCAATGAATGGGCTGCAGCAGCTGACAGGAACGCAGATCGCTCAACCACCTCACGTCACCAGTGAACTTGCAACTTGCACATGATGAACATGTGGTCTAGGGCGGCAGCAGCCCTGAAGACTCAGCAGGCTATGGCTGTCCGCATGGAACAGCAGATGCTGCTCTGGCTATGCTGTTAGGATGATAGCATTTTGTAGAGATGGCGAATGGTTGCAGACTTTAAGCACAGATGACAGTAGATCCAGTGATCACATGTGGAGTGCAGGGATCCAGGAGTCAGTCATCATGATGATGATGGGGTGTTCTTAGTTTAGCACCAACCTACACACTCCAGGCGCTATGCAGTGCTTTGGTTCACACCATTACATCTGGGCTCTTGTGAACGCTGGTCTCAGGTGCTTCTGGGTGCAAGCGGGTGTGGCTGTCACTGACAGACTGTCATTAGGCTTCAAACAGGTGACCACTCCCTGCGAAGTACACGCGGTGTTGTTTGTGCGTTTTTGATACCTAATACAACCTAGGACCATGCTCGCAGCAGGATCTGCTGCGTTGCCATGACCAAGGAACAGCAGTCTTACTGATGCTCTGCCCGGCGCATACGCTCTTCGACGTGCTGCCGAATAGATAATAACGAACAAAACCTCCGCAGATCATCAGCATCGAGGCCGATGCTCGCTTCAGGGCAGCGGTGGAAGGCAGCCCAGGCAGCAGCCCTTGGGGCCCACTTCTTGGCAGCAAGCAGGCAACATTCTGGCGAGCTGGTGCATACAAAGTTTGAATGATCAGTTTCAATGGCGTCAATTTCGTGTGCTTCGTGGCGGGAGCCACCACAGCAATCAGTCCTGGCTGCAGGTGGTGAGACAGCTGCCGCTGCTCATCATCATCATATTACCCATTCGAGCCATAGCATCAGCGCCATCGGCCCCGCGCCCCACCGCTGCTGTTGTATTGGGCGTTTACCACAAGGTGATGATGAATAGACGTCAAGGGGTGTGTATCAACAAACCGTGTGCCGCAGCGATAGGCATGCTGAGCAGCAGAATTGTGCCAGGGCATCACAGCCAGCAGCTGCTGTAGGCATGGACTGCAGGTGCGCGTTTGGCTGCAGCAGCAACCCAGCATAACATTCATTTCTTATGTTGCACGCAATTGGTGTCGAGTGTAACTACAGTAGTGCAGAGTGCTGCCCTGGGGCGTGGTGCTCGTGGTGATATATCCTGCTGTGCACCGTAAGCAAAGAGATGCTACATGTGGTTGTCGCAACAGTTGTGTACCTGCTAGGGTATGCTACACCTGTGTGCATGTCTCATCCGCAGGGTTGCTTAGCGGCTGTTTACCCTTCAGCACCTTTCCTGCCCACACTACAAATTGACACTGCAGCTGCACAGAGCATTGTATCTTGCTCATTACTGCTGCTGCTGCTATGCATGCATGCATGCATGCATGCATTTCTGCTGCAGGCCTGAAGAAGGACAAGCAGGGCATCACGCAACAGCAGCCGGGCAATGCAGCAGCAACGTCTGGTACAGGTGAGCCAGCAGCCTGTGGAGTTGAGTCAGCGGGCGCAGGCACACCACATGCAGTTAAGGCATCACCTGGCATTGCATCACCTGTGCCACCCCAGCAGCAGCCCAGCTTGACTCCAACTCAGTGGGACGTGGCTCTCTCCCCAGCAGCAGCAGTGGTGGTGGGCCGGGTAGCGAGGATATTGTTCGCCTGCTTGAGCTGGTGGTGATGCAGGTGATTGCGTTGTTCTCTATTGTTGGGTTGACTGTGCTGTTGGGCATATGGATCGTCTGTGGCATACTGCATGGTTGCATGCCCGGTTGCTGCTGTTGTTGTTGTCAGAGCTGGGGCTTGATGCTGACTCCTGTTACATGTACGCTGTGACGCGTGCCTGCAGCAGTAGAGCAGGTGCTGAACATTGCGGAGCAGCACAAGCAACAACAGCAGTTGCTGCTGCGTGTCAAGTCTGAGCCGCATACAGATGAGAATGGCACCTGGCTGCAGATCAACACTTAAGTACAGACTGTTGCTCCAAACAACAAGGTAGCTGCAACAGGCGTCATCAAGGCGCTGGAGGCCGATGCTGTCGTGGGCTGGGAACAGGTGCGCCACAGCAAGTCATGAATACATAGCTCGCACATGTGTCGTGCGTCTGCGTGTTTGTCACTGTGTATGTGGGGTCATGGATGCAGCTTGCAGCAACGCTTTAACAACTTGTCGGCAACCAACCTCGTACTTGCAAATCAGGTTGTGGCAGACACCAACTTTGGATGGTTTGTCGGAAGGCAGCGTGCTGCGGGAGCAGAGACGCCCGCTGTGGTTGCTGTGCTTGGTAGCGTTGAACCTACATTCATGATAGTGCGCAACACTGCATGTGTTTATGCAGTAATCTAATCATAATGTCTCCATGACCGCCACCTTGCGGCTCATACATTTGCTCTTCATGTTCCCCTGCAGGTCATACATGTACACGTGTATGTGTGTGTGGTGCACAGCCAGCAGAGCATACAGCAATGCAGCTGGCCTGCAGCGGGTATCACATGCTGCAGCAGGTGCTACAGCATTATGATGGCTCTAAAGCGGATGTTCTCAATGTGTAACCTTCTTGATTGTATCAAAGGAGCCATAATATGGGATCATATTGACCAATGTCGGCCCAGCAACGACAGCGTGACCCCTAGCAGCGCCTGATTATATGCCCTGTGTGTACTGGAATATCCGTCAGCACCGCGGCAGATAATCCGCCACACGATGACTACCCAAAAGGATCTACCCAAAAGGATCAAGTATATATAGGATATATCCACAGCGATTATCCGTGAGCACTTGATATCCACACGGATTACTCGATAAGCGACAATTTTACCCTCGGATAAACGGTTACCCACCTACTGCAGCAAGGATAACCTGATGGATAACTTGGTGGGTATCCTGTTGATTATCCGCTCTCTTCACTGCAGTTTTCCTAGCATTATCCACCCCTGGCGTTGGTAGGGGAAAGCATGATCATGCGGGGGGTGGGGGGGCTGCCAGTGTACTGCGTGCTAGTGCCGTGTACTCTCACATGGCCACTTGGCAACTCCATCTGTAAAGCTGAGACAGATATGCAGAGGAGAAAGCCATCCAAAACCAAGCCAGTGGCCGCAGATAAAGTGCTTATAATTGGCTGATGCGTTGATATACAACTTTCAGTCTGCTTTATGACAGTCAAAAGGATCACACGCGGCTGCAGCACAACATTTGCGCCGCTGGTTGGACGGAGGATCCATCACACACAGTGGGCAGTAGGTTTGGGTGCACCTGTCAGCCACAAACAGCAACGCATACAACACCCGACGATAGCACGCTGCATGAGAACACCCTGGCCTATGCTAACATTCCACTAACTCTGTTCTTGAATTTAGACAAGTTTCAATGCATGCCATTGTGCACCTTTCTTGCCTCAGTGCAGCTGAAATGCCTGGTTTGCAATGTAGTAATTCCCTGATGTGCTGCGTGCCAGGATGAAGCTCTCAGTGAATTTCAATGCATCTGCTGCTGCTGACCGCCTGCTGCTGAATGCTGTGCTGCTCCCTGCTTGGATGCTGCCTACAACGTGCACGAGCACGCAGTCAACCTGCGCACAGTTGGCAAACAGCAGGCAACACACACAGGTGAGTATCAGTTGACAAAATCATGGCTGCTGGCATGGGCTGCAAGAAGCACCCCCAAAGGCCTTTGCACTGGCAACATATGCAATCAGCTGTGCAGGTACCACCTGAAGCAAGCATGACACAGCAGCACAAAGGGTCATTCAGTCCATGCGCTGTTGTATCAACACAGACAACAATGCAACCAGCCTGTACTCACCCCTGCCACTTGCTGGCTGTCCACGCTGCCAACACGCCACACAGGCCTGGCTTGCCCAACGCTGCTGCTGCTGTGCAGCCCTGCCAGGGCTTGTTGCTGCTGCTGCTGCTGCTGCAGGATGTCCTGCAGCTTAGCAATAATGGCCTGCCTGCCCTGGCGTACTTCCCCCTGGTAGCTCAGCACCTGCAGGCACAGGGACAGTAGCATTCAAACAGTGGGTCAGAGCATGCCTGCTAATGCAGGTACAGATGCAAAAGCATGTTCGGTGCAGCAGGGGATAGTCCAGAAAGCTGCACGTACAGCTCCTGCCTTTGCCGCAAATGGCACGCATCCTGTAGTGCATCATGCAGGTGCAGGACCAGGCAATGCAGGTTTATGCTTGCTCACCGAGGGTGTAGCAGGTGTCCTGCTGCTCTGCCATTGCATCAAATGTGCGTACAAGGATTGACAAGACACGCCTGCTCACCGAGTGGTCCAGGTAGAGGTGTGCCAGCTTGTCCAGGGCGTCGGCTGTGGCCTGGCCCAGCAGCTCGTAGTAGGTGAAGGAGAACTGGCACGCGATCTGCTCGAGCCTGCGCACGCAGCAACAGCAGCAGCGGCCGCGGCCTGGTGAGCATGACACACAAAACCCAGCACTGCCACTGGCAGTGCTATAGCGTCAGGTGGAACTCATGAACAGCAACAAAAACATGGCAGCTAGCATGCCACAGCAACGCGTATCAATTGAAGCAGCAGCAAGCTGGGGTTGGCACAGCCCATCTCCGCACGCCCGCACCTGTCGTCCGGGTCATGCGCCAGCTGCCCCAGCAGGCCGCGCATGGTGACACCCGCGGCCTGCGCCAGCCAGGGGTGCCCCAGCAGCGCCGCCGCCGGCGGCCGCTTGATCGGGTCGCGCGCAAGGCACAGCGACAAAAAGTCCCTGCACTGCTCGCTGATGCTGCCGGCGGGCGGCAGCGGCACCTCGTCCTGCAGCACCTGCAGGTTGCGAGGATAAATGTATGGCAAAAAAGCTGGAATGAGCAATACCCGCAGCGGCAGCACCTGCGGGTTGCGCAACGCCCGCAGCGGCAGCAGGCCAGGCGCTGCTGGTGGTGAGTGGGTGGGCAAGAGGGCCAGAGGGCTGCGAGCTGCATCACCATAGTTTCATTCGCAAGCACCGAGGCCGCTGGAATGCGAGTTGATGTTGCCTGCAGGCAGCATCACGTCACCCTGCCACACCTGGCAAATTATACAGGCACGTGTTGCAGCTAATTGTGTGGCACACCTCTGCCGGGGGCACTGCCAGTTGTACAAGCAACAAAGAATGCCCGCACGCAGGCATTCTCGCCAGTCAGCAACCAATTGGAGGCCTGGGCAGCATTGCCTGCCGCTGCTGAACACCAGTGGCCAGCCAAACAGGTGTGCTCACGTGTATGATCAGCTCCATGGGCCCTCCGGATGCGCCCGCCTCAAAGGGGTAGCGCCCTGTCAGGCACTCCACCAGCACCAGACCCAGGCTCCTGCAGTAGCAGCCAACAGCAGCCAGCAGCAGCAGCAGCAGCAGCAGCAGCAGCAGCAGCAGCGGCAGCAGCAGCAGCAGCAGCAGCAGCGGCAGCAGCAGCAGCAGCAGCAGGGCACACACGGGCACAGTGGGCACGTTCAGCAGCAGCAAGCACAGCACACACGCCACGTGATGCACGTGGAAGCGTCGCAACTCACGTATGGCTGTGGAGTCTATCCTGCACTTGCCTGCTGTTGTTCCTGGCCGCGTGCATTGGCGCGGCGCAACCGCTCACCAGATGTCTGCCCTGAAGTTGTACGGCTTGTTCTCTAGCCGCTCCGGCGACATGTACGTCACCGTGCCCGTGTACGTCAGGCACTGACGCACAGCGACAGCAGCAGCAGCAGCAGCAGCAGCAGTAGGCAGGCAGGCAGGCGGTGGAACCAAGGCGCCGCCAGTGCGGTGGACGCGCACAGACAACAAGTTGATAATGCCGCCACAACCTAACCCAGCGCATGTTCTACTGCTGCATTGCAACACTGCATGACATAAGAGATGGACAAGCTTTGCTGCAGCAGCGCCTATCAGCCAGAGCTGTCACCACAACCTCCAGCCATGCCCAAAGCAATTCACGTGGCACAACAATGCGCACTCAGCATGATAGCATGCAACAAGGCAAGCTACAAAGACCCCACTTTGTCCTTGTTTCAGGGATTCTTCTGCTAGCTGCATCACAACATGCTGATGAAGCGCAGCCCCCAGAGTGAGCTCACCTGTGCCAGGGTGTGCTCTGCTGTTGCGCTGATGCCAAAGTCGCTGAGCTTGGCCTCGCCGTTGCGGCCCATGAGGATGTTGGCGGGCTTGATGTCGCGGTGCACCTGGCGGGACAGCAGCAGCAGCAGCCGCAGGGTGATGAGCAGAGATGCACGGCAGCAGTGCTGCAGTCAAGAAATTGTGCAGGCCTGATGACACGGGGCGGCTGGCAAGGGCGCAACGCAGGGTGTAATGCTTGGTATAGGGGTGGGTGTCAGGCAGCACAGGTCAGGGCAAGCTGCAGCATATTCAACTTCGTGACAGTTGATTACTCAAAGAGGCCAGGCACCGCATGTCCACTGGTAACACTGCACATGCTGCTACGCATGTACATGACAATGCAGCAACAAGGCTGTCGTAACAAGGCTGACGCATCACGCAGTGCACACCAAACAGTGCTGTTTTGTGCGTCTCACCATGTGCCGTGAGTGCATGAAGACCAGCCCCTGCAGCAGCCGTGCTGTGATCTGGGCCAGGGCCTCCTCAGGCAGCCGCCCCAGCTGCAGCAGCACAGCAGACAGTACAGCAGTATCTCATGACGCAACGGCAGCACATGCACAAGCAATACAGCAGTGCATGGGAGCAGCAGCGTGCACTCATGCCACTGCACATGCCAGCCGCAGGGCTGCCTCGCGCAAGCAGTGATGCCAAGCTGCAGCTGGCCATGCACAGTCTGTTGCAGCCGCTGATGCTGATGCCCTGCTGTTGTGCTGTAGCACGCCTGCTGATGCTGCAACCATGTTGCTACAACGCAACCTGTGACTGTCACATTGGGCAGGCAGCTGACCGGCCCTGTGGAGTGCTGCATGCAGCTGCCCTATCGACGTGATCTCACCTTTTTGAGCACATCTGCCAGCGTGCCTCCATCCATGTACTCCAGCACTATGGCTATCTGCAGCGACACATGGATGAACAATACGTACGGTACGGCACACATCGCAACACGAGGGCACGCTAAACACCTCTGGAGCACCCACACACGTAGTGCAACCGCAAGACATGAGACATGCAACAATGCTGGCTGTTGTAGATGGATTCCTTCTACCAGCTTGCCGACCAATGGGTACAGGCTGGTGTGATGGCTGTATATGTGCAGCGGCCTCTGCACTCCGCACATGCTGCTGCTCTGCAAGCGCACCTGTTCCCGCTCAGGCACCAGGTATGCGCCCAGGAATGACAGCAGGCCAGGCACCTCGTGCCCCTCAGACAAAATTTTGATGTCGCGCAGCATTTGCTGGCGCATCTCCTGCAGGACCAGCAGCAGCAGCATGAGTGGTGGCTAGAAAGGTATCAGCTGTGACAGCAGCGTGCATTGCGTCAATGCTGTGGTGGCTGCATGCATGCGGCTGCCAGCGTCACAAAACGCACTTCAACAGGGGAGCTTTTACAGGTCGAGCCTTGCTCACTGTCCTGCAGGAGAGGCCGCTATTCCCACGTGCCAGGTGACCGTGACACCCCTGGTGATGCAGCAGCGCAGTCTAAACAACTCCGCCTTGGTGCATTCGTAACCAAGGCAGCAGATGAAGCAGCAGCCACACCTTGTTTGTGAAGTTGACACGTTTGACTGCCACAAAACGCCGCAGCCCATGGTGGTAGCCCTTGTGTACCTGCAGCAGCAGCAGCAGCAGCAGCAGCAGCCGCCGGCATGCAGGCTCCAGGTTCACTGGGGATATCTCAAGCACTGGAACATACTATAGCTGCTGTCAACATGCATACAAATCACATGAGCAACCATGAGCCACCAACCACATGCCGCCAGAGGTAACAGTGCTGCTTTGGTATCATTGGAGCACTGCATTGCCGCTGACACCTGCTGGTGATGAAGGATTGCAGGCTTTCACAAGTGCCTTCAGTCACAAAGCTGATCCATACCGTTGCGCATGCGCCCGCCCCAAGTGCCCTGATGAACATGATGTCCTTCTCAGACACCTGCAGCAGCAGCGACGGCAATGGCACCACACCACTAAGCTGCAAGCAATATAAATGAAACTATACAACAGCAACACTAAGAACAGCACACTAGCAGAAGAGCAGTAAGAGCTGCCGGCTGCTGCTGCAACCACTTGCTGCATGCAGCCTGTTGCTTCTTCCAGCCTGCAGCTGCTCTTGCTGCGCATTGGCCTCCATGGCACTGCTGCAGGACCCGCCCTCACTACGACGTAAGTCATGCGCTGCCGTACTCCACATGCAACTACTTGTGCCCCCCATGCAACTACTTGCGCTGCACAAGATAGACCGCCGCTCAAGCTTGTGCTGCTTGGGCTGCAGCGCATGCTGGTGCGTGGCTGCCACGTGCAACCCGCCAGCCCAACGTGACGAGGACCGGCTGGCTGAACACATACCACCTGCCGTTGCCGAATAAGCCGCTGCTGCTGCTGCTGCTGCTGCTGCTGCTGTACCCCACACCTGTGCCGTGTGGCGCGGTGTGTGCGGCCGTGCCAGCCTGAACACATACTCGCTGCATGCTGCTGTGCATACCAGTGCTGCTGCTGCGGCTGTTGCTGCCGGAGCTGCTGCTGCTGCTGCCGCATCACGGCTACCTTGTAGTGTGGTGCGTCCCGGCCGCCCGACTTGATGAGCCCCTGCTGGCTGAACACATACTCCCTGCAGGACTTGCCCAGCATGGCGCAGGTGCCGTCAGGCTTCACCTCCCAGGAGTCCTGGAAGCAGCAGCATCAAAGCGCATGCCGTACACTGATACAGAGCTGCGCGCGCATGCGGGCTGCGTGTGTTGTCACAGCGTACGTGACTGAACATCATGTATGTGGTATGCTGTGCCGCTCGTGTTTCTGTGTATGTGCAGGCTGCACTGTGGCGGCGCGGGTGGACAGCAGGCGTGTGACAAATGACAGAGTTGGGCAGTCTAACAGCCATTCGTGTTACAAAACAGGCACAACCCCCGGGATCTGACAACAGCTGCGTTGATATGCTGTATGTGTGCAGAAGCTAGCATGACAGCATGCATCCGCTGAACAAGCATTGCTTGAGCATGTGCCAGCTGTTATGGTTCATGCATGCAATCAACGTAGACACAACATCTTAAGGTAAGTCCAAGTGCACTTGTATGCTGGGCATGTGCCCACCATGTCATGCATGTCCTGTTTTGAGTGGTGCGGGTGTGCACTGTGCGGGTTGGGCCCTGGCGGGGGCTTTGGCACGTGCTCCGCATCCGTAACGATCTTCAGGGCAAACGGCCTTGGAGGCATCGTAGCTCAGCCCTGACGAATCAACAGGGCCCTACGTCTGCCTACAAAGCTAGGGCTTGCCTGCTGCTGCTGTGAGAGAAGCAGTAGTGGTGCCTGCAGGCTGCTCTGCAGCTAGCCAGGCACCAGCATACATTCGCAATGCTTGCTGGTTGAGTTGCGACCCGAAAAATGCGCTGCGTGGCGTGCAAAAGTGCTCGTAATGACAGACACACGTACACAAGAACCGGCACAGGCAGGTCCGCCTTTTGTGACTGATCTTTCAATGCTTGATAAAAGTTATACAGCGCAATGTACGCCGCCAACGTCTGGTTATCAACGACTGTGGCGGGATGCGATCCCAGGGGGTACGGGGTATCTGTTGCTCATGACCCCAGCTGTCAGTCAGTTGAACCCAATCGCCCCACCCAACACTTGGTTCCCATCACCGGAACATCCGAGCGTATGATGCATTTGATGTATATTAACCCCAATGACTACACCATTTGCAGCAATTCAACCTTCAAGTTGCCACAATTGTGTTTCCCGCCGCAGGCTCAGGCCAGCACCAGCTGCAGGCTGGTGCATGCCATACAGGATAAGTGCAACAGGCACAGTGCCCTAGCCAGGCATGCATGGTGTTGAACATCTCACGCCACGGAAAGACGAACCAAACAGGCTGAAGACGCACACAGGCTGCATCAGAGCCTGGCAATTGCCAACAGAAATGCTGTGGTCATGTACAACACTGGCTAGTCTGTCTCGCTGCATGCTCCGCGAGCATGTCTAGTAACATCATCTAAAGTAGAAGGTCAGCAACAAGGGAAACCCCTGACAGATCCGGCGTGCAAAAGTGTCCAGGAGGACTGGCTCAAGAATAGCACCCGCTCCTGGTTGCTGTGTCAGCTGGTTGCCATGGGCCCGCACTCTGGTGTCGAGGGACACACAACCTAGAGAGATTTGCAGGAAGACACACTTTGCAAAACACATTGCAATAAATGCGGCACTCACATGCTAGATTGCGGCCCCGCCACCATGGCTGAATCTTTTGGACTGCAGACCTCTGCTTCCTCTCCTGCCTGGTTTCTCTACTGGCACACATTGATGCCTGGCAAAAGTACACGCTGCCACTCACTGAGGCGCGCTCACCCAGCTCCTCAGCAAGTGTGGTGGAGGCAACCACTGTTGCCTGACAGCTCACGCTGCCGCAGACATGTCCAAAGTTTTGGCTCGAGTTCTGTGTCTGCCAACAGGTGTGGTGTAGTGTAAACATGCATGCTGCAAGCCACAGGCTATGCACCATCGCCCACCCACTGATACCTTCATCCCAAGGGACTGGAAGACCACGCCTGCAACCAAACTGCGGGCCATGTTTAAATACAAGACCCACAGCGGGTTGTTGCTGTGTGCCTGTGAACTACATGTGAGCAACTCCGCCAAGTTCAGCTACTGCCGCGCTCGCTAGAATACTTCCTAGACCAGCAAAGGTGTACTGGCAAGCTGCTGCTGCCAGCGGAAATGCAGCCAGCTACAAAATGACTACAAAGAGTCACCTTGACGTATCCAGCGGCCTCAGTGCTGCAGCTGCTGCTGCGGCTGCTGTTGTGGCTGCGGCTGCTTATCTGGCTGCTGTCCGTCCGCGCAATCACATTCTGCATCGCTGTCGTCGTCATCACTCCAGTCCCCAAACTGCCGCCGCCGGTGGAAGATGCAGCACTCTGAAGCATCGTCAACAGCAGAACACACGCACAGGTGAGTCAGCACAGTCAGCTGTGACACAATATCATTAAGATGTTAGCCTGCGTAAAGTGTTCCCTGCAGCATCATGCCTGTCATATCGCGGGTTTTGCAAGTCATGCATGCATGCACTGACTGGTATCATCCAGCTATTACACTGCTGCTGCTGCTGCTGCTGCCCATCCAAACATGTTTTGCACAAGATCAGCAACACCCACTTTTAGACTTGCGCTTGCCAGCATTCTCGTCATAGTCTTCCACGTCCTCCGCCCACTTCACACTCTGTGGCGCAATCACACAGAAGAGCAGCAGCAGCATGATCAGCACCAGCACCAGCACCAGCAGCAATGGATCATTCCGACATACTGCTGGACGGGACTGTTACACCATAATACGACAGTCGTGGCAGCTGGCACACCAAGCAGGTGCATGCGGCACACAAATTGCACTGACGGACGCTCATCCAGCACAAGCTCATGACCTCGTTTGCAGGATAAGCGCCGAACAGTAACAGGAACGAACCTTCTTCTTTCGCCGTGGCACCAAGCGCAACGTGACAGAGTCTGCAGGCATCGACAACACAGCAAGCCAGGTGAGCTTTCCCTGCAGCACGCGCTGCGCTTGCTGCTGCCAGTGATGCTGCAAAGGCAGGGCTGCAGTACGCAGCTACAGACACACTGAAACACAGCACGCTGCTCACAAGCTGTACCAATGCAGACCAGCAGGCTGCAGGATGCAGCTGAAGCTGGTAGTGTGCTACACCATGTGCCATGAGGTCCTGCTGGAGCCATATATCCTGCTGGCTTCGAGCAGAACGACCAGCGCAAACCAAATACAAGGACGATGCATTGCCGAACCGAACCAATCTCCCTTCCCGTGTTGCAGCGTGCCTGGTCACCTGTGATGCTGACAGCAGGTGCGATGGCCCCTGATGTACTAGCCTGCTGCTGAGCCAGCACCAGCGTGCCAACACCCCCTGCATGGCCTACAGACGCCATGGCACAAGCCTTACATGCTAGTTGTGCTGTGGCTCTGCTGCTCTAGTCCAGATGCTGCTGGCAGCAGGCTCGAAAGCAGGTCAGATACTGCTGCTGCTACTCTGTGCTGGGCTATCACACAGACTGAAAATCTGCTGCAAAAGGCGTAAGTTTACGTATGCAACGGTGAGGAGTTCCACAGCCACAAAAGCAAGACAGAGCACCGCTTCAGACAGCGTCAGTCGCTGCTCCTGGTTCAAATACAAAGTAAGGCAAGCCGCATGTTATACGAACACTTGCCGGCAGTGAAATGGTGCATATCCAGCACAACTGAGCGTGTCGTAGGGCCTTGTGTACACCCACTGTCAATGACAGCACCTGTCACTGCAGTGCGCCATGCGCAGCAGGACGCTCCCCCAAGGTGCAGGAAGGCACTCTCACGTAGCGTATGAGCGCTCATTGACCTCTATCTGCCAAGCACGCACGCCTTACCTGCCACCTCACCTCACACACGCACAAGCACTCCCGCCCGTTCGCCCAGCCAGCCTTAAGACATAATGCAGTGCCTTAGCAGAAAGCAGATGTCGCAGACTGGTAGGCCTGTGGCTGGATCGCTAGCAGGCTGCCCCGCGAGCGCTGCTCTCGCACTCACCCCGCTGCTTCCTGTGGCCCACAAACTCGCAGGACTCCGGCAACCAGCAGCAGTTGGGAAGCAGGTGTGTGGCCATTTTCTGATATATGGTTTACTTGATTCCATAGGCGATTGCTCGCTGACCAATGGGCCGCTGCTGTGCCGGGCTTGTGGTGCTTGCAGAGGGCAGTGACTGTTAGGGCCGTGGACAACAGTGGGCTGTTGAAGAAGCCAGAGTTGAAGCGGCCAGACTCACCTCCAAAGAAGCTCTTTGAAGATGCAGCACATTCAGCAGCAGCACAGCCAGCAGCAGCGCCAAACGCAGCACAAGCAGCAGCAGACCCCAGCACCACAGGGTGAGCTACGGCACAGCATGTAGGGGCTGAGCAATTGAGCTGGACGTTGAGCTGGACGTTTGACAGTAGTTGAAATCCAGGCGTTGAGCTGGACGTTTGACAGTATTTGAAACCCATTGCAAACTCAAAGTGCAACATGCGCTGTAACTGGTTCACTGAAGTCGCAGTGGCACATCTGCCAGCTGCGCCCAGCTATGCTGTTTCACTTCTACCGCAGATCCTACTGCGGCTTAGTACGCTTGGTATCGCTACTTACGCTGCTGCTGCTTATGATGATGCTGCAGGCAAGTGACTGTGGAGTGGCAGCGTCAGCGTGCAAAGGAGATGCGCAAGTACTTCCAGGACAAGCAGCTGGAGAAGGCGGTGCAGAAAGCACAGTGAGTGGAACAGCTTGCCTTCACAGCTTGGCTAAAGGTGCTTCTGCCAGCACACAAGCAAACGCTGCAGCGGGCAGGGGTGGGTGTTTGCAGAAGCACCTGCACATTGGGGGAACAAGAAACTGCACATGCAGCAATGCTACCTGCAAGCTGTCAACAGAGCAGCCACAGCTCCACCTGCTCAGCTGCGGTTGTGTTGCCGCTCATTAGCGTTTGTATAGCAGGCAGGCATGTGGACCAGGGCCACATTCGAGTTCTGTGCTGCGTTGCGGCGCCTGCGGTGTGTGAGCTGCACGGCACACTCGCCCCAGGCAGTAAATGTCACATGCTGTCCCCCAGAGCAGCTGTGTGCTGTGGCCGCTGGCCCCGGCTGCGCCGCTGACCCCGGCTGCGCTGGCTCCTCACCTCACGCCAGTAAACATGTCCCCAAGCATCCCAGGCACCCGCACAACTCGCTGTGCTGCGCATGCTGTGCCGCTGCAGGCTGTTTGGCTGGACGCCGGCGAATGAAATTGGCAACGGGCGCTGGGTCATGTTTGGCGTGTTTGTGGGCCTGCTCACGGAGTATGCCACCGGCGTGAACTTCCCAGACCAGATTGCGCTGCTGCTGAGCTACCTGGGCATTGTGGATGTGGAGTAAGGGAACGACCAGGCATTGCACTACTTGGTGGGTGGGTGGGTGGGGTGTGGGGTGTGGAATGAACTGGTCGGGTGGTGTTTGCTGTGGCCCAATGCACAGCGCGCACTGCTGCTGTTTTGTTACAGTACAGAGCTGCGTCCTGCATTCGTTGCGTGTGCAGCTTGGCGTCAACACAGGCAGGCGGTGTCTGACCACATTGCTTGTTGGACCATAGCTGTGTGTGTGCATGCCGTGCATTGACGGCCAGGCCGGTGTGACTGCAGGTGCTCAGCAGCACGGAGCAGCACATGCAGCAGCTGCCAGTGCGTGCTGCAGCAGGTTTGCGACATGCTGCCATGCCTGCTTTGTGCACAGCCTTGTGCTGCTGGTGCAGCAGGGGTCGCGCTTGCACTGAGCTGTAGCTTGTTGTTGGGAGAAGAGGCGGTGGCTGCCCTTCTCTGCTGGCGAACATCAGCACAGCATTGCAGGTGCTGTTGCGTGCGTATTTGGTCCTTTTGTGCGCGTAGGTATGCAGAGATTGTGTGGCAGTGCCTGATGGTTTGTTGCTTGGGAGTGTGAGCTAGCACTGCAGGCATGTGTCACGCCCAATGGTGCAGTTTTACCCCCGCTGCAGTGGCCAACACACATTGGGCAAGGACATGGTCTGCCTTTGGATGCAATTGGATGTCGTGCCTTGACCCTTCGTGGCTGCAAGAGAGTGAAGTGCTGCTTTGGGGTTGAGGACTGCTTGAGAAGAAAACATGTTGGCCAAGTACAGCAGCTGGTTCGGCCAGTCTTCATCAGCTTGCAATGCACAATATTTACCCGCTTGGGCTGCACTTTTTGGCCCACAAGTGGCATTTTTGAATTGAGGTCATTCGTTTGTGAATCAGCTGGTCAGCAGAGTGTCCATACTGCTCCGTTGCATGCATGCAGTGCTGTGTCCTCGTACTGCACCTGGCAGGTGTGCAGGTGTCGCAGCATATTGGTCACTCATGAGTGTACACAACCACCAAATGTGTGCGGCATGCAGCATGCGCATGGGATTATGCTGGGATCATACAGTTGTGAAGCTGCTCAGCATTGCAAGATCCGTGTAACAACTGTGCTGTGTTTTGTCAAGCTGGCAATTACGAAGTTGCTGTCAGGGTTCTTAGGCCTGGCTGATGGTCTGCCAATCGAGTTCAGTGCTCAGCAGTGTGCAAGAGTGCAGTGCTGTGTCTTACAACATAAGCGCCATCATGTATCAGCTCACCACGTTGCCAGCCTGGGCCCTGCAGGGACTGCCGCACCTGCTGCTGTCCAGCATCATGGTCATGCACTGCTACAGCCAGCTGCTACAGCCAGCTGCTACAGCCAGCTGGCCTTTGGGATTTGAAGCGACAGCGGCACAGGAAACATAGCATACCATGCAGTGCATGATGTGCGAAACCGAAGCTGCCAACCAGAGAATTTGGCATCTCGACAGCAACAGCTCCAAGTGACACATGGACCCTCGGGAACAGCAGCGTCTGACAAACACCACGCTAGGGTTTAGGGCAGGAGGTGCCTGCAAGGCTTGTAGTGGCGACATTGGTGCTGCCAGCTTGTCTGCTCGCCTATGAGGTAAATGCAGCAGCAGCTGAACTGCAATCCAGCATATTTGCAGTCTGTTTTCCAAACAAAACACCATGCAGCTGATGCAGCAGCGGTGCCAGAGGGCAGCCCTCAGCAGCAGGTCCAGGGCAGTTCTTGTAGAAGCAAAAACAACCAAGGCTCCGGATGCTCCACGTATTGTGCGAGGCACTTGCTTCGTCACGAAGGATGTGCGTTCTGGGCGCTCGGAGTGCATCTCCCCCTGTGTCCGGCATGAAGGTTAAATAGCTGCCCTTGTTGCTTGTGCAGAACATTGACACTGATCAGATTATCCCAGCAGAGTACCTCACGCTGGTGCCCTCAAAGGTAAACTCCTGATAGTTGCGGCTGGCGAAAACTGCTGCCAGACGACACAGCTGGCTGCTTGCTTGCATGTACCTGTATACAACGTCGTGCCTTCCATCTCACCGCCTCAATGCTCTATGTGCTTTCAACACTAGGGCTTTCTGCAGGTCTGCTGCTGCTGCTGCTGCTGCTGCTGTGCAGTTCAGCACAGTGCATGCACATGTTTGTAATCTGCTTGTATTTGAGTGTTTCATCAGCTTGCTTCGCTGTGTCCCAAGCTGAAACACATTTCTCTGTGTGCTGCAGCCTGATGAGTATGAAAAGCTGGGCAGCTATGCATTGATTGGCCTCCCAGATGAATACACAACCAAGTGAGCAAAGTGCCGGCAGCAGCAGCAGCAGCAGCAGCAGCAGACAAAGCAGCCGTACCAGCAGCAGCACAGCAGCAGCAGGCCTGGGTGTCTGCAGTGCTGGCACACGCGTATGTAACAGCTGCGGTGTGTGCGGCACTCACGAGGGCATGTGGGGTGTCGGCAGTGACAGGTTTCGGTACGACGCGACCCCCTGGGACTGCATGCTGGGGCAAGCTTTGCTGGGTCAGCAGCAGCTGTCGTTGCAGCCGCAGCTGTGCATCGTTGAGGGAACCCTGCGCTGCCTCATCGCCCTGTGTTGGCGTCACGTGCAGCCTCGTGCGAGCACGCAGACATGTGCACATGCCTTGCACACATGAACCGTGGGTTTTGCTGTTGCTGCTGCTGCTGCTGCTGCTGCTGCTGCTGCTGGTGCAGGTTTGTTGAGGAAGGGGAGATGAAGACCAAGTACAAGGTCATCATCGGCGGGCAGAACTTTGGCTGCGGCTCATCGCGCGAGCACGCACCAGTGGCGCTGGGAGCAGCAGGCGCGGTTGACCCGTGCAGCGTGCTCAGCAGCAGCAGCAGCAGCAGCAGCAGCAGCAGCAGCAGCAGCGCTGGGGGCGGATCCCTCAAGGAAGGGTGCCAGCTTTGGCGCAGCTGCTGGCTGAAGTGGCGGATTGAGCAGAGCAAACAGCAGCTTGAGCAGCAGCAACTGCTGGCCATATGTGTGCAGGTGGCAGGAGCAGCAGCAGGACTGGTGGCATGCCCCTTGTCTGCTGGGTTGTGCCGCAGAAACAGTGTGTGTCACAGTCATTACTGGCAACCTTACTCAAGGGACCATACAACCAACGCACCACTTGCAGTGCATGCGCTTTCCTGTACTCAGTAATGCCCACGCTGACGTCGCGTGCTGAATGTGCATCTCTCTCCTGTTTGTCATGTCTGTGTGCGTGCCTGCAGGCAGCCAGGTGGTCGTGGCAGAGTCGTACGCCCGCATCTTCTTCCGAAACTGCATGTCCACGGGCGAGCTGTACCCAGTGGAGACGGACGTGCGCGTGTGCGAGGAGCTCAACACAGGTGCGGCTGCCGCCAGGCAGTGCTGGGTTGTACGTTTGTGTGCACGTAGCGAGCGTGCCGGTGTTCCTTCTGTGTTGACATGTAGGGTTCTATGTTTAGTGTGTTTTAGTGTGTGTGAGGAGCTTGCCCGGAACGAGAACACGGCGCAGCCGCAAGAGGGCAGGGTGCTGGCAGGGCTCGCATGCTGTTGTGCTGGTTACACGCAGGTGCTGACATGTACAGGTAGTTGTACGCATGTGCTAGGAGCTCAAGGCAGCTGCAATCAATGTCATGGTCGACTGGGGTGTGTTGCTCTGTGGGGTGGCAGTTCTGTGCGGTATGCGTTTTTGGCTCTGGCGTGTGAAACTACGTGCAATACGGTCATCCTCTGCGGTTGGTGATGCGGCAGCTATTGCTGCTGCAGCTCCTGCCTTGCAGTATGTGTGGTGGCATGCAGCATCATGCCATGCCTGTTGCAGCACTGGGCCACATGCTGGGTGCTGCTGCAGTTGCTGTTGCAAGCAGCCATAGACAGGTAGGCGCTGCGGTAGTTGTGTGCATGCTGGTTGTCAGTTGCATGTTGCGGTGGGTAAGGCTGGTGCTCGTCTTGTTTTCTCACACCATTGGTTGTGTTGGAATGTGGTGAATGGCGCGTGTGTAATGTTTTGGTGGGCATGCGCTGCGAACAACAAGCACACTGCGATGATGGTGCTGCTGCCTGTCGGCAAACCTGGCATGTTTTTGCACTGCTGCTGCCACATTCTTAACGGCGGTGGTGTAATGCTCACGCAGGCGAGGACGTGACTGTGGACATGGAGGCCAACGTGCTCATCAACCACACCACCGGCAAGGAGTACCAGCTCAAGGCACTGGGTGACGTGAGTGGTCATACTGCTGCTGCTGCTGCCGCTGCTAGCATCTGCCTATGCGGCTTGCTTTGTACATGACAACTGAGCAGCACCATACTATGGGCTTGCAGCAGTGCGAGCAGCGCAGCTAGGAAGGCAGGTGCTGCTCAGCGTGCCTGCCATGCATGCTCTAGGTTGCTGCAGCTTGTTGCAAGGATGTGCGCAGCAGCAGATGGGCCAGCAGAGTCGTTGTTCTGGGTGCAGGCGTGGCGGGCTGCACCATCAACACGCATCGCATGCCTTTGTGAGTTCAGCGCCATCGCATACAGAGACTCATGGCAATGCGCTGTCACCGCTGCAGCCTGTACGTCACTGTTGTGACTAAGGATTGTTTCCAACAATGGCCGATTTCCATGGTGATGCTGATGCGACTCCTGTGCTTCTGCTGCTCTGATCAACTTCTGTCACTTGCACTGCAGGCTGGGCCTGTGATTGATGCTGGCGGCTTGTTTGACTATGCCAGGCAGCAAGGCATGATCAAGAGCGCAGTGTGAGCTGGCGCTAGGTAGAGTGACTTATAAACTTACGTTTGATGGATTAGGTGGTTGCCCAATGAGCCTGTCATTGGCTCGAAAACGGGCGATGTTCCCATCATGTAACATCCAAATTGTGACTGCCCTTTGTTGTCCACAAGGCAGAGGCGCCGTCTGAATGTATGTGCAAAGGTACTGTTGTGATTAGTGGCGCAGCGTGCACTGCAGTGCAGTAGGCCTGCCTAGGCATGGCAAGCACATCAAACGCCTCCCGCCAATCATTCATAAGCCAGCACTGCTCATACAGTTGTGCAGTGTGGCGAGCAGCTGGCTGCACAAGGCTGCCAGCACGGTAAATGCTGGTGATTGATGTTGGGCTCTATTGCAAGTGCTGTGACGTAGGTGCTGCTGCGCTAAGCAACTTCCAGGTGGATGACACTTTCCTTACACAACCTTGCATGCTTCGTTATGCTACGGCTTGACTTATTAACAAAGATGATGATGATGATGATGATGATGATGATGATGATGATGATGATGATGATGATGATGATGATGATGATGATGATGATGATGATGACGATGCATCCTTGGACTGACAGCTCCAGCGTGCTGCTTGCTGGTGCAAGTGGCGACAGGCTGAAGGGTAACCGCAACTATTCATCTTGCATGATTGGTCTGGTGTTTAAAATAAATGTCACGCAAAGTTGCGATGGCCACGGTGCATGTTGCACAATGATGTGACGCCGAGTGAAGCACAACAAGTTGTCAGTGACAGCATGTGAATGTGAGGGTCACCCGGCCGCACTAACCTCTAGTGATGCACGATGCTTTGGAGAACGTGACGGAGCAATCTGCTATGCTTGCTGTGCCTGCTATAGGGTTGCTGCTTGTTACATAGCCGATAACCATAACATACCTTGTCAAAGGTTGCAGGAAAGCACGCTTGGCAATAAAAGTTCAGCTGGTGCAGTAGTCAAATACAGTAGATGCAGCGCAACTACCATGCTGAACTGTCTCACAGCAGAGATCTCTGATTCTCCTTGCAAGCTCTTAAAGTACCACCTGCTCTGAACCTCAGAGTGCCGCAACAGGAAAGATGGTGCATTGAGCAAACAACCGCAACTTCAATGAGCTCGTTGCGCCAGCAATCCATACATATACTTTGGAACGGCTGGACTGGCAGCAATCATCGCTCACAAAAACTTACTATCAGGGCCAAATGCACAGGAAAGCACCTTCTCTGCAACAGTGTTGCATGTCATAAATGCAAGCATCTGCAAAGCCACAGTTGTGACTTGCCAAGGCAAGCACAACTGCTGCCCAACCGTCTCAGCTACAGCTACACCCTGCTGCTGTTCGTTCAACTTGTGGTTGACCTAAATACCATACAGTACACCACCCCACAGCTGCCCTTCAATGAACTATATTACCTGAACTGCGGGGAGCTCGACAACCCAACCCTAGACAGCAGTAATGATTGGCCCCAATACCAGTTTGAAACAGGATGAGGCCTCACCATTGGAAGTCTGCATGCCGCTGGAAGCAGCTGATGCAGCATGCACATGAGGCATGCAGTATGTACATGCAACATGGGCAGCAGAAGGCGGCTGTACTTTGCATGCGACCTCTACAAGCACATGCCCTGCAGCAGTGGCTGCTCCCTCTGCAGCAACGATACTTGCCTGCCGTCTGCAAGTTGCAGTTGCAGACACGAGTATGCAGCAGTTGAGCACCCTCATATCTTGCAGCTAATAATCAGGGTTCATCAACGCTGCATGTCGTGCTGGGCCTAGGCGTGGCCCGTACCATCGGCGCTGATCACAGCAGCCAGTGGCACCACACAGCATATACCGAGTACGTACATATGTTGACTGCTTGACCTCTGCTGATTATGTCGGCAGATCATGCTTATGTCGCGTTGTAAGATCCACTGTACCCTTTACTGCAGCTTGCACAGCAGAGCGGCGGTCATCCAATCATTCATGTCAAAAAAGTAGGCACCGCCCAAATAAGCTGCCGGCGTGTACAATGCCCCCTGAACAGCTGTGGTCTTTGCTGGAAATCCAAAAGGCAGCTTGGTAAAGTCCACTGGGGAGCCGTCATACCATTTCAAAGGCTGGCCGGGGCCGTCACTGTACAACCCAACCCATACTTGCTGAATGATGGCGCTCCATTCCCAACACTTCATCATGTAGTGAAGTATGTTCAGCGCCTGTACTGAATGGATGCTCGCCAGGTTGCCGCCTTCTCGTTTGCAGACTTGCTGTGCTGCCTCTTGACTCAAGGGGTCTCTTGTATCGACGAGCCAGAATCTGCCTGCATCCGATGGTGACAGTATGGTGAGCTCCTGGTATGGAAACCCTTGCTTTGTTTTGCCGCTTTTGAATGATGCCTGCGCTTGTGTTTTAACCCATGAAAGCGGTTCTGGTCCCAGAGCAGCAACTGTCAAAGCACAGAAAACAAATGCAGCAATGGGTAAGTGCGTTGATGCATGATGGCGGCAGTAGGCAGCACATACATCGATACAGCCAATGCATTGACGCCCAACCGCATGATGAATACACACAGTGACTGGGTCAACACAGCGCACCAACAAGATGCATACCAAGACTTTGATGCAAGCACAACGCTAGATGCTAGCTGCTTACAAAATGCCAGTAAGCCTCAACAACAACATGTTGCCTTGTGTTTGACACAACCATCCGTGCGTGTGAACTCACCTGCGGGCTGCAGCCTGCACACGGCGCCGTGCACCAAGGTATCTGCGGAAGCAAATCCACAGAACTCTGCTAACCACCCATATCGTGTGGGACTTTTGTCACCCTTCAACGTGCTTATTTCCTGCAAAGCACACCGCTCGGCACCAGGGCTGCTGCCAGCAGTCGGCTCGGCGTCATTCCAGTAAATAAACTGCCACCATTCTTGTGTGAGTCCCAATGTGTTGACCCAGTTATGATTGTTGCTGGGCTTGTTATACCCCAGCCAGAGGTAGATGTTGTAATCACCATGTACGCCTTGCTCTTTACTATACATCGCAAACATGTGTGCGGCACCGTCTCTTACGGCAGCTTGCTGATCTCCATTGTCATACGTGGCCAGCTCTCCCCCCGCCCTGATATGGAGCACCACCGGTTACGCACAGTACAGCAAACTTCAGCATTCAACAATGCACGGACACTTCTTGCGCATCTCACACCCATCAAGTGTTGCTGTTTGCATGACTTGATCGGACCCATGCCAAGTGTTGCAGCAACGGTCACAGCTAGCTTAAGCTGGCTGCACAAACTCACCTGCTGCACAGGGACTTTGCTGAGTTGAAGCCAATGCCAGGCATAGGAAAGATGTAGAATGTTGCCGCTTGTGTGTCAACCCGGCCATACACATAGCCCTCCCGTGTGATTTGCGGCCAGGCAGAACCGGTTAACACTTGTGCAGCTTTGAAGCGCCCTGCAATAGCATGTGGCCCGTTGCATTAGAATTCTTATGTTAGGACGAATGACGACAACTTGCAAGCTGTGCAGGTGAATCACGTTGGCTGAAAGCTTACAACTCTTGAAGACGCGGTGCTGTTCTCTAATGCAGTGTCTCTGAACGGGAGCTGCAACATGTCAATTGAATGGCATGGCATACAATAAACGCTACCCACACCACCAACATGACGCCGCATCTTTACTAGAACTTCCATGTGGCTCGATCAATGTCCTCATCCAGATGGTCAGGGCCCCTCTTGGGATGTCAGCACACCTCTAATGCGCAAACAAGAACAAAACAGAATTACATATTACGATATGCTGACATGCAGGCAGACTAGTGGCAATACATTGTACAATGTGCTTACCTGCAGGGATATTGCACAACTTGACATTTGTATCTGCCTCGAGCTTGTTGATGCCGTTGCTCAGCACATCCTTGTTGTCGGCTACTACTTTTGCCAAGCTGAGACCCAAGCGACCACACAGCCACTCCAAGGTATCGCCTTGTAATGTTGTGTAGGTGTAACAGTCGCGGCTGTCTGGGACCCGGGCCAGATCAAAAGCATACTCTGTTGCAGACTGGTCGTCCACTGCATGCACCGACAGAAGCAGAGCAGCAGATGCATGGATGGTTGCCTGAGAACTTGACAAGAGTGCACGTGAGCAGCCTGCATGCTAGCTAGCTAGCTGCTGCTGCCGTGACCAGAGCTTTGACGAAAGCTATCACCACATGCATGCACCGGGTGCACAAGGACATCAAATCAATCGCATGACATCAAGCTTCAACTGCTCGGCGAGGCTCAGCATCAGCAATGACTGTTGGTTATCGCTGTTCAATGGCAAGTTACAGTGCCGTGGCAGCTGCTAAAGACATGGTGTGACGCACCCACAAAGTTCAGGCCATAGACATGGTCGGGCTCCATGATGCCAGCTTCACCATAACCGACCTTCAAGTAGCCACCATCGCCTGTGTTTGTGCCAAAAGAGTTTTTCACAATCCAGTACTGCCCTGGGTTGGAATACCCTATCACAAAGACAGCATGGGGCTCGCCAACCTCTTGCCGCCCTTTGAACACCCCCTTTGCCTTGGCGGGGTCAGTGATGAAAGCAAATGTTTCTTCTGTGAGCCACATGTATGTGATGACACCGCCATAACGGATGATGGCGCGCTGTGCTGACTGCAGGGATGCATGCACAGTCCAGTCAAAAGCACCCTTTGGTAAAGCATCTTTACAACTTGGGTTGCAGACACGGTCAAAGTCATCAGTCTGGTACCTGAGGCACTTGCTGGTGTAGAGGGGGGCCTTCTGCCTGTAAAGCAGCAGTGTTACACAATGAAATGCGCTGATTGGCCAAGCGTATTCACCCTAATAGCCTACACATTCACGTTCAAACAGCATTCACAGTTGCACACAGTTGTTGCTTGCAACTGCGCATGCTGGCTCCCATGTGCATTCTCAAGATCAGACATCCGCCTGGTTGCTGAGCATGTCCAGTTCAGCGCCGGCCTCACCTGGACAGCTGTGCTAGGTGGCGCAGTGCAGGCCGCACCTCCCAGCCTGAGATGCAGCTGCGCTTGTCGTCGGTGCAGAAGTACAGTTGCTGCTCGCTCATGTCCAAAGCAGCATCAGTGCCTACCGGCCAACTGCCCTTGCGGCTCATCAGTATGGCAGTCTCTGCTGCTGCTGCGACGGCATGTGCCACACACCTGCATGTGGCACATGAGCATAGCACAGAAATGGAGATTGTTGGTTGAACTCTAACTTGAAGGTTTGCAGGTCAGGGAGAGCACGAATGCCAGTAACAGGGACAACAGCAGCTTGCAAGGTGATACGACCGCAGCTGCCGTTGCATGGAGGCTGCGCTACCGCTGCTTTGCGGTCATTGCTTGCATACACGCAATGATTGCATGTTGGACCAGCCGTGCACATACACGTTTTCTTGGCAACAGCGCTGTGCATGAAACATACGTGCCGCAGTCTCCTTGATCTTTTGGTGGTGTGACTACGCCCACACTGCGTGAGTCCCACGTGTCTGGCAGAGCAGCCTCTGCTAGCGCGCTGTCGCTACCGAGTGATGCCATCAGGCTTGCTGTGTCTTTTTTGCGCAGGCTGCCCCACGTTGCCTGGATTGACCTTGCACGCTGCATGCGCTGCAGGTAGCTGGCGTACATCTGCCTTGAGGCAACCTGGTGGCAGCAATAGTGCAGAGTAGCACCAGTGGCAGCAGCAGCAGCAGCAGCAGCAGCAGCAGCAGCAGCAGCAGCAGCAGCAGCAGCAGCAGCAGCAGCAGCAGCAGGACGGTAGCACCAGTGACAGCAGCAATAGCAACAGGCCGGTGACAGCAGCTGCAGCATTCTAGTCAGCGCTGACAAAAGCAGCAACCAGAATAGCCAGAGAGCATCAGCTACAGCGGCACCTGGCGCTGGGCAAACAAGGCGAAGGTAACCGAAGCAACCAGCAGTTGACAGCGCCACCTGCTGTGCACATTGCTTGCACCGCTATGATGTGATACATAATACCATTGGTGTGTGCAACACATTGTGCAATGTCCTGGCTCCTCAACTCACCATGCTGGCCTTGGCTTTCACAGAGGTTTGAAATCTAACACCAGTAAACTGCCAGGCATTCTTGGGTATGCCCTGCAGCTGCCTGCCAGCCTCCTGCCAGCTAAAGGGTATACCAACATCAGCTGAAGCTGCTGTTATGTTTGCTGCTGCGCCGACAGCTGTTGCTGGTGGGGCAGCAGAGACGTGGCTAAGAGGCGCGTTCTGCTGGGCAGCAGTGCTGGCACTGATGGGCAGGTTGGCACTCAGTACCAACACCAGCAGCACCAGTACTGGTGTGCTCCTGCCTGCATATGCATGGATTTGGTGTGTCATTGAATGGTGTGCTGGTTTCTGAGTGAAAACCTGGTGAAAACATGTACAAAACATGCTGGACAGCCTGTCCTGTGCGGCACAGGATACAGCTGATGCGCCTCAACCCAGCTCATAAAGCCTGGACAATCATGTTTGCCTGCAGCAACAAACCTACAGGTGGTTACACTCTCGTACACAGTCTGACATGACACTCTGGCTGGCACTGCAAGACGCCCTGGTGCCACCTATGTTTTCACTCCACCTGAGGCACAACTGCTGGCAGCTGCTGCTGCCATCGCTTGTGCTGCAGCTGTCACAGCCACCACAGTGGTGTTACTGCTACGGATTTGAAGTGTCATAGAGTACGTAGCACTGCTACGGTAGCAGTGGTGTATGGTCGTGTGATCTGGAGCTGCGATCAGCGCCAGCAGCCGTTCGCACCGTGAGCGTAGATTGAAGTAAGATTCATGACAGTTTCTGACAGCGTTTGCAGTTGATCATTGGATGGCGGTGGCTCTGGGTGTCCAGCAGCAGCGCCAGGTTGCATGGCCTGCTTGCGGGTGCCGATGAAAGCTCTTACGCACAAGATAGTGACATACAACGTAGATACGCACTTCTAATCGTGCTGCGGAGAGCACGGTTGCGTGGCAATACGGCGTCCACTCCCACTCGTAGGGTTGAGACCGAACGATCAGGTCAAGCAGCAGCAACCTCAGCCGCGATTTTCCAGTACCTCCAACTCTTGCTGTTGAGCTCTGGGCTGAGACATCGTGGCTGTGCCACCCTGATCTCCAGGCACTGGCTGAATGTGACACCTTCCTATCACACCGTGACAGTATCGCAGTACGTTCTGCAGAATGTAAGAGGCAGCAGCCCTCTACCCCAGGAGGAAAGCGAAGCAGAGTCACCCGACCACCCTTATGCAAAGCTGCACTGCAGAATGTCAGTTTGGCGTCCTGGTTGAAACACAGCTGATCACGCTCCGACAGTTGGCTTGCACCATCATCAGGCTCCAGCTGCTGGTCACCAGGTGTACTACTTGTAGTGTAGGTGTAGTGTGGTCACCAGGTGGCATTCTTCACCAGGTGCCACGTGGCACGTCCTTGCAGGTGCATTCTTCTTGGCAGCTGCTTCAAGCGCTTGCAGCAGCTGCACACCCAACAATAGGAAGGTGTCTCATCATCATATTACCCATTCAAGCCATAGCATCAGCGCCATCGGCCCCGCGCCCCAAGGTAACGGATAGAGGAGGGAGCGCTGCTCCAGAATGTTTGCATGCATTGCGCACATCCCAAGACTTGACAAGAAAAGCAGCAACACACGGTGACACCATTCGGCATCTTCCAGAACTGCCCCAAGTATCATCAGATACGAAACGCAACACCTTGATTTGACGACTCAGTCATGGACAAAACGCTGCGCAACTCTTCAGCGCAACCAGGCATAGATCTGATCTCGGCAAACATACTATCCCTCTGAGCAGAAGTAGCAGGGCAATCAAACATCAAGTGTGACAAAGACTCAACTTCTGCACCACAACAAAGACATCCTGAAGTGGAGTTAGCTCTGCGACCCCCAAACTGACTAGTACGCTCATGTACACACAGACAACCCATACGAACACGCAAAAGCAATTCATGAATGAAGTGGTATTGATCAATACCACGTGGTATTGCCACTGAACGCAAGTACGGCCTAGCCCTCTTACCCATAGCATCAACATGAGTGGGATGCACATGAGCCACATACCGACTCAGAGTGGAGTGTTCCAACGTTTTACATGCAATCCTTTCAGCATGTAGTGTCCTGACCTGCTTGTTGACATGGCTCTTGCACGCACTGGCTCTGCCTTCCGCGGTCACAACATTCACACCATACTTGCACAGCAGGCTCTGCACATACTTGTGCCACGGTGGTGTCACCGCCACAGCACCACTAGGACGCCTCCATTCAGCTGCAAACACTTGACTGGGCAGCCGAACGCCCTGCATACGCTGAATCCTGTAGTAGTACTCCAAAGCCCTCTGATGAAGCCACATATGCAACGGTTTCACACCCCATTCTGCCAAGAGAGCTGAAGAGCATGGGCGCTCCTTGTCACAGCGCATTGCGCATTGAAATGATGTCTGTCTGCACTTTGTCAATCAGCTGCAGTTGCCTAGCTGTGGACGGAAACCAAACCTCGCTGCCATATTCAACAACGGGACAGACACACGTCAGCAACAGTATGCGTTTGACCTCCACACTGATGCTGCGGCTGTTCCAAATTGGCATGAGCGCACCCTTCACACGTTGCACCTTAGCCAGCATCTTCTCAAAATGTGTGGTCCATGTACAGGTATTGTTGAACCACAGGCCAAGATAGCAGTACTCCGATACAACAGGCACAGGGACTTGTTCCAAACAATGCCGGAGTCGACCAGCTGGCTGGTCTGTCTTGCTGGCAGCACATGCATGACGGCAGACTTCAAGCTGTGGAGCTTGAAGCGCCACTGGCAACTGTAATTGTAGACAGTTGCAGCCACAGCCTGAACTTTAGACAGAGACCCGCAGACAGCAACAAAGTTATCAGCCTGCATGGCTGCCACAACTTGGCCTGCTGGTTCGTCACTGGGGCCCATGAGGGTAACGCCAGGGTGCTTTGCATGCCCGTCACGCAGCAAATCGTCAATAAACAACAGGTACAGTGTGGGCGAAATAACATCACCCTCATGCAGGCCAAGGTCGCAGGTGAACCTATCCGTGGTGCAACCCTCGTGAGACACCACACGCTGCGAGCCCTGATACAAGTTGTTCAAGACACGGAACATCTTGCCACGCACACCCTTATTCCACAGCTTCTGGAACAAGCCATCAAGCCAGACCGTAGGGAATGCCTTGAAGGTGTCAACAAACAACACATATGACTCCTTCTCCTCAGCTTTCCTGCCATTAAGGACCTCGCTGAGCACGCTTTGATGGTCAGCACAACTGCGCTTGGGGCGGAATCCGTTCTGACTTTCGTGCAGCAGCGGCACCGCTGCTGCTGTAGCAGCAGTTGCGCGTGGCTGCTGCTGCTGCTGCTGTTGTGCTGAATGCTGGCCTTGCTGCTGCTGCTGCTGCTGCTGCTGTGCTTGTATTTGCTGCTGCTGCTCCTGCTGCTCGCCCTCTGCAGACTTGATAAGGCGCTGGTTGAGGACGCTGGTGTAGAACTTATAGAGCACGCTGAGCAGGGTGATGCCGCGGTAGTTGCCTGGGTCTGTCAGATCGCCCTTCTTAGGCATGCTGACGACTGTCCCCGGCACCTGATGTACCTGCTCAAGCTGCCACATGAGGCTGCAGTACTGCAGCAGCATGTCTGCAACTGTGTTGCCTCCGTACTTCAAAAGCTCGTTGACAATGCCTTCCTCTGCGGGGTTGCCAGCTTTGCCTGTGCTTAGACGCTGCAAGCATGCAGAAACCTCGGCGGCAGTGATGGGCAAGTCCAGCAGGCAGGGTGGGGCAGCATGAGGTGCGGTTGAGTCATGAAGGTACTGCTGTACATTGGCGGCAACCTGTGTCATGTGCGCTGGGTCGAACTGGGGGTGTGAGGAGGCAAACGCTGCATGGCTACCAACTCACTGATAATGGCATTTGGATGCATCTGCTTGTTCTGCAGGGGTTGAAGCCGTCTGTCCTGAGGGGTGCTGCATGACACTGTACATGGCCTCGCTGACATGCTTAGGGCACAGGCGACGCACAAGCTGCCACATATTCTTCTCCCCAAGCGTGCTGTCGTCATTTAAGCGGTCTCTGTACGCTGCAGTAATTGCATGCTCGCATCGCTGTTTGTGCTGCTTCTCAGCTGCTTTGCTAAGCTGTGCAGTAGCCTTGCGCTGTTGATCAAATGCATCCCAGTCTGCAACAAGGCCGGACTCCCTGTACTGTGTAAAGGCCTGCACCCTGGCCTGCACAGCATTTGTCAGCTCCTGTGTCCACCACGGGAAGGACTTGCCAGCCCAGACCCTTTTAAACTCAACACTGGCATTGACCGCCTGACGAGGCGCTCCCAGCAGCTGCGCATGTGCTTGTTGTACTGCAGCATTGGCCGTATAGGAAGGTGTCTGTGACGATTGTGCATTAGCTCTTCAGGACTGTACGCCTAGGCCTGCACTCAGGTTGCTGACATGATCGATTGCGGCATGCACTGCTGTATGATCAGTACACTAGTGACGTCACCCAGGCCTGGGCAAGTGACGACACTGACACTTCTGGAAGTATCTTGCAGCTGCACTGCCGCAAACTGCGCTCCTTGCGTGCTTCCAAGGATGGCTGGCGGGCTGGTGCTCCTGCTGATGCTATGCACAATCTGCTTCTTCTTCTTGACAAACTGATGATATGTCACCAAGCACAACTTGTCACGGTGGTCATCGTGATGACCTGCCAGGTCAGCGTGCCCTTGTGAACTGCATTCCACCATACGCCATGAGGACCTGTGCTGCACATACATAGTGGGTGGAGCCAGCTTTGCCTCGCGTGCAGGGGTAGGGTGACACTGCTTGCTTTACATGCTAGAGTGCTGCTGCTGCTTTACATACTTGCTGTGTAAAAGTGCTGCTTTTTGTGACATACTTGGTATGCTTGCTTGCCTTTACATGCTAGAGTGCTGCTGCTGCTTTACATACTGGCTGTGTAAGAGTGCTGCTTTTTGTGACATACTTGGTATGCTACTGTGTTGTCCTGTCACATCGCAATTGTGCAACAGCGGCACTACCCGGGATAAGTCGGGCGCCTGCTGCCCTGGAGACTTGCAGAGTTTGCCGCATGCTGCACTCGCTGCGCACATACCCCCCTGCTTGCCTTTTTGCTGCTGTGTTAGAGTGCTGCTCCTTTTGACAGACCCCCCTCGTCGGTCCTGCTGGCCACTGGCCAGACTTGGTACCATCTGTGCCGTTGAATGGGTTTGGCAGCACATGGCGCCTGCTGGAGTTTTGCATGAAGAGATATGGCCAGGTTTGTAACTCAGCACATCTGGGGGGTTCCCAATTGCCAGCGCCAACAATTGGGCCGCTGGCAACTGCGCATTACCTTGGATCAAAGGCAGCCACAACTGCCTGCATGCCAGAGCATCGCAAGTCACAGTAAAAAAGGAAGAAGGGGTGAGTTTCTGCCAGCTTCGCCTCTTTTCACTGACGGCGTATCATCCACCTCGTGCTGGGGCTGTGCAACTTCCAAGGTTGCATGGTTGAGCTGTCTTCTCGTCAGAGCTTGCATACAGAACATTTGCTGCAGCATACGAGAGGAATGGCATGACAGACTGATCGAACGGTGTGAGTGGTGGAACTGCACTCCAGCACATTCCTCTGTGGCTGACAACCTTGTCATAGCAGGCTGTGGTGTGCAACTGATTGTCACCTCCCAACTCATACCTCCTGCATTCCCGCCCGCTATGTCACCAGATGCACTATAAGACAAGTGAACACAAGATTGGCAACCTTCCAATAACTATTGTAATTGTTTGTGCGAGCACCAATCACGTCGTTAGAGAAATGCTCGGATCTGCCCTGCAGACACTCTCTACTTCTTCTGTGACTCGCTGCCTGCCCAGATTGCATTCCCCTCTCACTGGTTTGGCCGCATCAACAGCTAGGCGGCCGTTGTCTGCGTCATTCGCACACCACCACAGCAGAGGCTTCCTGCAGGTATGTTGCACCTGCGTAGCCTCATCCGTTTGCAGGCCACACAGACTTCCATGGAGCTTGTTCTTTGTGTGGCTTTTGCATTCATGACGGCGTGCTTGTGGTTGTAGCAGCAGTTGCAGCGACCCCCATCATCCATGCAGTGCTACTGCTGCCCTGCTCTCATGCACGCCTCTGCAGCTCCTTACCCCGCTGCTGTCCTGTGCGCTGTTTCAGCCTCAGGCATCAGCTCTACTCAGTGCAGTGCCAGCAGCAGCCCTGGGGTCGTCCAGCAGCAGGCCAGCTGCCCGTGTGTCGAGCCGCACAATGGCGACAGGCACCGGAGTGAATCCGGGCCCTGGCCAGGAGGTGGCCGTGCTGGGAGGGTGAGCAGCCCCTGTGGCAGTTGCTTTGATCGCGTTGCTGGCATTGTTTGCGGCGGCAGCAGGTTCTGTGAGGTGTTTGTGGCAGCAGCAGTCAGGTGTTGTATTGCAGCTCTTTGCACCATGAACGTTGTGTTGCTGCGAGGGTGCGCACGTTTGCAGCAGGCAGCTGATTTGTAGTGTTTTGCAGCAGTATGTTTGCTGCAGTTTACTGCGGCAGTAACCTGTGGTTTTACATCAAGTCATGGTGTGTGTCGACGTTGCCACCCACGTCCACATGCATGCACACATCAGCTGCGCGTGGCCAGGGCTGTTCGTCTGCAAAAAGCAGCTGCCACACACCTAGCACTCGAGAAGCACAGGTTTTGAGCCAGAACAGCTGCAGCAGAGCGCAGTCCTTGTAGTCTCTGTGGTTGCTGTGTGCAGTGCTCGGTCTGCTCAGTGCCATGCATGCTTGCCCCTTGACATGCAGCGCCGTGGTACAAGCTCCACGCCTGGGTGCTGCATGCGCTGGCGTCCACATGTATCACTTCCTGCAGTGGCTGCGTCTGGTGTTCTGAGACCGGCAGACACCAACATCTTCTGTTGCACCCGCGTGGGATAGCTGATTTTTTACCTGCGCATATGCTGCCGCAGGAATGCATGCAGGGGCTGCTTCTGGTGCCTCAAGCGTGCTGTTAGCAGCCTTGGCGTTGTTTGTTTCATCGCCATGTAACCGTTAGTCGCCTGCTGCTGCCATGCCGGCCACTGCATCCTCCTGCAGGGGCTGCTTCTGGTGCCTGGAGGCGTGCTACCAGCAGCTCAAGGGCGTGAGCAGCGTGGTCAGCGGGTATGCAGGGGGCCACGTGGAGAATCCAACCTACCGCCAGGTGAGGTGCCAGCCAGTGCGTGCTGCGGGGCTGTGGCTGGTGACAGTACGTCTGCCCAGCTCACCAGCACAGCAAGCCTTGCGCATGCGTCGTGGCGTGAAGCGAGAGGCACAGCAGCAGCATGCACGGCGCAGCAGGACGCGGCCTTCCAAGGGTTTCGCCATCGCTCACTTGCCTTCGCTGGCAGTTGCGGCAGTGCGCTGCGGCCCCTGTTTTCAAAAGACACCCTGCGCTGTTGCTCCATCCATTGATGCAGCTGACTGCTGTGCAGGGGACCATGGTGTGCACCAACCATGCGCATCGTGCTGATGCACAACAACCATGCGTGTGGCACTGGCTGTGTGCAGGTGTGTGACAAGGGCACTGGGCATGCGGAGGTGGTGGCTGTCACGTTTGACCCGACCGTGGTGACCTTCCGGGACCTGCTGGACGTGTTCTTCACCATCCACGACCCGACCACGCCAAACAGGCAGGGCGCGGACGTGGGGCCGCAGTACAGGAGCATCATCCTGTACACAAGCGATGAGCAGAAGCGCGTGGCTGAAGAGGTGGGCTGGTGCACCACTACATTGCTGCGCAACGGCCTGTTGGTGTGCCGCGGGCGTTATGCTTCACAACAGCAACCAGCAGCAACCAACATGCAGATGGGGAAGCTACGTATTGCACAGCAGCAAGCAGCAGCACGGGTGGGGGACAGAGAGAAAGCGGCCTGCTGTTGGGTGGACGGCATTGACGTGTACTACCTCTTAACAGCGCCAGGGTGTGCATGCCAGCTTTGGAGCTGTTTTCCACGCCTGTGGTTGCACGGCCGATTTTTTGGTGGCGCTGCTGCTGCTGCTTCCATCTTGTGATGTGATGGTCAATGGGAAAGGTGACCAGGCGAGGCACATAGTATCACCAGTGTGTGACTGATCCACTGCCCCTGCTGCCATGCTGGTACTGCTGGCCCTGCTGCTTTGCTGCTGCTGCTGTCATTCGACCAGGCCATGGCGGAGGTTGCCAAGCAGGGCCTGTACCCCAACCCACTGGTGACGGAGCTGCTGCCGCTGGGCAGCGGTGCGGACAGGTTCTGGGGCGGCGAGGACTACCACCAGAACTATTATGCCGACAACCCCACCCAGGGCTACTGCAGGGCCGTGGTGGCACCCAAGGTCTCCAAGTTCAGGTGCCGCAGGCTGGGACTGTGGAAAGTGTGTCACCTGTGGGGCAGGGGAGTGCAGCAGCTTCTGTGTGATGCGAGGTGGACACATACACTAGATCTTTGTGAGACGGTTTGCCGTGTAGCACAGTGCAAGTGATGCGTCGTTGGGCAGGGATGGTTTCATATTTGCGGCCGGTTGTTTGTGTGGCGATTGGCGTGTGGATGTCGTCTGGCAGTGCGAGACTGGCTTGTTGTGAGTCAGCGGAGCGAAGGTGGGCAGTTTTGCTTGCGGTGAGTGTAGAGCTCTGCACTTTTGGCGCTGAGCGCAGCCAAGTTGTGCGCCGTACACTCAGGGCACCAGGAGATCTGGAGCAGTACCTTTCTGCCGTGCATGAAATGCTGGTCATCCGTCGATGTGCGGAAAAAGGATTCATGCGATCTGTTGTGGAACAGAAGGGGCCCTGGACTGGAGTTGGCTTGATGACACTGACATTTGCACTGCTGCTGCTGCTGCTGCTGCTGTTGCATCTCTGCTATTCTGCAGGTCCAAGTACATGAGTAAGCTGATGGTGTGAGTGGCTGCATAAGCTGCATATGTATGCCGCCAGGCTACCCACAGCCTGTGTGGGCCCGCTGCATCCCAAGGCGTGCCTTCAGGCCCCAAAGCTTTGGGGCGATTGTTGTTTGAGAACAGGAGAAGGGAGAAAAGATAGAATGCCGCAAGTGCAGTCCTCCAAAGGAGGTGGCCTGGCAAGTGTTACAGCAGCGCTGAAACACTGTGTTGCTACAGCTGTTGGCCTTCAGTTCTGGCGCAGCAGCATGCTGGGCAGCACTCAGCGTGCTTGATGGTGGAAATGCGGCACTACACGGCATATGTTAGATGTCATTTGAACTTATTGATGGTTAGTTCAGCATGTTGAAGCGTGTTTTGGGGAATTGGGGCGGATTTAGGGAGATGATATCCTGTCTCAAATCTGTGTTCAACATGTCTCAAAAACACGAACAGGTTGTTAGCAATGCACAGCATCGTTGCGCTTGCAACACGGTTGTAGAGCACTGGTACCTTTTGCAACAACTGACTCTTGTTGTTGACAATTATGACTGGCTGTGATCACAGCAGCAACATCTGCAACAATTGAGCAGTTCCAAACTGCAGCGTGATTACAGCATGCCCTGTACACGCTGTACTGGTTGTATGTATGCTGTAAATGCGGTGGTGGTGTGCATCTTTGCATCTGGTCTATCAATGTGATATAAGGCCAATAGGCAACCTCTGCACATCAGTACATCAGCTGGTAGTACACGACGTACCAGACTGCTGCATACGCAGTTTCAACCAACAAATGAATTAACAACACACAGTGCACAGTTTGCATGTTATACAGTCACTGTACAGTGCAAAAGCAAGCGGACACAGCACGTTCTATTGCAGCACTGCATGCCAAGGACTGCCTAAAAGCACCCCCAACCACCTGCATGCAAACTCAGAGTAGAGCAACCAAGGCTATCTCAATGGGCAAAGTTACCCTGCAGTCAGGGAGCTACAGCTGCGAAGGAGGAACCTCTGCACAGCAGAAGTGTTGGAACTGCTGTACTCTCTGCTAGCAAGTAGCCCCGAGAAAGTCACCCAGCAGGATAGAAGTCTGAGCAGCACTCCTACGGCGGCAGCCCACGCAGCACCGCGATGCCCATGCAGCGCTCTTGGTGCTCTGCTGCTCACATGCCTGCCCCTGCAGCTCACATGCGCCTCTGCTGCTGCTGCTGCTGCCCCTGCTGCTGCTGCTGCTGCTTCTTGAGGATGCTGCACGCCTTCTTGTGCTGCGGCCAGTGTGCTGCTAGGCAGGCCTGCAGTGCACACACGCGTTGGCAGGCAGCAGAGCCGAGGCACCCGTGACACCTTGAGGGTGGCAGGCCGATGCACTGCATGGGCCGCTGGCACCACCAGACTTTAGTTCACCGACAACAACTGACACGAGACATGCGTAAGCATAGCAGCAGCAGCTTGTGAGCTGCCCCAGGCACATGCAGCAATGCACGACCTATCCAACGCATATCAGCAGGACACACCGGCACGCACGAGCAGACGCAGCTGCTGCCCTCTTCCACGCACCTTCTGGCAGTAGCAGACGCAGTGGCAGCTGGAGCACTGCCTGCCGCCGACACGCCGCAGCTCGCTGCCCCGCGCCCTGCCGCCTGCCGTGCCCAGGTTGGCGCAGCTGGGGTTGTTGCAGCACCAGCGCAGCGGCAGCGCGCTGCTGGCTGCCGCCACCCAGGCCTGCAGCTTGCCGCTGCCCAGCAGCTGCTGCAGCGCCCGCACTGCTGCCTGCTGCTGCTCAGGGCTGCTGCTCCCTGTATTGTGAGCTGCTGTTGGGTCGGCGAGCTGAGTGGTGTCTCCCCTCGACCCGTCTTCAGTCAAGAACCGTGGCGCTGCTTGCTGCTGAAACTCTTCATGAGGAATCTTCTGCATGCTGAAATACCAAGACGGCAGCATGCTGCGTGGCTGCATGGCCTCTGAGGAGGCTGTCTGCTGTCCTACACTGCTGCTGCTGCTGCTGCTGCTGCTGCTGCTACTACCACCAGCATCCCCGCTGCCATCAGCAGTATCGCTTTTGTCGCCGGCCCACACCTGCATCACCTGCTGCACTGCCGGCAGCAGCTCCTGCTGCAGCTGCTGTTGCTGCCGCTGCAGCAGCGCGGCAGCACTGCTGCTGCTGCTGGCTGCTCTGCAGCCGCTCGCGAGCTTGCTGCTGCTGCTGCACACCACCTGGCCATACCAACCCCAGCATGTACAGCACGTCTTCCAGCTGGCTTAACGACGCTAATGCATTGATTAGAAGCTCTTGCTGATCAGCATCATCCAATGCCTGCTGCTGCTGCTGCTGCTCCGTTGCATCACTGCTGCTGCTCTGCATTGCTGGCAGCAGCCGAGCCGTGGTCTGCTGCAGCCAGGTCACCTCCAGCTGCACACACCGCAGCAGCAGCACTGCCCAGGGCAGGCCAGTTGCAGCACTGCGTATGCTGCGCGCCCCCCCTGGCAGGGCCGCTGGGGGCGCACTCCTAGTCAGCATTGCTGCTGCTGCTTGCTGCACAGTCTCAAGCACTAACGCTGCAGTGATGGCGAGCTTTCTGGCTTTGAGATCCATCAATGCGTAGGGGTCGTCTGTCTGCTGAGTCAGCACCTTGACAGCACTGATGCTCAGGCTGAACAGCTGCGGGGCAGTCGGTGCCGCTGCACCTGCTGCTGCATCTGCTGCTGCTGGAGTGCCGTCACCTGCTGCTGCTACTCCTGTGCATGATGCACCCGCAGCACCAACTGCCTCCCCCGCTGCCTCTTCGGCGGCCACCATCAGCAGCGGCCCATACTTGGCCGTGTCGTCCACAGCAAGGTGATAACTGTCTGCCACAGGTCGCCCACGGGTGCCGCGTCAGGGGTGGCTCCTGCTGCACCAGCTGCACATGCAGCACGTGCTCCAGCATGGCTGCGGTTGGTCGAGCCAGGCCCCGCCAGGCCGACTTGATCTGGTCGTTGCGGCAGAACACGGCTGTAGCACCCAGCACATGGATTAGCGCCACCGGCAGCTGGTCGATGTCGTGCCGGGTGTCGGCTGCACTGCTGTCACCGTCCTGCTGCTGCTGCTGCTGCTGCTGCTCCAGCTGACCATCAGCTTGCGCACCTGCACAGGCCAGCACAACAAGCACCAGGTTGGTGGCAGCCACATCTGCAGGTTGAGCACAGACGCCTGGGTTGAGTTGCTGAGCCACATCCAGCAGGTAGCCGTGACAAGCGCTGGATTTGGCAACCATGCTCACTCCTGACGCCCTCGGAGAACGCCTCACTAATCAATGCACGTTGAAAAGGACAGACCCTATGCAGCAGACACATGGGGTTGCCCGTCGCACCGTCACCCCGTGAGTCCGCTCACCACATTAACCACTCAACCACATGGAAGTCCTCCTCCTCTTCACTGCTGCTGCTGCTGCTGCTGCCGCAGCCAATTGCAGCATCTTCTTCCCCATCTGCTGCCGCTGCACCTGCTGATGCGGTCTCCCTGGCCTGCACTGTCGGGTCATCTTCACTGCCGGAGCCAGCAGGGCTGCGGACAGCTGTTGTGAGCAGCAACATGGACAGCGTGCATGCCACAGATGCAGACATTGCCTTGGCTGCCATTTCAGCATCACCCTGGAACAGGTTGTGGGCTGCTTCCAGCAGCATCAGTGCGCCTGGCTGCGCAAAGCGCAGCAACTTGTCGTATGCAGCATGCTGCTTGCTCAGATCCGAGTCCAGCTCGACATTTTGCCAGACGACCGTGGTCAGGTACTGCTGCACCACTGTGCTGCTCGCGCAGAACAAGTCCACGACTCGACCGAAGGCCATAGGATTGACGATTGGCGTGCTCGATGCTGCCAACACCTCTGGCCATGGTGCTGCTGCTGCATGCAGATCTGACAGCCCAAACTCCTGCAGCAGGCCCAGCAGGTGCCTGTGCCGTGCTGGGTCTAGCCGAGGGTACTGCTGCTGCCGCCGCCGTCGGTCGCTGCTCCTGTGCAGCCTGCCAGGTATGTGCTGCTCGTGACACCGCATCTTGACCGCCATAGCCAGCAGCAGCAGCTGCAGCTGCGGTGGCTCTGGGCTGCGCAGCAGCTGCACTGCTGCTGGTTCAATAAGAGCATCAGCCCGGGTTATAGTCAACACTGCAGTACAGCCAGGCCACAGCTCACCAGCAGCTTGCAGGAAAGCTCCCTGTTGTTTCCTGCAAGCAGCCGTAGTGCCAGCCGCATCGCTGCCAGCACCAGCTGCGCGCCCGGCAGTACAACTTGGCTTGCCTGGGCTAACAGCAGCAGAGGCCCTGGCCAGGAAGTGCAAAGCGAGTCGTAAATTGACCAGCGCCAGAGCTAGTTGCACCGCTGCTGGCATGGCACGCTGCTGCGGCCTAACTGCGCCGACAGGCCACTGCCTGCCGCTAGGGCTGCTGCTACTTGTTCATCTGCTGCTTGCAGCTCTACAGTTGCGTCACGCATTGCTGCTGCAGCACGCCCAGCAGCCCAACGCCACACAGGCCCTGGCAAGCTGCAGCTGTGTTACTGACTCCTTCTCGTACAGCACTGCTACTGCTGCCCTTAGCATGGCGGAGGCCCAGGGCAGCAGCGCCTCACGTGCCACTACCTGCTGCTGCTGCTGCTGCTGGCTGCTGCTGCTGCTGCCTGGCCAGTACGTCCAACAGCGCTGCCGCCTGCAGGAAGGGCAGCAGGGTGCAGATTGATCTGGGCAACAAGCGGTTGCTGTCCTGCAGTGCGTGTGTCTTGTTGGTGGCTGGTCTGGCCACTGAAGCGTTTGTGGCACTACAGCACTGCAGTCTGATGGATGGACCCTCAGAGCTTCTGCCGGTCTGCTGTGACTTTCTACGTCTGTACAGCATGCTGTCTGTTGCGTCGTGCAGAAGGTTTGCTCGTCTTGCAGCACTGCTGCTCACCGTTTCAAGCACCAGGCGGGGCACAGCATGTCTGAAAGCAGAGGGCGGCAGCACTGCACAGCGGCCTACTGCCTGCTCCACATCGTCTGCAACGTCAACCAGAGCGGTGGACTGTTCCTGTGACAATGTGCTGCTGCTCTCCTGGCCTGCTGCTGCTGTGGCTACTGCTGCTGCTAGGGGCGCCAGCTTTTCGGATACGCTGCGCCATACCGCCTCGACTGCTGGTCTTTCTACACAGCTCATATCTCCGCTTGCTCGGGCAGGATGTTCAAGATTGCTCGACCTGCCGCGACTGATCAGTACGCAGCTCTGCTCGTCGGCAGCACCAACTCGCACTAAAGAGGAGGGGTTGAGTGCTCTTGCCAAGAAACAGCTTGCCGTGACAACGCACTGCAGGAGTATCACGGTGTGTCACAGAAACATTTGTCATCGTCATCCCTGATCAGGTGGCAGTTTCCGTCGATGTTTATTCGTGAGCTGCGCGCGCCATGGTGCGTAGATGTCTTTTGAACGTGTCCCCCGAGTGCATTGCTGCTGCAGCGAAGCAGATGCCATACCGCAGGCACCAACATGATGTACCTGCTGCTCTAGTGTTGTGCAGCACCACACCTTGCCTGAAACAGACATTCACAACACAGCCTTGTAGCAGGCGGCAACGAAAAGCATACCCTACATACCTGCATGTGCAGCAGGCTGTGATGCCTGTTCAGTATGCACCCATCACGCTGCACATACCCGTGCAGGTTTTTTCTGTTTAGCTGAGACTGGCACAGGTGGCAGCCAACCCTGCCAGGTCACGCCAGTGGTGACACATCTCAAGTGCATTGCCCAGCCCTGCCAGAGCCCTAGGCCATGGTGTACAAGCTAAAGCAGAAGAGCACACTTTACACAGCGCAGTACGGTAACTGACTAGAATGCTGACTGTGAGTGCATTGCAGCAGTCAGCAGCTGGTGATCATGATGAGTCATCACTGACAGACGCACCCGCCGCACCTGCTGGATACTGAGCCATCTACTACCAAACCGCACTGCCGCATTGAATGCAGTGAAGTGTCACCATGTGAATCAACAAATGATCGATGGCCCTTTGCCAGCAGTAGGCACAAACACCTGGGTTGAATACAGATGGCAAGATAATGATGACAATAGTGTGCTGCACCTATCCGAAACCGGCAGCAGCATCGCCGTGACAAGAATGCATATCATATGGCAGTACCGAATTACCGAATACCAAGTAGGGCCACTGGCCCACCCGCAAAGGAGCCAAACAAGGCTCATGGGTCCACAAAACTCAAAAGAAGACCATCAACCGGAAGAAACCGCAACCTCAACAAGCTCAGAGAGCTCAGAACTCAGAGAATCAGTAACTTCAGAAGCACTACTAGTAATGCCATCACTGGGAAGCAACAAATGTGCCAACTCTGGATCGCTACGTACCAGTAAGCAACTGTGTATGAAAGCAGCAACCTTACTCTGTCTTTGCCGCATAAAGTCTGCCAGACATCGCCCGCGCGGGTTTGCTAAGGCACTTGGGTTCTGCCAACCACCGAACTTATCAAACAGACACAAAAAACGCTCCCGGACTAGCTCGTAAGCATCACACTCAAATACCACGTGGAACTCATCCTCAACCTGGCCAGCAGCGCATCGGGTGCAAAGCCGCTGATGTCTAGGTAGCAAGGAGTTGCCAGCCCTCTCCCACCGACCAGTAGCCACGCGCAAGTCAATACAAAAAGGGCGCAGTGCCGCGGGTGTTATTTGCCTCGGTACAAATGCAAAGTGTCAGATTGAACAATACACAAAAGACAGGTCTATCACGCAACAGAACGGTCGTTGTGTGTCAACACACAAGGTGCATGAACATTGTGCAAACACCACCTGCCAGGTGCAGTGCACAAGCCTTTTATTGACCAGCCTGGATTGCAGGCTATTTGTTGGAACATGCGTAAGAAAAGCCCATCCTCCATCATTTCATCTTTTTTTATACACACAAAGCACCACGCCTAGCAAGTAAACTATACGCTGATGACCGCAAGCAGCAATTGCAGTTGTTGCAACAGATCCAGCCATGCACAACTCGTGTTGAACCAGTCCAAGTGGTGGTGTTTCTGGCCCGGCAAGTGGCCACAACAGTCGATCAGGCGTCAGAGCCAAGCAGGGCACGTGATATCAGAATTGTTCCACCGGCAGACTCACGCACTGCGGCCTGTGCCAAAAAGGATCTTGTGAACCAGCAGAGTAAATGCTGCAACAGGCGCTGCCGGCCGTGCGATCACTGACCACCACGCTCTGCATACCTCCCTCCCGCCTGATGCAGCATCATCCCCGGTCAGCAAGGTCACATGCGCCACCCGTTTGTACCCTGCTTGCCCCGTACCCCACCACTGGAGGCTGCCCGCCACACCCCTGCATCTGCTACCCCTGATCTGCAGTGTTCCCCGCTGCAGCACCACCCCCGGCATCCTCCCCCTGCGCCTCTGCCGCTGCACCCATCTCGGCGCTCACGCCGCCAATTCAGCTCACCCTGTCAGCCTCTGCGCTGCCGTGCCTCCCAGGCCCAGCCTGGCTGTCAAAGCGCGACGGCAGGCAGTCTGTCAGCTCAGGCAGCCCCGCAGCAAGCGGCACGCTGGCCTGATCATCCCCGGCGTCCCTGCCGCTGTCACCCGCACGGCGTGCAGCTGCTGCACCAGCAGCAGCCGCAACTCCTGCAGCACCTGCAGCTGGTGCCGTAGAAACCTCAGCTGGCAAGCTCAAGCCCGTTGCTGTTGCTGCTGCTGCTGCTGCTGCTGCTGCTGCTGCTGCGTCTCCTGGGTACGATACCTCGAGAGGACACTGGTTGGAGCGCTGCTGCGCGCTGCTGGGTTGCCATGCGCCTGCTGCTGCTGCTGCTGCTGCACCACCTTCTCCTGCTGCTGCTGCTGCATCTCCGCCACTGCCGGGTGACGGTGGGTCACCGGGACGCACGCCAGAGCGTGGCAAGGCGCCACCAGATGGTGCGCGTGATGCTGTGCTGACCTGGCCTGCTAGCTCAGCTGCTGCTGCTGACTCAGCAGAAGCTGCAGTGCCTGCTGACATTGCAGCAGCAGCAGCCGTAGCCGCAGCAGCCGCAGCACGTAAGCTGTCAGACTGACGCAGCAACTTGGCCAGCCGCTCCTTCACAGACGGGCGGCCAGTCAGCACAGCAGCTGCATCCCTACTGCTAGCTGCTGCTGCTGCTGCTGCTGCTGCACTGCTGCTGCTACTAGCTCCAGCAGCGACACCAGCAGCAGCAGCAGCACGCAACCTGGGGCTCAAGCCTGCAGGTGTGTGCTGGCCGGGTGTTGTGCCAGGGCTCATTGTGCTGACAGACTCGCTGATGCTGATGCGGTGGGAGCTCAGGCGGGACATGGTGGGGCGCTCGCCTGCTGGCGGCGGCGGCACAATCTCGCCACTGCCGTCACTGCTGCCGTCTTCGCTGCCTTTGCTGCCAGCTGGCTGCCCCTCTGCGGCGCTGGCTGCCGCAGCAAAGCCAGTCACACCAGCTGCTGCTGCCGCTGACGCACCGCCCTGGTCTCCATGGTTTGTGGCAGCACCAGCAACTGCAGATCCATCCAACATCAGCTCGGCATTGCCTGCGCGGTCGCCACTAGCCTCGCTAGCTGGGCCTGCAGCCGCACTGCTGCTGCTGCTGCTGCTGCTGCTGCCAGCTGGCGCTGGCCTGCTAGTGCTGCTGTTGGTGTGTGGCTGCACGCCGTGAGCCTGGCTAGGCCTGCTGCTGCTCCTGTTGCTGCTTCCAGCATCAGTGCTGCCCAGCAGCAAGGCCTTCAGCGCTGACACACGGGAGCCGAAGCCCCAGGACGGTGCTGCTGCTGCATCTGGTACCTGCTGCTGCTGCTCCTGCAGCTGCGGCAGACGCTGCTGCTCCTCCTGCAGGTGCAGCTGCTGCTGCTGCTGCAGCAGCTGCTGCAGCACCTTGTGACCTCTGAATGCTGCCTGGATGCTGGTGGCAGCTGCGTCAACATCTTGCGCTGGCCCTGGTGCAGCAGTTGCATGGGCACCCCCACTGAACGCTGCTGTACGGTCAGCAGGACCTGCTTCAATGCAGGCAGGGGCGTTGTCTGCACCGGCAGTGCCTGCTTCGCTAGTGCTGGATGCAGCTGCTGCTGTGGTTATGTCAAGCCCTGCTGCAGCCAGACCTGCACCTGCACCTGCACCGTCATTGCTGCTGCTGATGCTGGTGCCTTGACTTGGCAGCTTTTCGGCCATCTGCAGCTGGTCAGCTTCAGTGATGAGCGCTGCAGCACCAGGCACCGCCAGCAGCACAGGGTGCAGTGGGGCATGGCTGCTGCTGCTGCTGCTACTGCTGCTGCTGCTGCTGCTGCTGCTGCTGCTGCTGCTGCTGCTGTGTTCGACACTTGCACCAGCAGCAGGGCCAGCCTCAGTGTCCACCTCTGCAGTCGCTGCATCCTCTCCCACACTTGCTTTGGGGCTGCTGCTTGCGCGGGCTGCTGCAGCTGGTGCTGCAGCTGCCTTGCGTGACTCTGCCGGCCCAGGCGTAATGCCGTCACTGCTGCTGCTTGTGCTTCCCAGTAGCATGGCCTTCAGAGCGGACACACGCGATCCAATCCCCCAGGACGGTGCTGCTGCTGCATCTGGTACCTGCTGCTGCTGCTGCTCCTGCAGCTGCGGCAGACGCTGCTGCTCCTCCTGCAGTTGCAAATGCAGCTGCTGCTGCACCTTGTGACCTCTGAATGCTGCCTGGATGCTGGTGGCAGCTGCGTCAACATCTTGCGCTGGCCCTGGTGCAGCAGTTGCATGGGCACCCCCACTGAACGCTGCTGTACGGTCAGCAAGGTCTGCTTCAATGCAGGCAGGGGCGTTGTCTGCACCGGCAGTGCCTGCTTCGCTAGTGCTGGACGCAGCTGCTGCTGTGTTTATGTCAAACCCTGCTGCAGCCAGACCTGCACCTGCACCTGCACCATCGTTGCTGCTGCTGATGCTGGTGCCTTGGCTTGGCAGCTCTTTGGCCATCTGCAGCTGGTCAGCTTCAGTGATGAGTGCTGCAGCACCAGGCACCGCCAGCAACACAGGGTGCAGTGGGGCAGTGCTGCTGCTGTGACCCACACTTGCATCAGCAGCAGCGCCAGCCTCAGTGTCCACCTCTGCAGTCGCTGCATCCCCTTTCGCACTTGCTTTGGGGCTGCTGCTTGCGCGGGCTGCTGCAGCTGGTGCCGCAGCTGCCTTGGGTGACTCTGCCGGCCCAGGCGTAACACCATCACTGCTGCTGCTTGCGCTGCCCAGCAGCATGGCCTTCAGCGCTGACACACGCGAGCCAATGCCCCAGGAGGCTGCTGCTGCTGCTGATGCATAAGCACCAGCACCAGCACCTGCATCTGCAGCAGTGTCACCAGCCGCGTGCTGCTGCTGCAGCTGCAGCTGCTGCCTCGCTTTGTGGCCCCTGAAGGCTGCCTGGATGCTGGTGGCAGCGGCAGCCGCATCTGCTGTCGACATTTCAATTGCATCTTGCTGGCTGGCTTCACCTGCTGCCGCCGCCAACTCGCCGGCTGCAACTGCAGGGGCGCTGTACGCTGTCGGTGGCTCACATACCTGCTCGCCAGCTGCAGCAAAGATGGCAGCTGGCGTGCTGCTACTGCTGCAACGACTCTCGTCAGGCTCGTGTGCATCTGCAGCAGGTGCTGGCAGCGTTGCCGTCGCTGCTGCTGTACTGGGCATGGCAGCATCCACCGCTGGCACTTCCCCAGAACCTGCAACAGCAGCAGCAAAGCAGCAGCATGGTTGTTGTACCAACTGGCCGTGCTGAACATGCCTAGGCAGCCGATGCCCTACGCCTCTGAGTGCAGCTGTGCCCTGTCAGCAACTGCACTTAGCATTTAGATGTGCTGCAAAGCAGTGCATACAAGCTGGCGTAACTCAACAGCTGCGCCACCACATGCGTCACCGGCCTGGACCTGCTGTTGCAAGGCTGCCCCTCTGCTGGCACTGCTGACTCAGCATGTGCGACCTCCGCTGACTCAGCCTGCGCTGCCAGTGCCGACTCAGCATCTATCGCATGTGCTGCAGCAAGCGCCTCTTCAACGCTCAGGGAGCGTTCAGCTGTACCTGCAGCATTCGCATCGTCAGCTGCTGCTGCTGCTGGGATCACAGCAGTGTCACTTGCATCACCGTCGGTGATGGCTGCACTCGCTGAGGCAGCGGCACCTGCGATCGCAGCTGCTGGGGGCGCTGCATCAGCAGCCATTGGGACGGCAGCCCCCATGCTGCTGCTGTTGCTGCCATTGCTGCTGTCGCTGTCGGGTGCACTGAGTGCTGCCGGGACTGTAGCTGCCGCTGGTATAACGCTTGTACTGTCATCTGCTGGAGCACTTGGATCTGCTGCATTTGCTGCTGCTGCTTCTGCTGCTGGCGGCTCGCTACTCGAGGTGGTGTGGGTCTCGGCCTGATTCCACCCAGCACCGCCGCCGCTGCTGCTGCTGCCCAGTAGCATGGTCTTCAGTGCTGACACCCGCGAGCCGATGCCCCAGGTGCCTTCTGAAGCTGCGGCTGGCTCCTGCAGCTGCGTCTGCTCCTGTTTTTGCCGCTGCTGCAGACGCTCCTCTTGAAGGTGCTGCTGCCGCTGCTGCTGCTGCAGCTGCTGCCTTGCCTTGTGGCCCCTGAAGGCTGCCTGGATCTTGGTGGCTGCTGCATCCTGGTGTGCTGCAGCTGCCCCTGGCAGACTGGAGAGCACTGTCTCGTCAGAAATGCTGCTGCTGCTGCTGCTGCTGCTGCAAGCGGCACCAGGTTGATCCGGCACAGATGCTGCGGCAGCAGCCGGTGCCTGCAATGACGCAGCAGCAGCCGACGCAGACGTCTGCCGGTCAAGCGATGGGCCGTGCGGGCTTGCTGTTGCTGCTGCTGCATCTGCAGCGTCTCCGGCAAGGTCATGGCTGGCTCCACTGCTGGTGCTGCTGCTGTAGCGGGGACTGCCACATGGTGAGAACCTGGTGTCGCTCTTGAGCTTGGCCAGAATTTCATTGGCAGCTGACAGCGCAAGCAGGGACGCTTTGGCTGCTGCTGCTGCGGCTGCTGCTGCTGTTGCTGCGGTTGCTGCGGTGCCGCCGGCGCTCAGCTGAGAGCCGAGCCTTGCGGGTGGGCCAGGCTCCAGCGCTTCTGCTGCTTCAAAGAGCGTCGCCAGCTGGCCAGTACCCCTGCTGCTGTCCCTGCCAGCGTCGCTGCTGCTGGCTGTTACATCACCCAAACCAGCTGGCGGGCAGATGTTGGGGTCCAGCGTCATATTGACACCAGCACCTGCTGCCCCTTGTGCTGCAGCTGCTGGTGCTGCACCAGCAGTGCCGGCAGGAACCGCAGCTGTAGGTGTGCTGCAGCTTGCGCTGCCGTCAGCTGCAGCAAGACCTGCTGCTGCAGGATCAGCTGCAACAAGCCCTGCTGCTGGTTCTGCTGCTGCTGCTGGTGCCGCAGGCTGGCTGCGTGTTGTGCTGTCATCACCTGCAGCAGCCGCGTCCACCGCTGCTGCATCCGCTGCACTGCCATCAGCCGGCGCCTGGCCAGCTGCAGCAGCCGCTGCATCTGCATCAGCGCTGATGCCGATCAAGCCGCCTGCCCTTGTGAGCAGCATGGTCGCCAGTGCGGACACCTGCGAGCTGATGCCCCAGGACAGCCCAGCAGCAGCATCCTCAGCACTACTTCCTGTTGCGGCTGCTGCAAGGACCGCTTGCGCCCTGCTGGCTTCCAAGGTCCCGCTGCCGCTGCAGCTGCTTCCGCAGGCTGTGGCCCCGGTAAGCAGACTGGATCTTTACAGCTGCTGCCTCCTGCTCACGCTGCTGCTGCAGGTGTTGCTGCTGCTGCTGCTGCCGCCGAACTACATGGTCACGGTAGAAAGCCTGGATCATGGCAGCTGCCGCATGTTGCTGCTGCAGCTGCTGCCGTACCCTGTGGCCCCTGTAAGCAGCCTGGATCTTGGCAGCTGCTGCCTCTTGCTCACGCTGCTGCTGCTGCTCTAGCTGCAGCTGCTGCTGCAGCTGCTGCCGTACCCTGTGGCCCCTGTAAGCAGCCTGGATCTTGGCAGCTGCTGCCCCTTGCTCACGCTGCTGCTGCTGCTCTAGCTGCAGCTGCTGCTGCAGCTGCTGCCGTACCCTGTGGCCCCTGTAAGCAGCCTGGATCTTGGCAGCTGCTGCCCCTTGCTCACGCTGCTGCTGCTGCTGCTGCTGCTGCTGCTGCTGCTGCTGCCGTACCCTGTGGCCCCTGTAAGCAGCCTGGATCTTGGCAGCTGCTGTCCCTTGCTCACGCTGCTGCTGCTGCTCTAGCTGCAGCTGCTGCTGCAGCTGCTGCCGTACCCTGTGGCCCTTGTAAGCAGCCTGGATCTTGGCAGCTGCTGCCCCTTGCTCACGCTGCTGCTGCTGCTGCTGCTGCTGCTGCTGCCGTACCCTGTGGCCCCTGTAAGCAGCCTGGATCATGGCAGCTGCTGCCCCTTGCTCACGCTGCTGCTGCTGCTCCAGCTGCAGCTGCTGCCGTACCCTGTGGCCCCTGTAAGCAGCCTGGATCATGGCAGCTGCTGCCCCTTGCTCACGCTGCTGCTGCTGCTCCAGCTGCAGCTGCTGCCGTACCCTGTGGCCCCTGTAAGCAGCCTGGATCTTTGCAGCTGCTGCCTCTTGCTCACGCTGCTGCTGCTGCTCTAGCTGCAGCTGCTGCTGCAGCTGCTGCCGTACCCTGTGGCCCTTGTAAGCAGCCTGGATCTTGGCAGCTGCTGCCCCTTGCTCACGCTGCTGCTGCTGCTGCTGCTGCTGCTGCCGTACCCTGTGGCCCCTGTAAGCAGCCTGGATCATGGCAGCTGCTGCCCCTTGCTCACGCTGCTGCTGCTGCTCCAGCTGCAGCTGCTGCCGTAGCCTGTGGCCCCTGTAAGCAGCCTGGATCATGGCAGCTGCTGCCCCTTGCTTACGCTGCTGCTGCTGCTGCTCCAGCTGCAGCTGCTGCCGTACCCTGTGGCCCCTGTAAGCAGCCTGGATCTTTGCAGCTGCTGCCTCTTGCTCACGCTTCTGCTGCTGCGGAAATGGCTGGGAAGCGTGCTGCAGGCTCCCCCGTGCCATCTGATCCAGATCACATGCTGGTGGCTCAATGCTGCTGCTGTTTGTGCCAGCTGCTGCACCATCGCCAGCGTCTGCTGCTGGCTGTGCTGCTGCTGGCTGTACTGTTGCGGTTGCTGCTGCCTCACTCTTGCCAGCATGCGGTGAGCCTAACATAGACGCACCAGCAGCAGCAGGCACAGTAGCAGCCCACATGCCAGTGCCAGCCGCCTGGTTTCTTGTTGCAGGGTACGGCTGCGCGTTGCTGCTGGAAGACACGCCTGCACGGCTGCTGGTCCTGATCACCAGCACCCTACGTGCTGCCGCAGCGGGCTTCGCTGCTGCTGCTGCTGCTGCTGGTATGGCGCGGTCACTGGAGGCTGTACTACGACGTTCACCCTGCACGCAGTAACACACAGGCAGCAGAGCTCACAGCACAGAACACCTTGATGCAACACGCACGCGCACACGATACATGGACATGCGAGCCAACCCTTGCACAGCGCAGTGTCCTCGACACCATCGGCAGCGTCCCAGAGCCAGACACACTCTGTGCCGCCCAGTGGCCGATTAGCACAGCTGTGAGACCCTCCCAGCCGCTGACATCTGCTGCTGTCATCCCGTGCTCACCTGTGGATCCAGTCGCTGCCTGATGCCAGGCCCAGGCCCGCGATGTCTCTGCTGCTGCTGACGCCTGCGCAGCGCAAGCACTGCCAGCAGCGGCAGCAGCAACACCAGCAGCACCAGCAGGCCTGCTCCTCGGGGTAGTACCTCTTCACCGCTGCTGCCAACGCCCCTGCCAATTGCGGCCCTAGCACAGCTGCTGCAGCAGGCGTGCTGGCATCGACTGCTGCAGCAACCCAGGTGTCTGTGGCGGACACGGCGGCGCGCACTGCAGCTGTGCTTGCATCCCGCGCTGCCTTGAATGTTGATGAAGACGCCAGCACTGCAGCTGACGCGTACGTGGCAGCGCTGCCACCGACTCGCCCAGCCAGCTCCTGGCTCTGAGACAGGTACTCTGGGGCTCTGGCTGCAGCCTTGACTGCAGCCTGCTGTGCGGCCGACAGGTAGCTGGACGCTGCTTGCTGCACTGGCGCAACATAGCCGGCGGCTGACGTGAGGTGGCTCGCTGCAGACCGCTGCAGTGAGCCAACATATGGCGCAGCAGCCTGCTGCACTGGCGCAACGAAACCTGCTGCGGTGTCGATGTAGCCTGCTGCGGCCCGTTGCACAGGCGCTACATATGGTGCAGCAGCTTGTTGCACAGGCGCTACGTACGGTGCTGCGGCCCGCCGCACAGCTGTCATGCAGCTGGATGCTAGGGCGATTGCTGCTGCTGCGCCAGCAGCTGCTGCGTTCTGGACACTGCTGAAAGGCAGCAGGCTGCGGGTGTTGGCCGCGCCAGCAGCCCCAGGCTGCCGTGAGACGTCTGCTGACATGACTGCGACAGCACTGCTGTCTGCTGCAGCCGCTGGGGCAGTAGTGCTACTGTCACCACTGCCGCTGCTGTCAGGCACTTGGCTGCTGCTGTCACCGGCATCAGTTGTGGCTGCAGCGCGGGCAGCAGCTGTCGTCTCAGCGACTCTCCTGCTGTCGCTGCTGCTGCTGTCACCTCCAGCAGCTTCAAGGAAAGTAGGAGCATGGCCAGGCTGTGACAGCAGACCTGGTGCTCCTGCAGCAGCTGCTGCACTGATAGCAGCTACAGGGATCACAGAACTGTTGCTTGGGAGCCCCTTACCAGCTTGCGACCCTGCTGCTGTTGCAGCTACAGCTGCCGCTGCTGCTGGGCTGTCCAAAAGTGTGGCATCAGCAATGATAGAAGGTGCGGCCAGCTCATCTGCGTTTGCATCCGCCTCTGGTGCTGCAACTAAGCTGTCTGCTACTTCCTCACCACGCACCACCTCAGCAGGCATCTTTGAGGTTAAGGCCTGCTGCCTGCCGTGCCGCACCTTCCACGGCAGCGTGCTGCTGACACCTGCTGCTGCACCTGCAGCTGATGCCGTGGCAGCAGTTAGCGCTGCTGCAGAGCTGGCAGCTACATCCACAGCTGCTGCTCCTGCTGGCTTGGTGGCAGCAGCAGCCTGCTGTGCCGCGGCTGTGGCTGTGACTTCACCAGCAGCAGCATCCGCATATCTTGTAGCATCGTCGGTTGACTGCTGCTGCTGCTGCTCCACCTGCTGCACTGCTGCAGGCTGCTGCCGCTTGCTCCACAGGCGTGGCAGCAAGCCGCCCGCTCCCGTACCGGCTGCTGTACCCGCTGCTGCTGCTGCTGCTGCTGGCACGCTACTCATAACAACACTGCCATTTGCACTGCCAAGCGCAACCATGCTGCTATCTGCAGCTCCAGCTGACTGGGCTGCTGCAGTTTCTGTGACTGCTGCCGGCCCTTGATCAGCAGCAGCGACATTGGCTGCTGTTTGGGTTGATGCGTTGAGCGATGTACGGGATGGCTGCGTTAATGCAAAAGCAGCAGGATCAGCAGGTGCGTGCTTCCGCCACATGCGCTGCCACAGGCTGCCAGAGGTGACGCCAGCACCGGCTGCTGCAGCTGCTGCTGCCGCTGCCGCTGCCTTGATGCGTGCCTCTTGTGGCGCGTCTGTTGTTGCATCAAGCAGCCGAGGCTCATCAGGTGCTGCTGCTGGTGTTGAAGCTGGCGAAAGCCTGCCTGCCTTCCACCTTGCATGCCACCACCTGCTGCGAGCAGCGGCAGGAGCAGGGGCAGGTGCCGGGGCGTTCACCAGCTTGCTGCTGCCCCGCCACCACCACCAACTGCTGCTGCCACGTGCAGGCGCTGCTGCTGGAACTAAAGCTGCGGTTTGCTGTGTAACAGCTTGTTGCTGCCTTCTGTGTTTGCTCCACCACCACCTGCCAGCTGCTGTACCCGCGCCACCTGCTGCTGCTTGCTGTGCTGCAGCAAGCTCTGCTGCAGATGCCGCATCTGTGCTTGCTGCTGTTTCTGCTGTTCTTCTGCCCCACACATTCCAGCCGCTGCTGCTCCTGCCGCCTGCAGCAGCAGCGGCCGAATCAGCCTTCCCACCACTAGGAATGCTGCTGCGAGTGCCGGCTTCTGAACCACTCATTGCACCTGTTGGCACAACACTCACTAGTGCAGCACTTGGTGCTGTCAAAGCACCGCTCTTTGTTGCTGCGCCACCTCGCATCACGCGCAGCAGCAGCGCAGTGCTGCTGCAGCCTGCTAGCAGCACCAGCAGCAGCAGCGCTGTGACTGCCCTAGGGTTCACCAGCAGTTGCTGGCTGGCCTTGGACACATACATCCTGCTGCGCAAGGCAGCAGCTCTGCCTTCAGACGCTGCTGCTCCCAGGGCAGACTCGCCTGTGGTGGCAGCACGCTGCTTGCCTGTTTGGACTGCGCTGGCACCTGGTGCACTGCCTGCTACATCTGCAGCAGCACCAAACGTAGCGGCGGCGGCATCAGCTGCAGCTGCAGCTAACGTCCTGCTGCTGTCAGAGTCGTCGGCAGCAGCACTGACACGCCGTGACATTGAGCCATCACCTGACACCGACTGCCGCTTGGGCTGCGCCTTATCCCGCAGCTTCGTGTAGCCAAACCCTGGAACGACAATGCCCGCTGCTGCTCCTGCCAGTGACATAGCTGCCTGGAGTCGCGCCTCATCGGTTATGGCAGCCGACGGCCTGCGCTCCTGCTGCTGTAGGGCCAGCCGGCGCAGCTGCTGAGCGCTGCTGGGATGGTTCAGGGCTAGCACAGCTAGCGCTGTTAGCAGCAGTCCCGCCAGCAATGCGTGCAGGGTTGGGTGTGCAGCACCACCACTGGAGCTCCCGTAGGTGAGGCCGCAGCAGAGCAGCAGCAAGAGAGCCAGTACTGTTGCGGCTGCCTTTGCTGCTGAATGCACCAGCTCCGGCGGTACACCATACACTGGCGCAAGCACGCCGCGGCCGTCCTGCTGCCCAGCGGCCGCGGCCGCGGCTGCGGCTGCTAAGCCTGGTCGGGCACCGTAAGCGGCTGCAATGGCACCTGCAAACCCTGCTGCTGCTGCTGGTGCTGCAGGGGGCACCCCTGACGTCGAGCTGTCCGAGGTTCTTGGGGTGCGGGAAGCCGCCCTGTTGTGGTAGATCTCGGTCCAGCCTGGCGGCTGCCGCCTGGCCTCCCTGCTGCTCCTCCTGCTGCCGCTGTCCGCTGCGGCTTCGCCCTCGGCAAACTCTGAAGGTGCCCGGGAAAGCGGTGGGGAGGGCGTCGGGGAAGCAGGCATGATGCGCAGCAGCGCCTTGGAGTATGGCGCAGCAGACCTGCCGGATGCGCCCGTGCCAACGCCTAGCAAGCCCGCCTGAGCAGATGGCGGCATGCCGCTGGTGCGACCAGACGCCTGCTTTGCTGCACGGTCGCTAGCCCTGTTGCCTGGCCAGCTGCTGGCGGCTTGCAGCTGCGCCCGTCCTGCGCCTCGCCCATTCGCCACCAGGGAGCGCAGTCCTTGAGACGCTGCCTCGGCACCGGCAGCAGCACCAGGCACGGACGACCAGCCGGTACTGAACTGACCGGGGCCGCGGCCACCTGTGCCAGCTTCTGCTGCACTGGTGAGGCCAAGGGAGGCAGCAGCGGCGGCAGCAGCAGCAGCAGCAACAGAGGGGCCTCCCAGATCGGTCCAGCCGCTGAGTGACAGCACGGCATTCTCGTCACGCACGTCCCACCCCGACGGCCGCCCAGCTGCTCCAAATGCCGCTTCAGCTTCGTCCGCTGGCACAGTCACCACGCTGGAGCCGGCCCAGGACTCTAGCGCTGCTGCTGCGTCCGCTGCAGGAGCAGACGGTGACAGCGGCACTGCAGGAGCTGCTGCGGCTCCGCTGCTGCCGGGGGCTGTGCTGCTAAAGCTGACGCTGCCGGCAGCGCCACCAGCGCCAAGCGCTGCATTGGACGTCCTGTGTGGTTGGCTGCTGTCAGGTGGGGTGCGTGGCCGCTGACCTGGCGGCGCAGACGCTGGACGCACATCCATTGAGCTGCCGCCTGCTGCCGCTGCTGCTGCTGCAGCTAGTGCTGCTGCGGCAGCTTTGGCCCTGTCTCCGCCGGCTTTGTACGAAGCAGACTCTGGGCGGAACGGGCTGCGGCTGCGGCTGCCTGAGGGGCTGCGCGCCAACCCGCTGCCCCTGCTGCGGTCTGCTGCCGGATCTGGGAAGGACGTCCATCCCTGTGGCACACCCCCAGCGGCAGCAGCAGCAGCAGCAGGCGCTGAGCTGGCACCAGCTGCGACTAGCGTCACTGCGCCGCTCACCGCCGCATGCTCTGGCGTCGTGGCCCCGCTGGCTGCCACGCCGCCAGACACGGCTGACTCAGCGTCGCTGACACGTGGCGTCCTGCTGGGTGTGCGCCTGCCCCTGCCCCTGCCCCTGTTGTGCGGCAAGCTGCGCCTGCCTCGCGCTGCTGCTGCTGCAATGCTGGTGCGGATGCTGCTGATGCCTGCCGGGCAGCTGGCTGTGAGTGGGCTGCCGTCCGCAGCCAGAGCTGGCTGGCCGCTGGGTTCTAGCAGGGTTCTGCCGTCGGGGCCCAGCTGCAGCGGCTGTCCGGTTGCTGGCGAGACCAGCACCTTGCTGCTGTCGAGCTCGACCAGGTTGCCTGCGGGCGCATCAGTACGCAGGCAATGGAAAAGTAAAGGTGCGCGCATTGCTGGGTGCTGAACGTGCAGCATTGGCTTGGCGCTTGCAGCTGCCGAGCTCGATCAGGTTGCTTGATTGGCGGCCGCAACATGCGGCAGACCTGTCTCATTAGTTGCACCTTTCTTCCTGCTTGTGTCATGCACGCCACTTCACCAAGCTCCTGCCTCGACCAGCAACAGCTGCAAAGCATTCACTGGCCGCCAAGTGCACCGCCCACTGACAAGAACAGGCCCAGCTGTCCGCATGATGTTGACGACAGCAGCGGCTGGCCAAAACGGGCCCGCATCCCTCCTCTCAGGGCATGCACGAGCTGCTGGCAGGCGACCGCACGCCACGCTTGAGCCAACGCCTGGCCGGTTGGGCCCACCACACCTCTGTCGCCAACGCAGGCAGCAGCAACTCGGTGCTGACTTGCAGCATCGCACCTGCTGGCGACAAGCCCAGCTGTGCCCCTGTTGGCGACAGCAGCGGCCGGCCCCCGGCTGTGATGAGCTTGGCCTTGTCAGCGCCCAGCCGCAGCGCGGAGCCGTCGGGGCCCAGCAGCAGCCGGCCGTCGCGGCCGACCGCCGGCCTCGCCAGAACGCCGAGGGAGGGGCTGCGAACGTGCAGGCACGGGAACGACAGCACAACGCGACAGCATGCGCAGCAGTAGGTGCAGCACATGAGCAGCGAAACGGCAGATGTTGTCTTGAGTGAGGCGGTGGCAGGGCATGCAAGCACACCATACATACTGCGGGCTGCTGTCCAACGAGACGCTGCCAGTCGTCCCTGTTGCGGGTCGGCTGTGGAATGAGCTGCTGTCGTTGCACTGGCAGCTGCTGCAGGCAGGCGCCGCTCACGTCAGCCGCCACCCGCTGCCTGCAATCGCCGGGCGGCCGTCTGGCCCTGTGAAGCACCTGCCGTCAACAGACAGCAGCAGCGGCTGGCCGCCTGGACCTGCAGCAGCAGCGGCAGCGGCAGCGGCAGCATGTGCAGGTTTGTGCTTTGTGTCAGTGCTCGTGCAGCGAGCAGTCACGCGCAGGCAGCAGCTGCGGGGCGGTCGCGCTGTTGGCGCCAGCAGCAGCAGAGGACGCGAACAAAGCCACATGAATGAGACAGCCCTTGTGAGGCATGATAACTGTACCAGTCATGTGATTGTACTGTTGACCTTCCCAAAAAGCACGAGCGCAGCAACCAGGCATTATCGCATGTATGCTTCCGACAGTCCTCGAAGCAGGGCTGCAGCTCTGGACACTGCTGATCCGCAAGCAACGCCTGCCTTGAGCCATGTGAGCCTGACCAGCCTGACAACCCAGCGTACTGCCCAGCCAGCGGCCTCCTGCCCAGCACAGCCACACGCCTGGCGTACGCAGAGCAACGGACAGCAATGCACCAAACCACAGCCTGGCAACTCAACATAAGCAACATTAACAAATCATTCATGAATTCACCAGTGAAAGGACTTAGGCCAGGCACTACACCTGTTTGCCAAACTGACGTACCGCCAGATCAGCTCTAGTCAATCTGCAGCGACAAACCGCAAGACAGCCTCGGCGTTCCTCCAGTCTCACCCGTAAGGGGCTTTCGGCCAGGCACAGCCACCAGCCTGCCGTACACATCCAGCGCCAGCGGCTCGCCCTCAGGCCCCAGCAGCGGCAGCAGCCCGCCAAGCCCCAGCAGCGCTGCAAACGCCTTCACGGCAGCCTCGACCCTCTCGCCAACAGCGCCCTGGCTGCTGCTGCTGCCGCCGGCGACAGCAGCATCGCCGGCGTCTGCTGCGTTACCCGCAAGGCACACCGCAGCAGTGCTGTCCTGTGCCTGTCCGGGGGAGCCTTGTGCGGCCTGGCCCTCGCTCACCGACGGCAGACCTGCAGGCACGGTCGGCGTTGAGCCAGCCCCCAGCAGCGCTGCGCTGCCGGGTGCCGCCTGCGCAAGGCTGGCCCGGGAGTCAACCGACAGCGTCCGCAGCAGCGGTCCGACGCTGCTGCTGCCCAGGCGGTGCAGCGACCGCGCGGCTGTGCCAGCCAGCAGGGCGGCTATGTCTGTAAGCCCTGCTGCGTTTGCGATGCCGCCCTCGCCCGCCGAGGCTGCCGGGCTGCTGCTGTAGAGGCGGCCGCCGAAGCCCATCAGCAACGGGCGCGAGTCGGGACCCTGCATGCATGCATGCATGCATGAATGTCGGCAGCAGGAAGTGGGTGGTGTTCTGGCAGGCTGCGATGCGACATAGATTTGCAGGAGGAATACTGATGAATCTCTCTGCACCCATTGTGCTGCTTGGCTGGATCGTGCAGTGCTGCTACAGAACTGGCAGCCCTCGCTGCAGCTTGCGATGTGCAGCATGACTCTATGCAGCCACGCGTTGCTACACCGCAGGCAAAGTGCAGCACGGCTGTTCACAGTCATCTGTGTGCTGTGTGCATTGCAAGCTCACAAAGCACCACCAGCAGCTTGCTGCGCGCTCAGCATCAATCACTACTATGTAGTACAGCACTTCCAACTGACACTGCAGATGTGCATTGCCAGGTGTTATCTCACCACCAGCAGCTTGCCGCGATCGCTGAACACCGCCGGGCTCCTTGACAGCGCCACCTCAGAGGGCCGGCCATCAGCACTGATAGCAGGCCGGCCACCTGCAGCAGCAGGCGGCATCGACGTCAACGCATGCTGAAGGTGCAGCAGGTCTTGCGCTGGACATGTGCCATCGCCCTTTGCCAGTCATCATCTCGGCATCTGGCTTGCTGCTTGCCTGCCGGCATCACTGACCTCGCAAGGCTGGGAGCTGAGCAGCAGCGACCTAGTGCTGCATGGTGTTGCATTGTTGAGGCGCATCGTCCACCTGGAACACACACTGCAGCATGTCTGGCCAATCCATGCATTGCAGCTGCACAGCTGGCAATCTCCTGCCAAACACGACCCATGCAACTAAAGAAACATCATCGTCTGATGCTGCCGCCGGTCACCTTTGTCGACCAGTGTCCTGCCGTCCCTGCCCAAGAAGAGGAAGTCCCCGTCAGCACTGACCAGCGTGCGCCCGTCAGCCGTCAGCAGCGTGCTGTCGGGGCCCAGCGCCAGCGCTTGACCCTGACAAGACGCATATGCGCAGATGCAGGGTTGTTCGGGCAGGAGCAGCAGCAACAGCCGCACCGTATGATCACTGTGTTGCTGCGCAGAGCAGTTCAACGCAGCTGATTGCAACAGCCGCAAAGCACTGGTGCAGCATGCAAACTGATTGGTGCTGAGTTGGCTGCACAACGTGCAAGCCAGGGACAGGGGCCAGCAGCAGGAACACAGCAGCGTGTGGTACGACACGCTGATGCAAATCAGCAAACAGAGCTCTCCAACGCACAACAGACTGTGCAGGCGCGTCGCTGCGGCCCCGACAGTGGCCAACCTCCGCAGCTCAGCAGCTCTTGAGACACGCCCGGCAGACAACTGATAAACGACCGCAAGCCAGCACACCCAGCAGGACCCCCACGTACAGAAGCAGACCCCACACTTGCAGCAGGAACCGCAAGTCACTTTGAAGCCAGCACACAGCCCCTCTCGCAGCCACGCACGCAGGCAGGCACCTACCTGCGGCGCCAGCAGCGGCAGCCCCGCCCAGCCCAGCAGGAAGTGGCCGTCGGGCGCCAGCGTGAGCGGGTGACCGTCGGGGCCGACCATGGCACCACCCTCGGAAGACATGGCCAGGGGCTGGCCGGTGCCTGAGGTGAGCGGCACGCCATCCTGGCCCAGCAGCACCTGCAGGCAACGCGGCCGCACAGCAGCGGACGCAGCACGCATGGCTGACTGCTGCAGCGCAGCGGACCTGCAAAGAGGACGCACAGGAGCATGCAGCACACGAGGCTGACAGCCGCAGCCCTGTCAGCACCTGCAACTGAGGCCGCACAGCAGCACACCCAGCAGCACGTACGGCTGACAGCCGCGGCCCAGCAGCTGCGCGCCATACCGCCTCAGCAGCAACCGTCCCACCTCCAGACAGAACCAGCAGCAGCAGCAGCTTGAAGTGTGCAGCAGCTCACCTCCAGGGGTCTGCCGCCAGGGCCCAGCATCGGCAGGCAGCCTTCGTCCAGCGCCAGCCGCCCCCCGTCCCCGCCTAGCGCCAGCCGCAGCGGCAGCTTCCCGCGGCCCTTCAGCTGCCGGCCCCCAGCCACCAGCAGCAACCCTGGACCCTGGCTCCCATGAACCCCAGGGGGTTCTGGCACCACACCCAGAGCCCTGTGGTCTGGCAGCAGCAGCGGCTGGCCGTCTGGCCCTATGAGGGTAGGGTGGGGTGGCAGCTTGACTGCGGGTGGAGTGAGCCAGTCCAGCAGGGCTTCTGTGGACAGCTGGCTGTGGCTGAGCGCCAGCAGCAGCAGGGCTGCCAGGCAGCTGAGGATGAGCAGCGGGAGCAGCACCAGCAGCACCTTGATGGTCTGCCAGGGCGGGGACGGCACACACGAGACACACAGACAGGCGAAAGCGGGGTGACAGCAGCAGCAGCGGCAGCGGCAGCCGTGGACAGGCAGTCGGTGGTGCGTGGGTCTGCTGCTGTACGATGGGGCTGGCACACCGCCAGCTGAGGGCGCAGCCTGCTGCATGGGAGGAGCTGGTCACGGTCCTGGCTGCGTCCTACATGCAGTCAGCAATCCGCGTGACTGCATGGTGCTGGTACAGGGCACGTGGTGACACTGCAGCAGCAACAGGCAGCAGGTATGCATCGCTTCAAGATTGACAACAAGCAACCCCGCCCTGCCGCACACCAATGCCGCACATGTTTTGCATGTTATAATTTATGTTATGAAGCTCACCAGGTACCCAGCTGGCCCTGCCAGGCCCATCCAGCAGACCGGCAGCAGCAGCAGCAGCAGCCCAGCAAACGCCAGCACACCCAGGGCTGCTGCCGCTGCTAGCCCTGCCTGCCACAGCACGTGCCCTTGCCCCTTCCGCCTATACCTGCCAGCAAGGTGCTTCACGTGCTGCTGCAACCTGCCCTGTGCTGCCGCTGCCTTCAACTGCAATCCAAAGTCCAAGCTGCGGTGCGCCAGGGTTTTGCCACAGCTGAAAGGGTTCAGCGGCCGGCCATCCGATGCCCAAACCCTGTGGCCTGTCCCCAGGCTGACAAAGCCGCCGTCGGGGCTGAGCCCTAGCTTGCTGCCATCTGCGGCTGGGAGTGCTTCGCCTGTGTGGGCATTCACAAGCACCGGCTCTCCCTTTGTTGACGGCAGACGTGCAGCAGCGCCTGCTGCAGCTGCTGCTGTGCACAGCTGCCCCGGCGCCGTCAAGTACGGGAAGTCATGCGGTACCGCTGCTAAGCCCAGCTGCTCTCCTGCAGGGCCCAGCAGCGGCAGACCCTTGCCGCTGCACGTCAGCAGCGGCCACACCACAACGGGCGGCGCGCTGCTGGCAGTGCTGTCACCTGCTTGCAAGCCCAGGCGAGCTGCGGTAGCAGCCAGCAGCTGCCGTGTCTGGCCACCCTGCTGCTGCTGCTGCTGCAGTGGGGTCCCCAGCAGCAGCGGCCTGCCGTCAGCTGCCATGAGTGGCCTGCCGCTGCTCCCCAGTGCGAGCGGAAGCAGCAGCCCCTTGTGTGTGGCGTGGTAGGGGTGTCCCGTGTTGGAGGTGATGTGGGGTTCAGGGACCAAGCCCTGGTAGGGTTTGGGGTTTGAGACGGGATCCGCCAGCTGCATGACGCTGCCGTCGGCGGCCAGCAGCACGTGTCGCTGCCCACACGAGGACACCAAGGCAAGGGGCACGCAACGGACAGCCCAGCAACAACGTCCAAGTCAGACCTGCGCACAACAGACAGAGCGGCTGCGGGCTGCGCTGGTCCTCAAGGGCAGCAGCCTGGCAGCCTGGCTGTTAGGCACGGCACCGCGCACATGATAACATGCCCAACACGGCTGCACGCATGGTGACAGGCCCGCACACACGAAGGCCGCGCCGCACCTGTGCGTCCCTCAGCAGGAAGTGGTTCTCCGCATACAGCGGCCGCCCCGCCAGCAGCAGCGGCCGCCCACTGTCACGGCTCATGGCCGGCCGCGGCGGCGGCTTGCGCGGCACTGCACCCGCTGCTGCTGCTGCTGCTGCTGCTGCTGCTGCGCGGGCAGCAGGCGAGGCGCCTGCTCCTGCACGGGCAGCAGGCGGGGCTGCTGCTGCTGCTGGGCGGGCAGCAGGCGGGGCTGCTGCGATGCTGCTGGCGGCATCGTCCAACGAGTTGAGGCTGGAGCGCGAACTCAGCGTGCCAGGTGCACGGTGGCGGCCGCCGCCGCCAGCCCCAGCTGCTGCTGCTGCTGCTGGGCTGGACGTGCTGGAGTCGTCATCGTTGGCGGGGTTGCCCTCCCACAAGATACTTGGAGGCCGCGTGTACATGTCACACGGTGCCAGAGGCGCCGCCTCGCTGCCTTCGGCTGAGTCAGCGCCATCGCCAGCCTGGCTGTCGGCTGACTCAGCCGAGCGTGGCATCACACCACGAGGCGACCGCCCAAGCAGGGGCACCCGCGCTGCTGCAGCTGCCACGACTGCTGCTGCTGCCGCTGCTGCTGCGGCGGCCTTGGAAGCTGCTGCTGCCCCTGCTGAAGGTGGCGGATTCCCAGCTGCTGGTGCAGCTTCCAGTCTGCTGTTTGCACTGGTGGGTGCTTCCAGGCCCTCCAGGTAGTGCTGCTGCTGCTGCAGCTGCTGCTGCTGCTGCTGCTGCCTGAGCATGCAGGCGGGTTGTTGTGTTGTCCATACCACCGCCAGCCCTGTCAGCACCAGCATGCGCAGCAGTACTGCTGCCTTGTGCAACCACATCCTGTGCAGGGGCTGCCGCTGCCCGTGCCTCCTCTGCTGTGAGCCCTGGCAGTCTCCTGGGCGACCGCTGCAGGAGCTGCTGCTCGGGGTACCCTTGAGCTGCTGCCTCCTCAGCTTCGGCCTCTCGCCAGCTGGCACCAGCAGCACTGTTGTCGCAAACGGCGAAACTGTCAACAGCCACTGCCTTGCCGTTGCCAGCTGCAGCACCCGCACAAGCAGCAGCAGCCTGATCGCGTGCTGCTGCTGCTGCTGCCGCTGCCGGGAATTCTTCAGCTGTGGGAAACCATGGAGGCCGTCCAGGCTGCTGTTGTTGCTGTTTGCCTGGTGGTGGTCTCAGCTGGTGGACACGCCCTGATCAGCAGCAGCAGCAGCGCCCCGCGGTGCAACATCGGGGCTGTTAGGAGCAGCGCGACTGCTGCTGCTGCTGCTGCTGGCACCGGCGCCCACCGCTTGGCGGCCGGACGAGCCACCTGCAGCACGTGCCGCCGCTGCACGTGCCGCACGTGCAGCAGCAGCCCATGGCTCTTCCTGTGCTACGCCTTGCAGCAGGCTTGCAGCGTGCTGTTTATTGCGGTCTGGCCTGTTGCGTGTTCTTGCCGTGGCATTTTTGGTTCCGCCTTCGGCATAGCCGCTGGTGCGCGAGGCCGCACGAGATTGCTCTGGCTCCCCTGCAGCGAAACCAGCAAAGAGAGTTCCACGTTGTCAGTTGATGGTATGGCGCAGAAACAGGCACATGCCTACACGACAAGCAGGCACATCAACCCAACACACCAGTGGAGCGCGCTGCGACAGCAGCTTGAACGCAGGCCTCAGCCAGCCGGATTGTCAGCATGCAGTTGTTCTGCATGCTCAACACCTCCAGGCGTGAACGGTGCGGCTGCTGCTGCTGCCGCCGCTGCTGCTGCCGCTGCTGCTGCCGCTGCTGCTGCCGCTGCTGCTGCTGCCGCTGCTGCTGCTGCTGCTGCTGCTGCTGCTGCTGCTGCTGCTGCTGCCGCTGCCGCTGCGCTGCTGCTGCTGCTGCCGCTGCGCTGCGGCTGCTGCTGCTGCCGCTGCTGCTGCTGCCTCCTCACCCTCCTCCTGGTCCTGATGCCGCTGGACCTTGAGAGGGATGGGTCCTGAGTAGACTGAACCTGGCGGCGCTGCTGAGCCAGCGGCTGAGCTGCAAGCACTGCAGGAGCAGGGGCAGAGTGGTGCATGAAGAGGTCTATCGTCGTGCATATATGCTGTTGGGATTAACACCCGCTGGCTAGAAACATTGGTGCGGCTGTGTGTAGGTCAACCAACTTGGTCGGCAGGCGAACCAGAGTGCATGCGCAGGTGCTGCGGTAACTGTTTGTTAAACCGCAACGAGTTCGTTTTGCTCAGGTTTGCAGCAGCAATTCAGGCGGGACGTCGGCCTGTAGGGCCAACAGTAAGCCACTGCCAGCAATGTCAGCAGCTCCTGCTGCTGCTGCTGCTGCTGCTGCTGCTGCCTTCTATGTTGCTGGTGACAAGCCAAGATCGCCCGTGTTTGCTCTGTACAAACCAGCGTCGCACCTGATGGCGAGGCACTGTACACCGTCGATGCGTCAGCAGCTGGGGCTTCGTTGCCAGCTGTTGCTGTGGGCGTAAGTCCCTGCGAGCAGCAAGCATGGAGCGTAGCACTTCAACGCACCCTAAAACGCTTACAACTCATGCTCCTGAAAACAATAGGCTTGGAGCACCCACGTCTCGAACAAAACAAGCGAGTAACTGGTCCATGTACCACGAACTCACCAGCCAGTGAGCAACTCTTGCTTTGCTGGCTAGCCTTCTCGATCCAGGCAAGCCGTCTGCCTGATCAGTGCCTCCTTCATCTGGGACGTTCGCATTCTCTGCGGTGGTGTTTATTTCCTGCTCGCGGCAAATCACACCGGCCATAGGCAATCGAACAAGCTTTTAGACCGTAAATTTATAGCCCTCCGCGTGGTCGCAGCTTGAGGTGGCCCCGCAGATCAAGCAAGCTGAAGTGCATTTCGCTTTGAGCATGCGCTGGATATGACGTTGTATCGTACATGCCAACACCCACAATCAGCACGCAACTTCACACCGACACCCGCCGATAGAGCAGTTCTTTAAAACAGTCGATGGATGGTCATCAACATGGTCATCCACACACAGTCACCCGCGTGTCTGGCAGGAGTCGGGCGGCGAGGTGATTGAGCTGCTCTTGCTGCTGCAAACATGTTGTCCTCCGAAGAACAAATTTTAAGGTACGCAGCTTTCCTGGCCGGTGTTCCCGCTCACTTCAGACGCACCGCCGCTGCTGCCTGCAGAGCAGGCATGTTCACGTGTTTACCTTGTAAAGGCAGGTCCGCTTCGCTGTCTCTTTTGGGTGGACATGTGCGGCGGGTGAGGTGCGGGATCTGTTGCTCGCCTGTGAGGGACTGCCTTGAGGAACGGGTCAACTGGCGGTGACGCTTTTCGCTTCATCATAAACAAAAAAACAGCACTGCTTGCAGCTGAAAAGCATAAGGTTCAAAGACGGGTTTGGTGGTCTGCTAGTCGTCCTACTTAGTACTGCGCTTGCAAAGCAAAGGCTCCCCGCACAGGAGGCAACGTGGCAGGCAGCTGCTTATAACTTCCATGGCTGCACAGCCTTCCCCGCCACCGTGACTGTCCCTGACCCCCTGCTGCATGCTGGCTGCAACAGCTGGCAGCTTGTCCTTGCAGGACCCGGCCGACGATGACGAAGCAGCTGACGCCCCCGACAAGGTGCTGCGTCTGGACGAAGCGCCTTGGCAACTGCTGCTGTTGCGCATCAGCATGCCTGCGGCTGCACGGCTGCCTGCACCAGCTGCGTCCGCTACGCGTTGCCGTGCTGGACTTGCTTCGCTGCCGCACTGCCCCCTCCCAGCTGTGGCTGTCCCGGAGCTGCTGAAGGATTGCAGGGACAGCCGGTCATCAACATCATCTGTTGCATCCGTGCCCGGGTGACTCCAAGCAGCCGCAGCAGCAGCAGCACCACCAATTGCAGTTGGCACAGCCCAAGTATGCATTGCTGCTGCTGCTCCTGCTGCTGCTGCAGGCGGGCCGGCCAGCAAATGGCTCGACGGTCGACCGCCAGACTCGCTTGAAAGCCTGCTGTTGCTGCTGCTGTGGCTGGCCAGTGATCTGACATGTTTGCTCTTTGCCCTCACGATGGCGCGCTGCTGCCCCTGCTGCTGCCTGCCGAGTGACGCCTGCTGCTTCAAGCCGTGCGTGCGGTTGCTGCTGCTGCTGCTGGTGGTGGCGGCCGCAACCTGCCCCTGCAAGCGCTGCAGCCTGACGGTGGGGTCCTTCAGCTGCTGCTGCAGCTTGTGCCGTGTTGCCGCTTTTTGAGTGTGCTTCTGCCGCCTGCAATGCCACACAGCACAGCGCAGGGGGCGGAGCAACAACAAGTTGTGCAGATGGCGTTGGCCTCATCACAGCACGGCCCGCAGTCACACCAGCGTGGCACCATCAGCCTCACTGCTCTGCTGCAGCATGAGCAGTCGACCAGCCAGCAAAGCAGCAAAGCTGCATGTCATAGTTTTACAGTTGTGCAACTGATGCAGGGGCCAGCATGCGCACAGCTCCCCACGCTGCTTGCCGCGTGCCCCAACCAAGTTTAGCCACTGGGGCGCACCTGTGGTACGCCTCAGCTGTGGCCCTGTCGGTGAACCCCCACTCCTGCATCAGCTGCTGGAGCTTGACCTCATACCGCGCAGCAGCAGCACCAGCAGCAGTGGGGCCGGCTGGGCTGTCCAGCACAGGCAGGTCATCCGCAGCGCAGGGCGCAGGACCATCGCCGTCACCGTCGCAGCTGCTTGGCGCGGTGCTCAGCGCTGCAGCTGCGGCACTGTCAGGTGCATGGGGTGCTGGTGTGTCTGGTGCAGCCGCAGGTGCATGCAGGGCGCCGTAGCTGCTGCTGGCTGCCGCAACAAGCACCGTCCAGCTGATATTGTTGGCAGGGGCCAGCCCATGCGCGCGGCCGTTGCTGCTGCTGCCCCCAGCATGCAGCGCCCAGCCGCCGCCGCTGCCAGGCACGCCTGGGGTCTGCAGCAGCTCGTGCAGCAGCGAGGGTGTCATTGACACAAAGTCGTCCGCGACACCTTCGCACTCGTCATCCCAGCTGGACGCCCCTGCCCCCAGCCCCACACCCCCAACAACTGCGCCAGCTGCTGTGGCTGCGCCGCTGCTGCTGCATGCTGCTGCCAGTGCTGCTTTCAGCCTCCGCCTAATCCAAAAGCCCCTCATGGCTGCTTGAATGCGTGCGGCTGCAGCGTGCCTCGCTGCTGCACCCTCCACTAGCTGCTTCTGCTGCTGGTCCTGCCTCAGCGTTGCCAGTCGCCGAGCCTGGCAGCCGCGCCACATGCTCTGCAGGCACACTGCAGCCCGTGCCAGCACCTTCTGCTGCTGGTGCTGCAGAAGCTGCTGCTTGTACTGCAGCCGCACACACCGTGCACGCCAGCTGCATTGCAGCAGCTCTGCGGCATTGCTCCACACTGCAGCCTGCCGTGCTGCGTACTGAGCATGCTGCAGGAGCTGCTGGTGCTGGTGCTGGTGCTGGCTGCACGGCTGGCGGGACAGTTCCTCCATCTGCATGTGATCCATACACACGCCAGATATGGTCCCACCCCCTGCCTTTCCCTGCTGCTGGCTGCTGCTGTTGCTGCTGCTGCTGCTGCTGCTGCTGCTGCTGGCAACAATAGACTACCAGCAGCGCTCTGTGCTGATTCGCAGGAGTCCATCCCTGCACCAGCAGCTCTGAGATGCTGGGGCTGGCCAGCTGCCAGGCGCTGCTGCTGCTGCTCTTGAGCCTGGTGAAAGACCAGCATTGCCCTGGTGCTGTAGCACCACTGCTCTTCCACCTGCACCAACCAGCTGCTACTACTGCTGCTGCTGCTGCTGCCAGGCGGTGTGCCTGCTGCGGCTGCCTGTCCTGCACGGCTGCATGATGTGTGCTGCTGCTGCTGCTGCTGCTGCTGTTGCTGCTGCTGCTGGCCGCTTGCTGCCAGGCTGCATCTTGCTGGCTGGGCCACCACGCATGCACAGCACAGCCAGCTGCACTGGCAGCAGCTGTTAACCCTGGCAGCCATGCAGCCGCAGTTGCTGCTGCCAGCTCAACAGGACAGGCATAGCCAGCTCCCTGCATCTGCCTGCTGGCACATGCAACTGCTTGGACCTCGCCTGCTGCTGCTGCATGCTGCAACGGCTGGCCTATCCTGATGCTGCCACTCCTTATTTGCCTCACTAATTGAGCACCCAGCACAGCCTTGCTGGCCACAACACGGCCAATTGCTGCAGCCTGCGCTAAACCACCGGCATCTCGATCGTCAGCACTATATTGCTGCTGCTGCTGCTGCTGCTGCTGCTGCTGCCAAGGCAGATGCTGCTGCACATGTGGAGCAATCTGCGCAGGATACAGCTCATCCCTGTCTAGCTGCCTCAGCCATGGCAGTGCAGCTGCTACCTGCTGCCTGTACCATACCGTACCACTGCCTGCAGCACCCCCTGCCTGTCCTGCCGCCTCCAGCTGCTGATGCCGCCATTCCAGTCCTGCCACACTGCAGCAGGGGTTATCGTGCAGCTGCAGCTGCTGCAGGCACGGCGCACCCACCAAGCATGCCAAGCAGCGCCGCAGGTCTGCCAGCTGGTTGAACGACACGTCCAAGGTTTGCAGCTGCAGGAAACCATCCAGCCGCTGCAGCTGTGCGATCTGGTTATCTGCAGCCCTGAGCTGCCTCAAGTGAGGCAGGGGCGGCAGGCTGGGCCAGCTGGCAAAGCGGTTGGCTGACAGGTCCAGCTGCTGCAGGAGAGGCAGGTGCAGGGGGGCTGGGAAGCTGCTCAGGCAGTTGCCTGATGCGTCCAGGCGCTGCAGCAGGTTGCAGCACGCAAGGCCCTGCGGCAGAAGGGCAGCATGTTCAAAAATTGTTAGAAATACGATGCAGAAGCGTGCTTGCCAATAGGATGGAATGGTTGATGTGTGACGCAAGTGAGCGCACCCCCAACTGCTGCGCACCTACGGAAAACACGTGGCCTGTGCACTGCCTGCACGGTCGTCAACTGCTCCCAGTCCAGCAACGCCCTCAGCTGCCACATGGCCTCTGTTACGTGACAGCACACGCAGGATGGCCCCACCTGCAGGCACGCGAGCCGTTGCGACTGCCAGTTTGCGCCCCAAGCTGCTGTGCCACATCAGCAGGGCTGCAGCACTACAGCCAGCACCGTACCACCCTGAAATAACACCTCCTGCGGGCCCCACCTGCAGGCATGTGAGCTTGTTGCGGCTCACATCCAGCTGCCTCAAGCCGCTGCAGCCCTGCAGCCCAGCCAGGTCCGCCAGCTGGTTGCCAGGCAGCCGCAGCACCTGCAGGCACACCAGCCAGCTGGACAGCAGCAGCCCGTTGCTGCTCTGCTGCGAGGGCACGCTGCTGCTCGACAGCAGCAGCGTGGTCAGCCGGTTGTTCGCCAGTGACAGCTCCTGCAAGCGGTGGTGCTGCGGCTGCGGCACTGACGCAAGCGACTTGGTGCCTGAAGGGCTGCCACTGCTGTCGCTGTCATCGGCAATGCCCAGCTGCTTGATGTGGTTGCTGTCTAGCAGCAGGCGTGTCAGCTGTGGGTGGGGGGCAAGGCTGGGCAGCTCTGTGAGTGCATTGTCCTGCAGATGCAAAAGTCGAGCAGACAGGATGCACAGCTATGATGTCAAACTGTGGTTGTGGCTGCACAGATGTGACTTCAGCGATAGCATCGCACATGCTGCTGCATCCTCACTCAGTGCAATGCCATCAGATGCTTGTGTAGTGCAAGCATGATCACGAAGAACGCCAGGTGCTACTGTGCAGATGCAGAGCAGCACTGCAGCAGCCCATGGCCGCCGCTGCCAGTTGGCTGGGTTGAGCGCTTCAGCGCACCTTGGCAGACAGCTGCTGCAGCTGCAGGCAGCCCTGCAGCCCCCCCAGGCAGCTCAGCCTGTTCATGTTGACAGCAAGGGCCTGCAGGCAGCACGTGCAATGATCCATGCACAGCAAGGACAGTCACAGTCATGCACAGACCGGGGTTAGTGCATGTTGCCTGACTGCAGAGTGTCCATCAAGCACGACCAGGCATATGCTTCCCAGCAGCTGTGCTTGCTCACCAGCAGCTGCGGGCACAGCTGGCCAAGCCCTTGCAGATCCAGCAGTTGCTCCAGCGACAGATCCAACTGCCGCAGGCCTGCCAGCTGGCCGCCAGGCACGGCAGCATTCGCGGCAAGCAGCTGCTGCAGGCGTTGCAGGTCGGGCTGCTGCCGTGGATGCTGCTGTGGGTTGGCTGATTCCAGCAACCCACTGCCACCACCACAGCCATTGCCATTGGACGTGCTTGAGTTGGAGGCTGATTGTGGGCTGCTGCACCTGCACGTGCTGCTGTCACCCGTGCCGTGTGCCATGGTACCTGCTGCAGCAGCATGCTGCAGGTGCGCCGCCCACTCGCGCTGCAGCCGGGCAACAGGGTGCGGCCGCAGCATCTTGGGCTTGCTGCATGCTGCTACCTCGCCAGCACTGCACATTCCTGCATGAGCTGTTGCCCAGCTCAGTCCTGGCAACTGCTGCTGCTGCTGCTGCTGCTGCTGTTTCAGCTCATCTGCTGCGTAGCCGTCTGCTCTGCTGTGGTCGTCATCAACATCATCGGCAGCAGCATTTGCAGGCCGACAGCTGTGTGTGACAGGCAAGTCCCACCCCTCCTCAACAGCTGCCGCTGCCCACGTCTGGCAGCTGCCGCTGTCCATGCTGCCGTCGCCAGCCTCAGAACCAGCTGCTGTTGCTCCCAAGCTGACAACGCAGCTTGCGACTGTGCGGCTGCCTGCAGCAGGCATTCAAAGGAGACAATTTAGAACTCAACAAACAGGCGCAGGCACTTGCGAGTTGTGACCGCAATCCAGCACATGCTGAACAGTCTTTGCCAGCATACGCTACTCGCACACATTGCAGCATGCCATAACAAGCAGCGCCTGGCTTCAGCCATGCATACAGCAGCAAGCATCTCGTTTGTATGTTGTGCGGCACACTGAGCAGCCTGCTCCTGTGCAAGCCCCACCTTGGTGCAAGCCAGCTTTGCAGGAAGCTTCCACTGCCTGCAGGCCCATGACGACATTGCTCGCCAGCCCCAGCTGCAGACACGCCTGGGCATGCTGCCACAGCTGCTGCACGCCAGGGCTCGCAGCTGGCTTAACAGCAGCAGAGCTCAGCCGCTGCTGCAGCTGCTGCTGGCTGGCCACGGCTGTCAGCTGGCCGCATGCACTGCCGCTGCTTTGTTCAGCCGCGGCTGCCTTGAGGGCGAGCCGCACCCAGCCCAGCATGTCCTGCAAGCCACGACTGCCAGCTGGCACACCGCTGTCAGGCGATGCACGCGCCGCGTGGCACGAGGCTGCGGCTGCTGCTGCAAGCTGCGCAGCAGCAGCAACCCTGCGCTGGTGCATGCACCGCTGGGCCTGCTGCACTGGCTGCTCCTCAACCCCCTGCTGCCTTGCCGTTGCTACTGCGTGCTGGAAGTCTGCGAGGCTGCCTGACCCCCCTGCTGTCTTCAGCTGTGCTGCTGCTGCTTGCTGTGCAGCTCGCAAGCGCTGCTGCACGCCAGCCACCACATCTGCTGCGATGCCGAGTTGACCTGCCTCCTGTAGTAGGCGTTGCACCTCTGCATAGTTGATGACAGCAAAGCTGCCACCAGGTGCACCAGGGCCACTACTGCCAGCTGCAGGTGCAGCAGAACAGGCATCGCCAGCAGCAGCCGCAGCCATGCCCACGTGCTGCTGCAATTGCACCACCAGCTGTGCCGCCGCTGCTCCAGCTGCCGCGCTGCTGCATCAACCTGCTGCTCTAGGCCGCCAAAACGCCTGCACACCTGCATGATTGCTGCAGCGCTGTCGCACAACGTCGGTGCTCCGCTGCTGCAGCTAGCTGGGCTGCCGCTGCCTCCCTGTGCTGGCGACTGTGCACCTTGCTGCTGCCACGTCAACGACACTCCCAGCTGCTGGCAAGCTGCGGTGGCTGCGTCAAATTCCTGCATCTCGAAGCAGTCACGCTGGGCCGCTGCCCGGCCGCAGCTATTGCTGTGCTCGGCACTACCGTCACTGCTACTGCTACTGCTGCTGGCGATCTCGCATGCTGCCTGAGCAGCAGCAGCAGCAGCCTTCACTGCCGCTGCCACACGCGCAGCAGCTGCAGCATCGCGTGCCCGTGCTGCTTCCAATGCAGCTGCTAGCTGCTTACGGGGCAGCCCCAGCTGCAGTGCAACATCCACAGCACCTTGCACCTGCGCCAGCGGCAATGACGCCACTGCAGCAGCAAGTGCCTGCTCTGCTGCTTGCTGGCGTCTGCAAAAGGCCTGCTGGCAGGCAAACAGATGTTCCTGCAGGTTGGGGAACCTGGCTGCACTGGCGGCAGCTGCTGAGTAGGCAGCGTGGTTGCCGTACTCTGCTGCGTGCTGCAGCTGCTGTGCTGCAGTTGACGTGCTCATGCCGTGCGCGGCTACTGCCTGATCCACCTGTGCGCCACAGCCTGCAGGACACATGAGAGGGGCCAGCTTCAACACAGGTGATGAGCGCAGTTGCTGGTGTGAGCGCCCCTGCTGATGTATGGCATGACAGATCAGCTGTGTGGTGTGTCGCTGGTGTCCCAGAATGCACGCCACGAGCAGTAGGGCATGAACACAAGCAGTAGGGAGTATACGGTTGTTGCTGTCGATGTATGGCGCAGCAAGCTTACGCCAGGTGCAACACCAACGACTGCATACCTGCAGCGCGAGCCCTGTCCACTGCCTGCTGCACTGCCGCTGCCTGGCCCTGCTGCAAAGCCTGCTGCAGCTCAGCAAGCAGCCGCTGCTGCAGCCTCAGCCGCTGTGCCAGACGCCGTGCCGCGGCACCCCTGCATGCGGCTTGCAGGCAAACAGCTGCCTCTTGCCTTGCTGCATGTGCTGGGCTGCGCCTGTAGGCGTGCCAGGCGTGGGCGATGCGCCACGCGGCCATGCAGCGACGTGCTGCGGCGGCCGCTTGCTCCTGCAGCTGCTGCAGGCAAGCCGCCTGTGCTGCTGCACGTGCTGCAGCAGCTGCTGCCTGCGCAGGGACAAGTCAAGATTCACAGGCTGATTGTGACAGGTCATGGCACACATTTCAGGGGAATAAGGACCACACAGGGGATGCTTGCTGGTATTGCAGCTGCAAGCTCTGAACCTCAGCCCTGATCGTCACGTTACCGGTGCTTACCTGCTGCTCCAGCACCTGCTGCAGCTTATCTTGTTCCGCCAGCAGCCGATTGTGGGCAGCCTCTGCTGCTGCACGCTCAGCAGCAAGCTGTGCCTGTGCTGCTGCTGCTGCTGCAGCTGCGGCGGCGGCTGTGGTTGCTTCTGTTTCTGCTGTGTGTGCTTCGATTGCTGCGGCTGCTTGTACATGGGCTACTTCTCCTGTTGTCAAAACTGCGGCAGCGACATCAACCTCTGACGCACAGGCAGGAAGAGCCACGCCTTGGTCAGTTGCGTCACCTGAACATGCTGCAGCTGCAGCTGGCGCTGCGCAAGATGGTGGGCATGATGCTCGCCTCTGGGCGCCCGGACCAAGGTATGCTGCATCTTGGGACGTTGTGACAGCTGACTCCTGCTCTACTGCTGCTGGTGCTGCTGCTGATGCCGCTGACACCTCTGTGCAACATGTTAATGAGCCTAAAACTGCCACGGGTAACTTGGCATCTGTCTGTAATGTGGCAAGCTGCTCTGCTGCTTCTGCTGTCGACACTGTGGTTGTCAGCGCCGTGCACCTGCTGCCTTCTGGTTGAGGTATCTCCTGCTTATCAGCTGCTGATGCATTTAGTGGAGTATCAATGCCTGTGTCATGTCTAGCAGCTGTGCTCTCATTACCATAAGCTGCTGGATCCGCAGCTGCAACCTCTGCTGCAACCGACCAGCTACTACTTGCATCCTGTGTGAGCAGTGTGAGGGCGTTCACCGCTGCTGCCACATCGTGGCTGGCTGCACATGCATGCAGCTGCTGTTGTTCCTGCTGCTGCTGTTGTGCTGGCAGCTGCTGCACTTCCTGCAGTGTTGCTGCCAGCTGGTCAGCCAGCTGCTCCCGGGCGTTGATTGCTGCCCTGAGGGCGGCAAACGACCTGGCTTCCTGCCAACAATCGTGTTCACCGTCTTCTTGCAGGACAGGGGCACGAGCAGCAGGGTAAGCTTGCAGCACACTGCCAGGCTGCAGCAGAGGCCTTACTGAGCAACCAGACATAACAGTCTCATACAAATGCGTGTGCATGACCAAACATTGCACCTTGCAAACAAGCCGCTGCAACAGATGCGGGTAACAATGAGCACTTCTGCTTACCATTGCGCTTTTGCTCCCTGCTGCTTCCTGTTGCCCAGGCTGGGTAGGAAACGCTGGTGGCGTCGCCAGCAGCTGTGATGCTGCGGCTGCGGCTGACTGCTGTTTCGCCGACTTCTTCCAGCCATTCATCAGGCAATGCTGCCAGTTCCCTTGCGATTTCTGCTTCCACATCAAAGTCAGCAAGCTCGTCATCTGCACCAGCCATGCCAGGCATACGACTGCCACGGCAGCAGATGGCATGTACAGATACTAGCACCAGATGCAAGCTGTTACACGCGAACGCCGCACGCTCTGAACCAGGGGTGCAGGGGCGACGCTTGCAGGGCAGTGCACATCACAAGCAGCAAGATTGAAGCCATCACTGACGTGCTGCTCTACAGTCATTGCGCCCAGTGCTCAGTGCTTCAAATCTTGCAGCAGAACGGAACGAAAAATGCTCTGATTACGCCACACATCTAGGTGAAAGGCCAGGCTGCCAGCCAAGGAATTCGTATTGAAGTTTGACACACTCCAAGCCCTAGATACTATCAGCACTACACTGCCCTTGCCGCTGGAAGCGTTGATGCATGGTTGTTTTAATTTAATGTACGTTCGTTCATGTTGTTTGAGGTCAATCTTCTAGCGCTAGAGGCCTTCCCCCTGCTGCCAAAATTTTGCGTTCAGCACAGCATCGGGTTTGATTCCTTATCACCGATCAGTAACCTTTGATCAAAGTTGTTGTGCTAGCACCGGTGGCCAGACATGGCCGTGGTGACCTTGGAGGAGGTGCTGACCCAACAGTCTAGGCCATGGCTAGCGCTGTATGGTGTGATGCTCAAGCCTAGGCGCCACGCAGTGCAGCACACTGACGAGGTGCGTTCTCTGTCTTGCTGTGATGTGGGCAGCACTCTGAAGGGTGTTGCTGGCAGCAGCTTGCCTGTTATTGGCCACAGAACTATAGATGCAGATAGTCCGTCTGCTCACAAAGAATATAGAGCATAAGCTTGTCGTCTATCATCACGTGGTGTCTCTGGTAGCGCCTGTTCTGTGCTGCAGGCCGTGCATGGACACGCAGCTCTGACATACACTGCTGCTGCTACTGCTGCTTGCAGGAAATTTTAGCACCCATTCAGCGGCTGCTCACAGATGAGCTGATGACCATCATCTTCAGCCACCTGGGGCCCTACACTTTAGGCCAGACAGCTTGCGTGTGCAGGCATTGGAGGTACTTGACAGATGTGAGTTATGCAGCTGCGCAAGGGCACTGCATCAGGCAGCAGCAGTGGCAGCTCAAGCAGGTAAAACATTGCTGAACACGCCAGGCATGAGTTCTGTGCAGCAGCAGCAGCAGCAGCAGCAGCAGCAGCAGCAGCAGTGCAAGAGCAGTGGTGTTGTGGTTGCCAGGGGCTCAAGTTCGTTATTGCTGTTGTTCGGCTGTTGCTGGGATGCATTGGACGCAGCGGAAGGAGCAGAGCAGTGGTCTGGCTTGCCTTGTATCCTGACCCCCATCCTGGTGCCATTTGTACCCTGCTTCCGCCATTGCAGCATCAGCAGCACTGGCAGGCGGCGTGTGAGCAGGCGTACGGGCCCTGCCACAAAGACGTCAGCTGCTGCCAGCAGGCGGTGCGCAAAAGTTTTAGGTGAGGGGCGTTCGCGTTAGTCAGGCGTCTGAAGGATTGTGTGACAGAGCATTAGTAAGTCGTGAGCCCATAGATTCACTGGCACTCACAGCCCCCTACGTTGCTTCCGGCAAGCGACGAAGCTCAGCTGCTGGTGTAGCAGGGGCATGCATGGCAGTTGAGGGGCGTTGGCACCGCAGCTGATGGTGTGCCAGCTGAGCGTCATTCGCACAGCAGTTGCCGCACCCAGCTACAAAGCAGGCAGGCAAGGCATTTCATGAAGGTGAAGGTAACGAAGAAAGTTTGATTGCTGCCGGTGCGCCCACCAGCAGTCGACGCATTGCGGCGCTGCTGCGCTTGGCGCTGTCTCGTGGCTGCCGGGCTGCAGGGGCAGCTGGCGGCGCTTTTTCCTGGAGCAGCCCCACCTGCGCTTCGACGGGCTGTACGTGAGCCGCAATACATACATCAGGCAGGGCGTCAGCGAGTGGCGGCGAGAGCGCACCTGCTTCCTGGTGACATACTACAGGTGTGCGTGGTGCTTCTCGCTGCTTTTGAGGATCGACATGTGGGTCTTTGGGCGGGGTCGTGCATCGCAGGCAGGGCCGGGCTCTATACAGCAGCGGTAGCATTTGCGGGAGGCCAGGGTGCAGCGGTCGGGTGGCGTTTTGGCCTTTGGGTGCAGCAACACCGCGCAGTAGTTAGTGCACTGGCATCAGCCGCTGCCACGCATGCAGCCGGCAGGCTCTCCCAGTGCTACCCTGCGACACGCGTTGAGGGCAACACACACCCACCACAAAGGGGTACGTCTGCCGATGTGCATGGTTCAGCTCCCTGATGGTGTCCACGCTGCTGCAGGTACTTCCGGTTCCACCCTGATGGCACGCTGCTGTACCGCACCAGTCCACTGACGGTGGCCAGGGTGGCCAAAAGCTTGCAGGCGCGCTGCAGCGGCAGCAGCCAAGCAGCAGCGGCGGCAGCGCCCGGCGCGAAGCAGAAGCTGGACCAGCACACGTTCAGCGGCAAGTACGTCATCAAGGTGCGCCCGGGGCCAGGCCACCGGGGCAGGACTCCTGCCAGCAGGGGTATACCTTTGCCTGCACAGCATTTCAGGACGGTTTTCGAACAATGTGCATTGCAGTCAACCGTGCTCAGGCGTTGTCTGGTGCAGTATCGCACACACGAATGTAGCAGCAGCTGCAGGGAGTGTTAGATGCAAACTGCTGGCCGCCATGGAGTGCGCGTCAGCAACCACGATTGTGCTGTGTGCCGGGTAGGGCCGCATCGTGTGTTGCCTTCATCCTGCACCTTCATGCTGCAGCCGCTGACGCCTGCACTTGTGTGCGTTTGCGGCCCCTGCCTGCGCAGGCCGGCAGGCTGTACGTGATCATCGTGTACCCCAACAGCCGCAGCACAGAGGTGCGCGCGCGCTGCACGATCCGCGGCGTGCCGCTGCTGGGCGCGGCCAACCGGCTGGACATCGAGGAGCTGGCGAGCTTCGACAGGGAGGCCGGCAGCAGCGCCAGCATGCTGAGGCCAGGTGGGCGCGGCGGCGCACTCGTGCATTGAGCTGCAGCGCGCGACAACTAGGCAGCTAGGCAGGATCAAGGAAGGAAGTGTGAGGGCAGGCGTTCAGGGGGGTGAAGCTGAGGTGCAGCAGCTGGGGTGGCTGGGTTTGGGGCTTTGACCGCAAAGTCGGCAGCATGCTGAGGCCAGGCAGGCCAAGGCAGGCATGCCCTTGGCCAGCTTTGCAGTTGCTGCCGCTCAGCGCACTCTGGTGTGCTCGCAGCAGGGGAAAGGGGCTGTTGAGGCATGCAGCAGCTGGGTCAGCGGCGCATAGACGACTCACGGGTCCCTGATCCTGACCCTGCACTGCTGTGTGGTCAGGTGCACCCCTGCTGCTCTGCAGCAACAGACTGCGCGACGCGGCTGAGGGCACCAGCAGCACCTCCTGCTGTGCACCCAACACCACAGCACTGACTCCCATCGCCTTGTGCCTGCTGCTGTGTTGCTGTGCATCACGGCAGACCCGGAGTCGGGCCCAGAGGGCAGCGGCAGCACCACCAGCTTCCGGCGCGGGCTGTCGCCCTGCGTGTTTGTGCCCTGGGAGGGTGTGGCAGCCAGCCCGCTCAACCTGCCAGCAAAGGAGATGGACTTCTGGCTGACTGGCTGACGACGCACGCCGCAGCTGCTGGCTTGCAGCCGTGGCAGGCGCTCGCAGGAGCAGGAGCAGTCAGCCGGTGCACGCGCCAGCAGTCGGCATGGACCCAAACCAACATCAAACCTGTGGGGCTGGGCTGCAGCTGCTTGCCTGGCCTGCAAGATGTGTAGGCAGCCGAGTCAGCAGGCAGCAGCAGCCGCAGCAGGGGCCGCAGCAGGGGTCACGGCATGTGGGCATGGCGTTGGGGGGTCCATGGGCAGGCGCCCTGCAGGAGTGCCAGAGTTGATTGAACTACTGCTGTCTCTCATTGTGGTTTGTGTGTGCTTGGCATGGTGTTGTGTGTGGTTTTGGAGGGTAGGGCTGTGAGTGGGCCGTGCACGGTGTTGTGTGTTGTTGTAGGGGAGAGGGCAGGATTGTACGACGTGAGCATGACAGAGGCAGAGTGATCGCAGCTGGATTGGTGAATGGGATGAACACACAGTGTACAACAGTTGATCAGACGTGTACCTTACTTGTTGTAAGTAAGCAACAGCCAGCGGCAGCATTGTTGCAGCTTTGGATGGCAGCTGCTGTCCGCCCAGTGTGTGCTGAGGCCCAGGCGGCGGCAGGTTGCCCTTGCAGGGCTGTTCAGGGTGCGCACATCCCAACGCACGCTGCAAAGGTTTCCCAGGTCTGATGCCGTTTCTTGTGCCAAGCAGGGGTCAGTTCTGGTGTCGTTGCACGCAAGCCTGCATTGGGGCTGCGTGTACCGTGTTGGTTTGGTGCTTGTAACATATGTTATGCTGCTGTACAATGCTTCTCATGTCTTGTATGCTGTGTGTTGCTGGCTCCGGTAGACAGCGCACGTATGCAATGCATTGTGCAGGGGCAACATGCTCCATAGTGGTGGTTTGCTGATACGGCACGCCATGACTCAGATACACAGCTGCTGAACTTTAGCATGGCACGTGACGGACTTGCAATCCAGCCACTGAACTATTTATATTTTGGTATACCTGTTTCACAGCGGCGCTCATCACCACAGAGACGAAACAGCATCTATTGCAGGTGAGGATGTTTTGGTGCCTCAGAGAACAAAGTTCAATCACTGTGGCAGCACAATGACTGGTACTCGGCAGGTGCGTTGCAGTACCAACAGTGAGTGCTGATGACTCTTCATTAAGCTACACTGCAGCAATCAAGGATGCTCTGTGACATCATGATGAAGTCCCCATCCACCTCAGCACGTGCTGAATGCAACCCCGGTTTGGAACACTCAGACAGGCGATGAAGCTTGCAGACTCTGCACGTGACGTGCATTGTTGACTAAGCCATACACTCTGGCACTACAGCCACCTGCCAGCAATCATACACAGCAACTTCTGTCCACCGGCATGCAACGCTGCAAGTGTGAACACAGCACCTTACTGCAGCATATTCCCCTGACTTGAACTCCAGTTGCATTGTTGCCCACCGAATGCTTATAACTATATCTTTTTTTAACAAGGGAGGGGGGGGGGCGAAACCTTACTGGCTGGCCATACACTGCAATCAACCTGATTGCTGGAGGCCCGGCAGCACTGCCGCCACCAGCAAAACCGCCAACAACCCCTATCCAGGAGGTGCCCAGCACCCGGACCAAAATCAGCAGAGGAGTTGAACCCCCACACCTCCTTGGTGTGCTACAGCTCTGTTGCACACACTCGACGAACACGTAGTGTCAGCCGCCCCAATCAAGGGGTCTATACATGAATACTCACATCTGCCCAATTAGGGGAAAAAGCAGCCACCAAAAACCTCACTGACTCAAGCAGTACATATAATATGACCAACAGGCAACGCCTGATCTTAGAACCTGAACCACAGTGCCTCAGCATGAGTGAGAAGCCAATGCATGAACACTTCACGCGGCAAGTGTGGTAAGCCGCAATGCACAACACCATGCAGTGAGGGAAAAAAAGCAGCCAACTCAAAAAAAACCTCACTGGCAGACAGTACATACGATGTGACCAACAGGCAATTGCTGTTGGCTGGCTTGTTGTTCACTACTGTTTCAACCACTTGCAAAAGCCAATGCATGAACAATTCATGCACCAAGCGTGGGGCGCAGCAATGCGCAGCACCACACGCATACACCAGTTGCTGCTGCCGTGTCACAACTATATCTTAACCATCATCATCATCATCATATTACCCATTCAAGCCATAGCATCAGCGCCATCGGCCCCGCGCCCCACCGGGGCGGAAAGAGGAGGGAGCACTGGGGCGGAAAGAGGAGGGAGCACCGTGTCACAACTATATCTTAACCATGTCCTTCTGATAGTGATGGCAAGACACTGGCCATTGAAAGGTGCAAGGCGCCGTGCTACAGGCTGCAAGTGTTAACTTCTTACAGCCATTGGGTCCCTGCTGGGAACTAGTACTTTCAGCTCAAGTTGCATTGTTGCCCACCATATGCTGTATCTCAACCATGTCCTTCTGATTGTGACGCCAAGACACTGGCTGTTGGCAGGTGCAATACGCCGTACTACAGGCTGCAAGTGTAACTTTCTACAGCCATTGGTTCCCTGCTGGGAACTAGTGATTCTAGCTGGCAGGGTATATGCTAGCTTAGCTGACCAGCGGCCAGGTGCAATAATTTGTAAATGCAAGTGTAAGTTAAGAGAAGCAGCACTTCTACACAGCAGCAAAAAAGCAAGCAAGCCAGCAGTGTCTTCCCACCTCTGCATGCGAGGCTGTGCATGTAAGCAAAACTGGTTTCGATCTACTGTACTGCGCCGTTGGTTGAACTGATGAACATGAGCAAGTTAAGGTCAATGGAACCGCTTCTGGGTTGCCACTCTGTCCATGTCCAAGTGTAAGTGTTAGCACCTATTTTTGTCCTGTATTCTGTCCTATGCTTGTATGAATAATCTGATGATGATGATAATGATGATAATGTATCATTCACCAACTTACTTTTTGTCAGAAGTGGCTTTAATTGTTTTGTTCCCTGTTGTAAGTAAACTTGCTCACTCTTCTCATTTCAAGTAAACTTGCTCACTCTTCTCATTTCAAGAACTGATGAACATGAGCAAGTTAAGGTCAATGGAGCCGCTTCTGAGTTGCCACTCTGTCCATGTTCAAGTGTAAGTGTTAGCACCTATTTTTGTCCTGTATTCTGTCCTATGCTTGTATGAATAATCTGATGATGATGATAATGATGATAATGTATCATTCACCAACTTACTTTTTGTCAGTGGTAGCTTTTATTGTTTTGTTCCCTGTTGTAAGTAAACTTGCTCACTCTTCTCATTTCAAGTGTTAAAATATATTCTGCCAGTTTGCTGTAAATGTGTTTAAAGCAATAAATAACATAGACGTACAACATTTTGCAATTTGCTGTTTGACTCAGTTGGCCAAGGTATGAAATGGTTGTCTACTTGTCACACAGCAGTTTTCATGTCAATATGTCTTTCAGCTGGCCAGATCATATGCTTGCCAGCTCCCCCACTTGTCACACAGAAGTAGTAGCTGAATTAGTTACAATTTTCTCCTCCAGCCTTTCACCCATAACAGCTACAAGCATAGAACTGTGCGTGTAGAATATGAACAAAGTCCACATCCATTCCAATGGTGCCTACACACCATGCAGCTGCAGCTGCTTTCATTCCCGAACTGTTGTGCTACTCTGCTTCTTTCAGCAGTTTCATCCACACTCCAATCTTCTTCTCTCAAGACAATCTGGCATGGCGTCAAATTCGGCAACACCTTAGTACCATGATATATACTCCAGCCTACGGTCTACATGGGAGTTGATACAATCTGCAATTGTGGCAACAGAGTACCTGCTCCAGGCAGCACCACCTGATATACACAGAACAACTCATCAGCCGTATTCAACTGTATCAATGGTTGTCAACAACAGGCCTGTCAGCACGTGGGCTGAACTACCGCTGCTGCAATCAATTCAGCACAACTTTTCTTGTGCTTAGAACAGGTGGGGGAAGAAAGGCCTCTGGAAGTAAGCCTCGTTCAGGATCAGGCCCACAAAGCCAATCATGGCAATGCGGCCCACAGTCACCTCCAGCTGCAGCAGCAGAAACAGGACAAACCATATTTTGGTCAGTAGCAGCAAGTGAATGACCAGTTGTCCTGGACACAAGGCTGCATATTACATCACACTCTTCCCCAAACTGCTGCACTGCAGCCAGGCAGTATAGTACATGCTGTTGCTCTTCCCCAATACCACATTCCTCCTGTAATGCATGCACAGAAGCTGCCTTGCAGCAAAGGTAAGTAAGCATGCAACAGCACCGAAGGCGCACAACGCACCACAGGGGTAAAGGGTCCGCTCTTCACGTTATAGCTCTGACCCTGCAGGAAGGGGATCCAGCTGGCGACAGTGAAGATGACAAAGGTGGCGATGGTGATCAGGGGGTAGGACTTGATCTGCTCGTACACGTCCTTGCCCTGGGTCAGCTCCCAGAAGGCGGCAATGGCAAAGCCAAGCATGGCCAGGCGCGAGTTGGTCACCTCAGGACCCAGGCCGTCAAAGGCCTGCATCTCTGCGGGACAAAAAAGGAGTGCATATGTACAGGCAGCAAAGGCAGATTTGGAATAAGTTTGGTATGCAATCAGATTGCCTGCAGTTGTACAAGCGCACACTATACTGCAGATGCAGTAGCACATCTGCTGCTACTTATCCCCAGCAGAACCACCTCTTCCCCTCCATGCCTTGCTGTGCATCAGCCAGAGCATTAGATCAAAGGAATGCAAGTGCTGCACCTGCTGCCCTGTGTGGCGCACCACTTCCCCCCTTCCTTGCATTGCCTTTTCTTACCTCCGAAAGGACGTCCACCAGGCTGACCGTCCAACTGGCCGAAGATGCGTGCCTGGGTGTCATCCGTCTGGCCTGCCAGGGTGCTTGCCTGGTAACCCTCCTTGTCCTTGTTGGTCACAGGGGTCAGGGGCTCGCCAGTAATGGGGTTCTTGGGAGCCTGAAGGTACCCCGCAAGTCAAAGCAGCAGCAGGTTGGCAGTAGTGTGTAAGTAGAAGAAGAAGTTGCAGGTGCGCCCGGTGTTTCAGAGACGTATGATACTCTCCTGCTACCAAACAAATTACAGAGATGCAGCCGGTTGAGACAGTGTGCTGTACGACGTAACAGCAGGTGACAGGTACGAAAAACTAGAATTAAGCAGCTGCTTGCTGATTACTGGTCAAGTACAGAACAGAACAGCACGAGCACCCACCTTGCCACCCTGCTGGCTGGTGTCAACCTGGTCACCCTCCTGCAAGGGGAGAGTGTGCAGGAAACCGGTGAGCAGAACTGTAACGCTCGGCAAACTTCTGATCATGCTGTTGTATTACTGATGCGCAGCAAGCTGCAGCAGCGGACGCACCTTAAACTTGCGCACAACCAGCCTGCGTGGCAGCACAGGGGTTGCGCTGCGTGGTGCGGCCACGGCTGCGCGCCTGGCAACAATGTTGCTGTTTGCGAGCATCATTTTGTCTGATTGGACTTTTTCGAGTGAGTCAGTGAGTGCAAATAAGAGTGCGCGAAACGCTCGTGCAAGCGGGCTCAGCACGCGAAGTTTAACGTTGTGATTGAAAGCGGTATTGGCGTGCCTCTGGTCTACTTGCTGTTTATATAGCCTTGTGCTTGCTGTTGTGTGGTCGGAGGTGACCACCAGCCCAAGGATTGCAACATCACGACTTGGTGTACGTCACTTTGCAACAGAGCTAGTCGATCGCATTGAGACGCACAGTGTATAAATGCTGGTATTCTTGATTAGGCACTAAACAGAATTCGTACGATTTCAAGCTGTCAACGCAAAAACAACACTTACCGTACTCAACCGTGCTCGACAACTGTTCAATACAGCCAAGATGATGCTCGCCAACAGCAAGGTTGTTGCCAGGCGTGCTGCCGTGGCCCCTGCCCGCAGCGCGACCCCAGTGCTGCCACGCAGGCTGGTTGTGCGCAAGTTCAAGGTGGGCTGCTGCTGCTACTGCCTTCTCCTGCTGGTACATCTTTTCCTCTTGCTGTCTGTGCTGCATTAGCACACTCAAGGATCGGTTGATGTATCGCTCATAATAGTCGCTGTTCACTGCTGCTTGCAGGAGGGCGAGCAGGCCGACACCAGCCAGCAGGGCCAGAAGGTGAGCGGACGTGGCTGCCGCAGCAGCAGTACTACTGCGCTGCGCTGCAGCCCTACACTCTGTAGCGCATTGTAGATTGATGATAACTGGATGGAACAGCTGTGCTAGGAGCAGGCAGTCCTCAACCTAGTGCTTGAATGATGCTCTTTGCAGCACAGCGCAGTCCAATGCTGCGCATTGTGCTGTGACAGTGTCGTGATCTGGGTGTGTACAGTTGATGCTGTGCATTGCCAGTGCAAAGGATGTTGACAACTGTTGTCAGTCATCAAAATGCACTACTACACCCAGAGCAGGCTATGTCAGGCTATCTGTGCTTGTTTCTTTGCACAATGCACATGTTGTCAAACACAAAGTGTGCTGCTGTTGCTGTTGATCAACGCTTTCAACAACATGTACAGTACAGCTGATCATGCCAACAGCTCAGTAGATCTATCTGAATGCTGCATCATTCTACATGGTCTCACTCTGCTGCTGCTGCTGCTTCTGCTGCTGCCTCTCCCTGACATCTCCAGGCTCCCAAGAACCCTATCACTGGCGAGCCCCTGAAGCCGGTGACCAATAAGGACAAGGAGGGCTACCAGGCAACCACCCTGGCAGGCCAGACTGATGACACCCAGGCACGCATCTTCGGTCAACTGAACGCTCAGCCTGACGGCCGCTCCTTTGGAGGTGAGACATGCCAAGGTTGTGCAAAAATGTGCCGAAGCTGTCACCCAGTGCGGGTGTACTGCTGTGGATAGGAAGTATGAAAGCCAGCATGTGTCTGGCTTTGTGCTGCATTACTTGTATTGCTGCAGCTGCATTGGTGTTGGCACAGATGTCTTCTTATTATGAAGCGTGTGTAGTATCACGCTGTTTGTTTTTAGTTGCTCATAAACTGGTCCTTGCGCCTGTGCTGCTTGCCCATTTCTGTCCCGCAGAGATGCAGGCCTTTGACGGCTTGGGTCCTGAGGTGACCAACTCGCGCCTGGCCATGCTTGGCTTTGCCATTGCCGCCTTCTGGGAGCTGACCCAGGGCAAGGACGTGTACGAGCAGATCAAGGCCTACCCCCTGATCACCATCGCCACCTTTGTCATCTTCACCGCTGCCAGCTGGATCCCCTTCATGCAGGGCCAGAGCTACAACGTGAAAAGCGGACCCTTCACCCCAGCAGTGAGTTGGGCTGTGTAAATGCAGTGCATATTTTGCAAGGGAAGGGGGGGGATATGTTTAGGCTGGGAAGGGATGAGGACTGCTGCAGTTGGCATTATGCAGTGCGATGAAGTTATGTGTGCGTATTATCTGCAGCACTCCACTCTAATCCTTGGCGAATTGTTGTATGAGCTGATAAGGTAGATAGGAAGAAGCTGACTAATTGCTGCTACCGTTGCTTTGCTTTTCCTCCCGCTGCAGCTGGAGGTGACAGTTGGCCGCATTGCCATGATTGGCTTTGTGGGGCTGATCCTGAACGAGGCTTACTTCCAGAGGCCGTTCTTCCCCCACCTGTTCTAAGCACCTTTCTACAGACTGCACAAGCAAGCTGGCATAAGCAGGCGTCACAACCTGATGCTGTCTTGAGCGGATTGTAGTAGTTGCACCTTGTTTATGTGGTGGTCAATAAACAGCAACAATCTGCTGAATGCTTTGGAAATATGTGGTCAGCCTCTGTGCTGTGCATGTTGGGCAGGACATGTTTGCAAATTGTGTCTTGCACAGCAATGTTTGTACAGTGGGTATAGCAGTACGCAGTTGTACCAGCAGGTTGTGCACGCAAATTGTTGGTGAAAAGTAGTCTGTATCAATGGCCGAGTGTGCATCAGCAGTTTTGGTTTTGAAGTTGAAAAATTGGCGTTGTGCTTGGAGCAGCATTCACCTTTTTCTTGTGAAAAAGGAAAAGATTTTGGTGGGAGTAGGTGTGAGTGTGAAGAAATACCAAGGTGCATGGGAACATCACTTCGAATAGTTGCAGAAGTGACAGAAAAATATGGTGAAGTATATGTGCACTGTAAGTATCGTGCACTGTGACTGTGATGATGTATGTGATGTTGTGAAGGCCAGAAATGGTAACAAATGGCACAAATTGTGAAATACATATGTTATGTTACGTAATAATATGTGATCACTCGCTTGCGGGAAAAGAGCAGGGTAGGACATTTGTTACAGATGTTATTCTCCTGTGCAACGACAATGAAAAAAAGAAAGTGGGGTGGGACCACTGACAATTTGTGTGCAAGTAACGCAAACATGAAAAGGAGAAAGGTAAAAAATTGTAGGTGGCAAACAAACACACAGCTGCAACAATTATAAGCATGTCATTAACATAGTAAGCAAACAAGCTTTCATACTACATGGTCAGATAGTTGAAAATAGAATGTGGTATCACAACAAGAGAAATATTGATACCTGTCCAAATGAGGAGATGTGATGCTACTTACCCTTGTGTGGCACATGAACTGCAGACATTTGGGAATAGATGTGACATACTTAGGTTGAGTGAGAGCGCTAATCTGGACTGCAGTACAAGACCAGTGCCAAGGGTGGGGTGAAACCCTCACCCCACACAGACATTGGCCGAACATTGTCCCACCTCACACTGTGCCTGTCCGCTGACCTTCATGACGGCCACCGTACACTACTGGAAGGTTACAACCTAATTAGGTTGAGCGTGGACGTTTAATCCGGCGATTTTTGACGTGTTGAGGGCGCTGCAAGGCCCCGGCAAGCATCGATTGTGGGTATTATGTGTATTACAATGGTCAGGAAGTGCAGAAGCCCATTGAGACTGCCCTTTCGTCCCCAAAGCAGGTGTGCTGCATCTACAGTGACCACACCACAGCCAGAAGAACGGAGATCAACCATATTGTGCAGCTTTGTGAACGATTCAAGTTTGGCACACATTCTTTCTTGCAGTGCTGTTCCCTCTAGCGTACAGTTGTAGGGGGCAGTGGCATCTGTGTGATGTTGGTGTTGCGCTGTGCTGCTGGCTGGAGCTCACCGCTTGCAGTTCTGGCTGCTGTCCGCTGCCCCCGCAGGATTGCGTGCTACAGCAGCAGGGACTGCCAGCTGCAGCACCTCAAGGCGCACAGGCCAGTCTGCAAGAGGATCGCAGGCCAGGACGGCACACGCTGACTCCGCTGAGCTGTTTCCAGCCCCTGCTTGCGGCAGCACGTCCCATGTCGCCTGTTCTGTTGCCAGATGAGATGGCTGCAGTCTTTTGTTGCATGCGGCAGGCGGCAGCAACAACATACATGCTGCCAACATACATGCTGCAGGCACTGAGCAGGCAGCACCTGCTCGATGCAGCACAGGTCAGCAGCAGGGCTGCAGGCACAGCCAACGCTCGTACAACACCAGGCCCAGCCGCAGGACCCTGCAATATCGCCGCCACCGCCCCAACAGGACACCGGTGCAGCCAGGTAGCAGTGGATTGGTGTGCGGCGTCCTCAATGTGAACAACATGCCTAAGGCAGGTCAAAGCCTGGTGGAAGTTTGCCAATTACTCAAAGATCTGCGCTGCGACATCATGGGCTTTGTGGAAACCAAGGAGGCGCCAGGGAAGCTGCGGCCTGCCGATCTCATTCCGGGCTACACATACATCAGTAAGGCCAGGCCTCTTGGGGAGAATGGGTGTGCCAGTGGTGGTGTTGCGGTTGCTGTGCATGCCGCTGTTGCAAATGCTGTGAAAGTGTTTGCTTTTGCTGATCAGCAATACGAGGATGCACTGTGGCTAGTGATGCCAGGGCAGAATGGTGCTCCTAAGCTGTTTATTGGAGTGGTGTATATGCCTGATATGAACAAGCATGCGCCAGTGAGGAGGGCTGCTTACTCAGCGCTGCAGGAGGACCTCGCATACCTGTCGTGCAGAGGCTCTGTGTTGATCATGGGTGACTTCAACGCCAGGGTCGGGCAAGGTGCAAGCCCCACAGATCGCATTGGCATGCATGGCGAAACAACCACAAACAACAATGGCGAACTCCTTCTCTCGCTGCTCAATGCCGTCAATCTCTACTCACTGAATGCCCGTACAGCACCCACCTCTCCCCACCAGCACATCACATGTGACAGGCCCCACAGGGGCACCGCGCGGAGGTCCCTCAATGACTACATCATTACGTCTGCTGACATTGCTATGCCGTGCCAAGCTGCCGCCAGGCCAACAGCCAAGGTTGGGCCATACACAGTGGGTGCTACTGACCACCTGCCAGTGTCTGCTTGCATTTCAAGGCCTGTGGCACGTCGCCCTGCAAAACAGGTCAAGCTGCGCCTCAATGCACAGCCGAATGATTCCAAAGTGCGCAATGGGGAGCAATCGGCCGAACTCGAGGCATACCAGGAGGCCCTGGCACAGCTGGGCGCTGCTTATACGTCCACTATTACCGTGCTACGACAGCAGGTTTCTGCAGCTCAACTTACGACCAATGCTGCAGTACAACAAGCACATGTGCAGCTGCTGGGAGCGCTTCGTCAGGCGGTCAATGCCAGTTTTGGGTTTAAAAGGGTCTGGGTTGGCAAGTCCTTCCCGTGGTGGACACAGGAGCTGACAAATGCTGTGCAGGCCAGGGTGCAGGCCTTTACACAGTACAGGGAGTCCGGCCTTGTTGCAGACTGGGATGCATTTGATCAGCAGCGCAAGGCTACTGCACAGCTTGTCAAAGCAGCTGAGAAGCAGCACAAACAGCGATGCGCGCATGCAATCACTGCAGCGTACAGAGACCGCTTAAATGACGACAGCACGCTTGGCGAGAAGGATATGTGGCAGCTTGTGCGTCGCCTGTGCCCTAAGCATGTCAGCGAGGCCGTGTACAGTGTCATGCAGCACCCCTCAGGACAGACGGCTTCAACCCCTGCAGAAAAAGCAGATGCATTCAAATGCCATTATCAGCGTGTTGGTAGCCATGCAGCGTTTGCCGCCTCAAACCCCCAGTTCGACCCAGCGCACATGACACAGGTTGCCGCCAATGTACAGCAGTACCTTCATGACCCAACCGCACCTCATGCTGCCCCACCCTGCCCGCTGGACTTGCCCATCACTGCCGCCGAGGTTTCTGCATGCTTGCAGCGTCTACGCACAGGCAAAGCTGGCAACCCTGCAGAGGAAGGCATTGTCAACGAGCTTTTGAAGTACGGAGGCAACACAGTTGCAGACATGCTGCTGCAGTACTGCAGCCTCATGTGACAGCTTGAGCAGGTACATCAGGTGCCAGGGACAGTCGTCAGCATGCCTAAGAAGGGCGATCTGACAGACCCAGGCAACTACCGCGGCATCACCCTGCTCAGCGTGCTCCATAAGTTCTACACCAGCGTCCTCAATCAGCGCCTTATCAAGTTTGCAGAGGGCGAGCAGCAGGAGCAGCAGCAGCAAACACAAGCACAGCAGCAGCAGCAGCAGCAGCAGCAAGGCCAGCATTCAGCACAACAGCAGCAGCAGCAGCAGCCACGCGCAACTGCTGCTACAGCAGCAGCGGCGCCGCTGCTGCACGAGAGTCAGAACGGATTCCGCCCCAAGCGCAGTTGTGCTGACCATCAAAGCGTGCTCAGCGAGGTCCTTAATGGCAGAAAAGCTGAGGGAAAGGAGTCATATGTGTTGTTCGTTGACACCTTCAAGGCATTCCCTACGGTCTGGCTTGATGGCTTGTTCCAGAAGCTGTGGGATAAGGGTGTGCGTGGCAAGATGTTCCGTGTCTTGTACAACTTGTATCAGGGCGCGCAGCATGTGGTGTCTCATGAGGGTTGCACCACGGATAGGTTCACCTGCGACCTTGGCCTGCATGAGGGTGATGTTATTTCGCCCACACTGTACCTGTTGTTTATCGACGACTTGCTGCGTGACGTGCATGCAAAGCACCCTGGCGTCACCCTCATGGCCCTCGTGACGAACCTGCAGGCCAAGTTGTGGCAGCCATGCTGGCTGATGATTTTGTTGCTGTCTGCGGGTCTCTGTCTGAAGGTCAGGCTGTGGCTGCAACTGTTTACAATTACAGTTGCCAGTGGCGCTTCAAGCTCCACAGCTTGAAGTCTGCCGTCATGCATGTGCTGCCAGCAATACAGACCAGCCAGCTGGTCGACTCCGGCATTGTTTGGAACAATGTCCCTGTGCCTGTTGTATCGGAGTACTGCTATCTTGGCCTGTGGTTCAACAATACCTGTACATGGACCACATATTTTGAGAAGATGCTGGCTAAAGTGCAACGTGTGAAGGGTGCGCTCATGCCAATTTGGAAGAGCCGCAGCATCAGTGTGGAGGTTAAATGCATACTGTTGCTGACGTGTGTCCGTCCCATTGTTGAATATGGCAGTGAGGTTCGGTTCCCGTCCACAGCTAGGCAACTGCAGCTGATTGACAAAGTGCAGACAGACATCATCAAATGCGCAATGCGCTGTGGCAAGGAGCGCCCTTGCTCTTCAGCTCTCTTGGCAGAATGGGGTGTGAAACCATTGCATATGTGGCTTCATCAGAGGGCTTTGGAGTACTACTACAGGATTCAGCGTATGCAGGGCGTTCGGCTGCCAAATCAAGTGTTTACAGCTGAATGGAGGCGTCCTAGTGGTGCTGTGGCGCTGACACCGTGGCACAAGTATGTGCAGAGCCTGCTGTGCAAGTATGGTGTGAATGTTGTGACCGCGGAAGACAGAGCCAGTGCGTGCAAGAGCCATGTCAACAAGCAGGTCAGGACACTACATGCTGAAAGGATTGCATGTGAAACGTTGGAACACTCCACTCTGAGTCGGTATGTGGCTCATGTGCATCCCACTCATGTTGATGCTATGGGTTTCAGGCGGCCTAGGCCGTACTTGCGTTCAGTGGCAATTCCACGTGGTATTGAATTGCTTTTGCATGTTCGTATGGGTTGTATGTGTGTGCATGAGCGTACTAGTCAGTTTGGGGGTCGCAGAGCTAACTCCACTTCAGGGTGTCCTTGTTGTGTTGCAGAAGTTGAGTCTTTGTCACACTTCATGTTTGATTGCCCTGCTACTTCTGCTCAGAGGGATAGTATGTTTGCTGAGATCAGATCCCTGCCTGGTTGCGCTGAAAAGTTGCGCAGCGTTTTGTCCATGGCTGATTCGTCAATCAAGGTGTTGCGTTTTGTATCTGATGATATTTGGGGCAGTTCTGGAAGATTTCGGATGGTGTCACCGTGTATTGCTGCTTTTCTTGTCAAGTCTTGGGATGTGCGCACTGCATGCAAACATTCTGGAGCAGTGCTCCCTCCTCTTTCCGCCCCGGTGGGGCGCGGGGCCGATGGCGCTGATGCTGTGGGTTGAATGGGTGAAATGATGATGATGATGATGATGATGATGCTTGGCTGCAGCTGTGGGTGTTGCTGATGCAAGCAGCATGATGGCTGGGCGAGCATGATGGGTGAGCAATGTGGGAAAACCCGGGGTGGTACTTTCAAACAACAGCCCAGGATGCTTCCATGATGCTGCTGGTGCTGACTGGTCTGCTTGTACTCAGGTGAGGCTGATGTGGACACCAGCTTGTGGGCCATTGGCTGCAATGTGAGGCTGCAAAGCTGCTGTGTCGGAGCTTGTGCCAGCTGACGAGGAAGGCAGGTGGAGGTGGAGGTTTGGGAGTTGCAGGGCGCAGTGACATGCATTGCCCTGAGTCATAGGTTTGGTTGGCACAGTGAACTTGCCGTCGCTGCAGCTAATGTGTCATGCCATTCTCAGCCGATGCATGCAGTGCTGTGTCATTACAAAGCCTGTGTGTGTGCACTGTGCAGCTTGCACACCTTGTGCATTGTTCACCTACGGCCAGGCTGCTGTTGACGTTCCCAACGCCCTTGTATGGCTTGGCATACCGGCAGCAGCCCTGATCCCTCCTACCTTGCCGCAGGAGCTGGTGTAAGGAGATCTCACAGTACCGGGCTGCAGGCATCGCTCCTTGGAGCTCATTGTGGAACGCCATCCATGGAACCTGCCACTTCCTGTCCACTTGCACTGCCACTCAATTTCTGCTGGCACTCGTCCAAGCAACATCGCCAGCTTACAGCCAGAAGATGCAGCAGCAGCTCGCTCCTAGCATGTACGACGCTATCACCTTCCAGAGATACAAGCCCCTCACAACACAGAGCTGGTACAAGCTGCTGGTAGCATTGTGTGCAATCACCAACTTGCTGCTGTGGAGCAGGTTGATGCACTACATGTGTGCATTCCGGTCAACTGGGTCCCTGGTAACCATGGTGCTGGAACCATGGTGCTGGAACCATGGTGCTGGAAATCTGCAAGGAGATAGTGAATTTTCTGATGCTTGTGCTGTTTATGAGCATTGGCTTCGGCATTGCCTGCTACCTATTGTTCACAACAAGCGGATCGCAAGGGGGGCCAGGCGTTGTATGGCGACTTCCTGAGGACCAGCGTCACCATGCTGTCCATGATGACGGGCGCCTTTGACCAGCAGCTGTTCTTTTAGCAGCAGGTCGCCCCGTTCGGACCATGCCAGCGAGGCCACCCTGGCTGTGCATGCTGCGTTGTCGGCTTGCTGCTGCTGTTCCTGCAGCACGTGCGGCTGCGCCCACAGCAGCTCCATCGTCGCAGCATCCAGCAGCGCCATGCAGTGCTTGAACAGCGGGCTGATAATGCCTGTTGCAACCGTGCTGCAGTAGACCGCCACCATGTTGCTGTCACAGCAGTGAGCTGCACTGCTGCTGCACTGCGCCAGCCTCACGCACTGCAGCAGCTGGCTGTGCAGGTCTGAACTGCCAGCAGGTGCGGTGCACGGCTGCCAGTGCGCTCGGCTGCTGGCGCACGCGCCGCCTGACGCTGACACGAGCCCAGCCCGCCAAGGCAGCGTGCTCCACTTGTACAGGCGAAATGCCTTGCCTGCGGCACGCATGAAGCAGTGCACGCCACTATATAGCCTAGTGGAACGGTTTGTTGTAGCTTACTCAGTATGTAAAGGCTGCAGCCAACGTGCAGGCAGCAGTATGGCAGCCGGCCGTTCAGCTGGCTGGAGCGCCCAACTATGTGGCACACAGTATGGCCAAACGTTACATGCAACGGCAGCAGCACAACAAATACAACTCGTGTGCCGGGTACACCTTGGGGTGAAGCAGCACGCGCAGTTGTGCACGCACCTCCAAAAGCAAAAAGTGTGCTGCCGCTGCTGTTGAAGCAGCAGCCATCCAGCCCAAGCTGATCTACACCAGCCGGCCTCTGGCCTAGCTGTGCTCTTGGCACGTCGTCACACACTAGCACACATTCGCCATCCAGCACAGACCACACCTGCACCCGTGACCCAAAGCTTTAAACCTCTCATTGCAAGCTGCGGGTCGCTTCCATGCAGCGCATGAAGCAGTGCGGCACCATTGCAGGTTGACCACATCAGCATGCATGAGTGCACATGCTGCCGGCTCTACTCTGCGCAAAGCTTGACTTGCCCACCCATACAAGCATTGTCAGCCAATGACAGGCCCACCCATACAAGCATTGTCAGCCAAAAACAGGCTTGCACATGCTTTGAATGGTACTGTCCTTTGCAGCACCCTTTGCAATTGCACATACATGCTGAGAGCAAGCGTTGCAGCACATGCAATTGTACCGTGGCACCACCATGCACCTCACCTGTAAGACTGCAGTGCCGGCACCATCCCAACTCCCTGCGGCTGCCGAAGCGTGCCTGAACAGTTGAACGCCAGGTTCGTGCAGCCCCTCCATTTGCTGCTGTGCAGCTGCTCCGAGGCCCCAAGCATCTGCGTGTGGCGCTGCAGCTTCAGCGCTACCCTGCCAGGGTCGCTCAGGCGCACCGAACGGATGCAGTCGTGGCCCTCAGCCGCTGCCACCAGGTCGCTGTCTGGAGCCACGGCAACATCGCTGTAGGCGGGCGCTGCGGAAAGGCTGCTGGTGCCATGGCTGCCGTCACTGCTGATATTGCTGATGCTGGCTGCCACTGACGCAGGGGTGCTGAGCCATCATTGGACTGCAGGTCGGTGCACGGGGGCAGCCGGGCCTTCACGCTGCCGGTATGCAGGTCGATGACATGCGCAGCGCCGTCGATTGTGGTGGCGACGGCTAGCGTGCCTCCTGATGCAACAGCAAAGCCTGCAAACAGCAGCAGTGTGGTATGACACAACGTTCTTGCCATTCTCTGGACATTCCGTAATGTTAAGCTCGAGATGCCAATCATGTATGGGTTACTGCTGCTGCTATAATGTTGCTGTACATGATACATGTACACAAGTGCTTGCTAAGCATGCAACTGAGCAACACATGTTTCAGCTGTGACCTCAGCAGATCGAATTCAATCAGTGAGGCCGTGCCACAGCGGGTTGGGCTTTGCAGGCCATTTACCTGTGAGGTGAAGGTCAAACGACTGCAGGACTCTGCCAGAAGGCACAGCATTCAAAGAAGCATGTGCATAACAGACGCCACGCCCATCTTGCTTGCCCAACCTCAGCACGGTTCCATCGCCAGCCAGCAGCACCTGGTAGCACGCCTGCCAGCTGTCAGCCAGCGACAGGTCGAGCAGCAGGTTGCCTGTGCCAGATGCCGCAGTTGCCAATGGCGTCACAGGCCAGCAGGATGTCCTCGTGCCACCTGCGATTGCATACACAGCAGGTGGGCGTCTGGGGCAGGTTTCTGCTCTGAAGGTGCATTGCCATGTCGTGTTGAGCTGCACAAGGCAACAACAACCCACATGAAGTGAAGCCTCAATGCAGTTGGCCAGGCTGCCAGATAGTGACCGCCAAGCGTAAGTGTCAGCCCTCTCCACTCACAGATGTTGTGGCAGTCGCTGGAAGGATGCGTACCAGGTGCCAGCAACTGATGCACTAACTGCTGGTGACACAGCTGATGCATCATGTAACCAGTGGCTGAACTGTGGGGTTTGCAAGCATGCAGGCATCACCTTAACTGGCCCACGCGCAGCCCAGCGCCTTGGCTCATCACAAGCAAGCCCAGCGCTCACCTGACGGTATGCACACCACACAGTGTGGGGGCGGCCTGGATGTTGTGAAGCACCTGCATGCTGCCTGCGGTGAACGGCTCACTGCCTACGTGCATCACCATGATGAATTGCGCTGGTGACTTGCCATGCACCGTGCCAGCTGCAGCAGCTTGCTTTCCATCCGCTGATAGCGCCCAGGCACCACCGCTGGCCAAGCTGACGGCTGCTGCACCGACCCCACTTGGCTGCCCTGTTCGCACGCGTTAATGCAAAAAGCAGGGTAGGGGTTATGCTGCTGTGACTGCTGTCTCCTTTCCAGTAACCTTCGAATTTCTGGCAGTAGTTGGCTGCCGTGCCAAACCAGCTGCTGAAAGGAGTTCTGCTGTTGCGACTTGGTGTGGTGCCGCTGCTGTTACCAGGCATACGCCAGAGGGTGGATGCGCGGCTGCTCCGGGCCTGTGTGCTTGGCCCTGTCAGGACAAACGTCTGGGCATTGGCAGAGAAGCAACAGCCCGTGAAGACTGTAGGGTATTTGCTGCCCCACTCATGCCTCCAGAGCTCAGCCCCAGTTGCAGTGCTGTGCATGGTCGCGCCGTTCCTGCCTGTGACCACCAGGATGACAGCGTGGCCGCCGGCAGCACAAGGAGCAAAGGCGATGTCTCCTGTGTAGCTGCAGCGCAGACAGGGCCGGTGGGACACACAAGGACTCTGAGATGTAGTCAGGCCGGACATGTTGTGTCAGGCCGGACATGGACAGGCAGGTGAGTGTGTTGTGTCAGGCGGACATGTTGTGTCAGGCCGGACATGTTGTGTCAGGCGCACATGTGTGTCAGGCGCACATGTTGTGTCAGGCCGGACATGTTGTGTCAGGCCGCACATGTTGTGTCAGGCCGGACATGTGTGTCAGGCGGACATGTTGTGTCAGGCCGGACATGTTGTGTCAGCAGCCTGCTGGCTGTACTGGATGGTGAGGTGCAGCGCACACATGAGTGGCATCCGCTTGTGCCAGCAACAGGTGTAGCAGGCGTTGGAGCAATTGCCAACAGCTAGGCAAGATGCCTCTCTGCGGGTGGTTGGTGGTTGACCATGGAGTTACTGGCGGCGCCGAAATCATAGTATGGATTTCCTGCCAGCACACCCGCACATGATGTGCAGTTGGTACATCCACATGTTGTGCACCTGGCTACTCACAACGCACACGCTCACCTCTCAAAGCTGTGCTTGCTGCAAGGAACATCGTCTGCATCAAAGGGGGGGCCAGCAGTGGCCGAGTTGGCGTGCCGCAGCTGCAGCGCCCGCCGGCCAGACACCAGCTCATGCACCAGCACCTGCTGCAACGTACTGCTGGCAACATACTTGCCATCATGAGACACCACCATGCGGTGAATGCCTTCGCCATGTACATGCAGTGCCCATGCGCGTGGGGTCTTTAGGATGTTGCTCCACAGCAGCAGCAAGCCGTTGCTGCAAGCTGTGAGCAGCTCGTCAGGTGCTGCTGGGTTGAAGGCAACATTAGTGATATGACCAGCTGTCCATACCGCTGCTTTTGCTGCTGTTGCTGCTGCTGCTGCTGCTGGTGCCGCTACATCAGCTGGGTGAAGCTCTGCCAGTTTCTGGAACGTGGCGAGGTCGTACAGCACAACCTCTGGCTGGCCGTGTGAGCCGACACCGCCTGCATCCACAGGCATGCAAGGCTTGAACCACGTCTGTTGATGTATTGATAGTCCACAAGCAGCACAGGTTATGCGTCATGAACCAGCTGCCCCTCAATGACATGCTTATGTCTGCCACCTGCTGCAAATCTCCTCCTGTCTCTGCAACTCACCCACAGCCAGCATGCTGCCGGCAGGCGACAGCGCCGCCAGATGCGCATAGTCCTCCGGCCACCGGCTCTCCTTATCAAAATAGGGCAGCGGCACATCATCCCGCCATCAAAGCTGCCATGCACTGACACGTTGAGCGCCTTGCGGTTCCCAAATGTTGCCCAAGCTGGCACCATCCCAGGGCTGCTGCTGCTGCTTGTACCAGAGGCAGCAGATCCACCACCTTCTGGTGCGCATAATCTGTGATTGTGCTGCTTTGAACCAAGCTGTCTTGGTTCTAGCTTTACTTGTGACAGTCTCGCTGCATCTCGTGCGCTGACCAGAACAGTCACATGCTGCTGCTCTGTGCCTGGCTGCTGGGAGTCAGCAGGGGAGACACGGGACTGCTTCAGCAACCCTACAAACGATTTCCTCAAACTTAGCAACGATGATTCCATCGCAGTCGTCAGGCTGTTTAATGATCGCCTTTATGTGAACTCCCTGAGAGCCTGACAGCAACACACATGCTCAAGCTGTGAGATGGACCACCTGTTGTTCAAAGCGTTTCGAGCGGCTAATATCAAAGCTGGTCTTGGTTATCAACGCGTCCATATTTGCATCCCTGGCGATGCGATTCGCAGGCCCTGGTCAACCCAAACCCTTGCACCGTCATGCATTGCTGCAGGACACTTTCAGGCTGTCGCAAGTTCAGCCACGGTATAAGGTGAGTGAGATTACTGTAATTAAACGTGTAGCTTGCAGAATCTGATTTTCGGCTGTCGACATTGAGGGCAACCGATTGGGTTGCCTCACGCAGCTGGCGTGCATGCTGCTTGCACACCACGGACGTATTGTGGGCCGTGATTGCGGCTTAAGGCCACGTTTTGACCTTTTTGCTTGCCATTTGCTGGCCTACAGAGGCAGCGGTAGCCGTAGAACACCAATCATGAGCAGCAGTGACAGCCATGCAGCTGAAGCCAGCACAAGCTACGAAGAGAGGGTAATAGGGAGCGTTCTGGGAGCAATGTGTGGTGATACTCTAGGCGCATCAGTGGAGGGTTGGTCAGCTGAGCGGATTCAGTCAGCCTGCTCTGACGGATTGAAGACATTTCAAAAAACAGAGCGCGGGTAAGTGACACAGCCATTGTGGTGGCAATGTCACATGCATTCCTGCTGGACTTGATTTGGACACTATATGGTCGACTGGGATGATCTCAACGGCGATTCTTAGTTGTTCAGTGAAGCTCCCATTGGCAACTAGTACTCTCGCAAGCAGCTGGCACTGCTCAAGGCTGTCAGACACCACCCGCGCAGCTGTTCCTTTGCACTTGAGTTTGGTTGCGCTTTCACGTCATTGCTTGCTGCGTTGAGTAACACCTGTGCTCCAACGCACCAGGTATGGCTGTTACACAGATGATAGCCAGATGCTGGTGGCACTGGCAGCCAGCCTGATCAACAGGCAGCGCTGTGACGCGGCAGATGCAGCACGGCAGTATGCCAGAGCATTCGACCCACAGCGGGGCTATGGAGGCAGCGCAGTGAAGGTGCGTTGTGGGCACCTTGGACTGCATCTTGACTGCAAGTTGTTAGTGCAGCAGCTTTGATGACTGAGTGTGTGCTGCTACATGACACTTGGCATACACAGTGCATTGCCACGATGCACAACAGTGTGAATTGCACTTGCAACGGCAGCAAGGGTGTACATGCCAATGGCTTGTATCTTAGCAACGCCTGCAGCTGAAATGCACTGCCGGTATGTGCAAGTGCAACAGAAGGGACCAGATGCTGCTGGCGGCACTGCACAGCATGCAGCTTGCCAGCATGCAATCTGATCCGTGACGGTTGCGCGCATGCTGTGCGTGGCCGCACAACTCCAAGTTGTGCATTGTAGCGCATCATCATCATCGTCATCATCATCATCATCAGATCCTTTCAAGCCATAGCATCAACATCGTGCATCGTTCCTGTTGTTGCTGCTGCTCTGGCGGCAGATCCTCACTCGCCTGAGCCAGGGCGCAGACCCAGCTACAACTGCCACACAGTTCCTGCCTGGCGGATCATTTGCAAACGGAGGTGCAATGCGCATTGCCCCTGTGGGCCTGGCATACCGCAATGCAGATGCAGCAACGTTGCAGCAGGCGGTGGAAGCTGCACTGCTGTGCACGCATGTGCACCCCCTGGGAGTCGAGGGGGCTGTGGCCCAGGTGCGTACCAGTGCAGTGCCCAAGGCAGCCTGCTGCAGCCAGTTGTAGGCGTTTGGTGGCCTGCACCCACACATGCGCCATTGCCTGGAATGCGCAGGCATTCAGTTCTGCAAACATGGCTTGTACCAGACAGGCTTGCTCTTTTTTAAGTCAAGGCGGACCTGGTCACATGACGCGATCAGCAGCCCATCTGCTCATCGCAACATTGCCACCTACTTGTGCATTGCCCACCTTGCATTTCTGCAGGCCCTGGCTGTTGCAGAACTCAGCAGAACGCAGCCCCCTGTGGTACAAGCCGCAGCTGATGCACCAAATGCAGCCGGGCTATCTCTGCTGCGCAGCCTGCAGGAGCAGCTGCCAGGCAGTGAGGAGATGGCGAGCAAACTGCAGGTGCTGGAGCAGGCGCTGCAACAGGTGCGCTTAAAGCGCTTACTGGTGCCTCAGGCGTCATGGTGGGTGGCTTATATGCGCCGAATAGGCTGCTGGCAGACAACCTGGTTGCTCAACAACGCACTTGTGAATGCATATGACGATCACGTCTGCACTTGGAAGGGCACAAACAGTGAAAGTGCAGCTCACTTCATTGCGTCTGATAGCTGTGCCGTGACAGCATGCATGCTGATCAAGTAAAAAAAAACAAAAAAAAATTGCATGGAATCTGCCAGCCTCAACAGTGCTGCTGCTTATCGTACATTTACCAGTTTTTTGGTTTACAGGGGTGTTGAGTGTGAACACGTCACATGCAACTCATCCATGCTGCTGCTGCTGGTTGCAGGCGCCCCCTGACTCCCCAGCATTCAGCGGTTGGCGCCAGTACCTGCAGTCTCCGGGCTGGCAGCATGAGGTGGCCGTGGCTGGCGCTGTCGCGCCTGGCTTCCAAATCAAGGCCACCGATGCTGTTGCTGCTGCGCTGTGGGCTGTCGTGCGGCACTGGCGCAGCCCTGCGGATGCGCTGGTGGCTGCTGTGCACTACGGCGGCGACACAGACACGATTGCGTGCATGGCAGGTGAGGGCGCAGGCAGTCACAGCAGCAGCAGCAGCAGCACATTCCTGCAGGTGTTCCTGCAAATCTTAATGCAAGCTGGAAAAAAAAAACTACATCTCTCAGCCGGTTTCGGCCGGCAACAACTGTCAAATACTAGAGGCACAGGAGGAAACGCTCAACTCCTGGTGCTCTCTTTGTGCTGTGCCATGTGCACAATGTGACGTCATGGCTGTGCTGTGTGCCTCTGTTGCTGCAGGGGCCATGATGGGCGCGCTGCATGGCACCTCCTGGCTGCCACAAGCTTGGCTGAGCAACCTGGAGAATGGCAGCAGGCCCCCGAACAGCAACCCTGGCGAGCACCGCAGCTTCTTCGACCAGGCTGCTGCTGATGCACTGCTAGCTGGCGAGGGTGCTTGCAGGAAAACCCGTGGTGCTGCTGCTGATGCTCCTGCAGCTGCTGGAGCAGGTGGTGCTGACGCTGGCGGTGTAGATGTCGGCGATGTGGTGTACACCACGCGTGACATGGGCAGAGATGCAGCAATGCAGCTGGCCCGCCTGCTGGCACAGCTAGACTGCACAACGATGTGAGCGAGTAGATACATCTAGTGATGAACCGAGGCAACCATGCGAGTCTGTACTGATGTTTCACAACTAGCATGATGATCATACAAGCACCTGGCTGATCAAAATGGCCCAGCCAGCCTCTTGCCTGGTCAGGCTGGCTTGTCAAGCCCCACACTGCAACCACTGGTACTGCCAACGAGCAAGGAGGCCCTTGCCAGTGCATCGCTGCAGAGCAGATGCTCCGTGAAGGGCAAGACGCAGGGGACATGCAACATGCATGCAAGCACCACAGCTGCAGCAAAGGTAACAGTACCGTCATCACAGCAACGTTGGCCATGCCAGTGGTGCCAGTCACATACGCAGCAATGATCCCGCACAAGCACACCAACTGCATCGTGCCAGTCAAGAATACGCTTGGACGCGCAAGAGATGCAAGCGCGCGCGCGCTTGCACTTCGTCCTTCGCCTCAGTCCTGGGGCTCAGGGAAGCAAAAAGCCGCCATAACACAGAAGCCCCCTCAAGTTGCTGCCAGGCTCAGAAATCGCCCTCTTTTCGGTCAGGCGACAAGATCAAAACAAAAATGGCTGAGACGCTCACCTTCCGCGGCAGCCTGAAGGGCCACCAGGGCTGGGTGACTTCCCTGGCCACCCCCCTGGACCCCAACAGCGACATCATCTTGTCCGCATCTCGGTGAGTCATTGCAAACATTTGGTCTTGTGGCAGCTGGGCAGCGCTCGGCTGCATCAAGACACTTGCAGAGTTTGCAGACGCCGCAGCAGACAGGGCAGCACGGATCTTACAACGCAGCAGTGGCATTAGCCAGAGCACGGCAGTTAACAGGTTTAATGCCTGCAGCTTGCTTGTGGACGTGGGCTGACAACTGTAGCGGATTGGAGTTAGCAGCAGCAGCAGCAGCAAAAATTATGGCAGCAGCTCCCGTTGCAGGCTTTTCGACTTGCAAGCTGTGACGTACCCACGTTGATGTCACATAACCACGCTGAAGGAACACTTGACTGGCTGAAGAGCCTGGCGATACAGCAGCAGGAACACATGCAGCAATGTGATGCCGGGTTTGCTGCAAGCGTAGTGGAGCCTGCATCACACATTGAGCGGCTCCAGCTACTGCACTGCAGGTCACCTAACCCTGTTGCCTTGCCATGCATGTGTCTACCTACAGCGACAAGACTGTGATCGTGTGGCACCTGGAGAGGAGCGAGACCCAGTATGGTACCCCAAGCGCGCCCTGACCGGCCACAGCCACTTTGTGCAGGTGTGCATGCCTGCTGGGCAGCAACAGCAGGAACAGCAGCAGCAGGAGCACATCAACCAACCAGCTCAAAACAGTGGCAGCTGTGGCAGTCACCGGCATTGGGAGTGGGGGCGCAAGCCGCAAGAGCAGTAGCAGCAACATCACCGCTGCCAGCGGGAAATGATGCTGGAGGCAGCGCTGAATATGCAGAGCCTGCAGCAGCTGGACTGCCTTGCGTGTGTTGATTGTTGCAGCGACATCCAGTTGCCATTGCCGGCCGCAAATCAGAAATGGGCAAGTCAGACTCCACAGCACTAGCTGGCTTTCCAGGCAATCAACCCCACTGCAAGGCGCCAGCAGTAAATTCAGCAGCAGCAGCAGCAGCAGCAGCAGCAGTCATTATCCCTGCACTGCAACTGCATTGCACAACCACAACATCCCCATCACACATGAAGTCCACTGCCTTTCAACAATACCCTGCTTGTGCGTGTCGTCGCCGCGCGCAGGACGTGGTCATCTCCAGTGACGGCCAGTTTGCGCTGTCGGGCTCCTGGGACGGCACGCTGCGGCTGTGGGACCTCAACACCGGCAACACCACGCGCCGCTTCGTGGGCCACACCAAGGACGTCCTCAGCGTGGCCTTCTCTGTGGACAACCGCCAGGTGTGGCTGCGGCGGGGCGGCAGGTAGCAGGCGGGGCGGGGCGGGGTGGGGTGGGGTGCGTCGCAGCAGTGCCTGCAAAGCAGCAGCTGCATCTGTCATTGTTCTCAGGAACTGTCATCGGCTGGTTGTTTATTGTCTTTTTGCTGCTTGGGTCGCTGGCAACTACTTGTTTGTCCACCATTACAATAAGCACATCAACCAGCCGGCGTCGCGAACAAGTGCTGCACAAGCGCGCTGTGATGCTTGCCTGCAACATGACGTAATGTCTGAACATGAACGCGCCCACCCACCCGTCCACCCCCTGCAGATTGTGTCTGGCTCCCGCGACAAGACCATCAAGCTGTGGAACACCCTGGGCGAGTGCAAGTACACCATCGCCGAGCCCGAGGGCCACACCGAGTGGGTCAGCTGCGTTCGTTTCAGCCCCATGACCAACAACCCCATCATTGTGAGCGCCGGCTGGGACAAGCTGGTCAAGGTGTTCAACCTGACCAACTGCAAGCTCAAGAGCAACCTGGTGGGGCACTCCGGCTACATCAACACAGTCACCGTGTCGCCAGACGGCTCCCTGTGCGCATCCGGCGGCAAGGTGGGCTGACTTTGGGTGCTGTTGTTGGTTATTGTGTTACTTTTGGTTCAAAGACGGGCATGGCAGCAGCTGTTCTGTGCAAGGGTGCAAAGGTACAGCTGCAAGGGGAACCCAGGTTGCGTGTGCCGGTGATGGGCCGGCGGTTGGAGCAGCGTGGCGTCATTAGTCAAACATTTCTTGGCCCTGCGCGGTGGCCCTGGGATGCCGGTTGGCGCCAACAGCACAGCAGTCGGGGACCACTGCCAGCGGCAACACACCGGTCGCGGCGCGTGCTTCTCACTGCGACATGACCTCCGCATCATCAATGCAGCTGCTCTCCTACCGCGTAAGCTGGCAGTGCCACAACCGCCTTCCAGCAAAGCTGTTAGGTCGCATCACTGGACACAAGCCAGTCTTGTCACTGCTCGCTATGTACAGTGTTCTCACCTTTTCCTCCGCCGTCGGCACAAGCACAGCCGCACCTGCAGAACGCCTGTGGTGCTTGACTCCGGGCCTGCACAACAAACTGCTGCGCCGTTTCGGCACTCGCGACACCTCCCCCACTCATAGTCATTGACTTCAAGCACTTGCTGCACGCACGCCTGCTGCCGGCCGCAGGACGGCGTGGCCATGCTGTGGGACCTGGCTGAGGGCAAGCGGCTGTACAGCCTGGACGCCGGCGACATCATCCACGCGCTGGTGTTCAGCCCCAACCGCTACTGGCTGTGCGCCGCCACCCAGAGCTCCATCAAGATCTGGGACCTGGAGAGCAAGAGCGTGGTCGACGACCTGCGCCCCGGTGAGCTGCCCGCGGTTCAATCAGTTGCTTGGACAATGGCCCAGCCGTGTGGTGTTTGTTGGTGGACGTTGCGCCTGCTGTAGCCAGTCCTGCTTGCAGCACATCACAGCGGCCACCTGCAAGGACGTCGCTTGCGTCACCTGCTGTCCCGTGTCCTCACCCTGCTCCCGCCGTGTTGCGGCTGTGCCCGCAGAGTTCACCAAGACCTACGGCAAGAAGGCCATCGTGCCCTACTGCGTGTCCATCGCATGGAGCGCAGACGGCGGCACCCTGTTTGCCGGCTACACCGACGGCATCATCCGCGTGTTCACCGTCAGCCACGGCATGTAAGCAGCAGTCTGCTGCTGCTGCTGCCGCTGCTGTTGCTCAGGGTGGCTTGTGGAGTGTGATGCTGTGCATGCAGGCTACAGTGCAGCCATTGTGCAGTGCTGCGGCCTGTGTGCAGCAGCTGCTGCTGCGTGAGGGGCGCCGCAACGGTGCTTCTGCCAGCAGCAGCTGATCGGATTAGATTATTGATGGTCGTTGAGGCTGCTAGTGTGGTCATCGCTGGTAACTCAATGATGCTGGGCTGTCAGCTGCTTACGTGCGAAAGCTGCATTGTGTCGTGCGGACTAGGTATGTCTTACCTTTACAATGTGTCTTCCAGCAACTGAGTTGAACTCTGCTCGTGCGGAGCAACGCGCTTGCCTACGATGGCAAAAAAACGCCTTAGCTGAATATTGTGTTGCAGTAATGGCGAACAGCAGCCCCAGCAGCGGCTTGCAGTACGACTCCTGACTTAAGGTCCTTCTCAAGGGCAATGCTGCGAAGTTGGGGCCGAACTTTGTTACACGGCCCGGACATCAACAACGCCCAGTTTTCAGGTGTCCACGCAAACGATCAAACCACGGTTGTGAGATACCAGACATAGTGCCATCTGACCAGCAGCAGTAAGCACAACTTCTTGTGCAGTGCCACTGCTGCTCTATGTGTGTATTACTCAGGACGTCATGAATCAGGGCGCGTGTGCTGCTAATCAACCATGTGGAAGGCGGCTTGGGGCCATTTGTTGCTCGGCACCAGCAGCAGCCTTGCCGCTGCTCTAGAGACAGCACCTACAGCTGTGCCCATGCTGCTGCAAAGATCGTTTGTTCTGGGAGCTGTTCAGCTGCCATGGCAGATGAACATCAGCCAACAAGCATACAGCACGACGCTGCAGCGGCGCAAGCCCAGGAAGCAGGGTAGCAGCGAAGGACAGCAGTGGCAGCGACAGCGGCACCAGCCAAAGCAGCACAGCATCAGGAGGCATGCACAGCATCAGCATGGGATGACACACAAGAGTTCTCCTGGCCAGGAAATGCGATGCCATCAGCGTTGCGACTCAGCAGGCCGGCTGCTGCAGCACGGCAGTCCCAGCAGCATCAAAGACACAGGCAGCAGCAGAGCTCTGCTGCCTGGCAGCACAGCAGCAGCAGAAGAGGCAGCAGTAGGCTATGGCCTGCTTCTTACGTCACCAACAGCAGCAGCAGCAGCAGCAGCAGCAGCAGCAGCAGCAGCGGCAGCAGCAGCATGATGAGCAGCAGAAGTGGCAGGCTGAGGCAGCTGCAGGCAGGGCGGGTGACGCTGCATGGAGCAGGCCGGGCAGCAGCTCAGGCATGGGTGGGCCACTGCTGCCAACCAGGTTGGGCGCTGCAGTGCCAGCTGCCGGCAGCAGCAGCGGCAGCAGTGGCCAGCTGGCTGTCATCCCAGAGGGGCAGCTGATGGCGCTCATCCGCGCAGCACGCAGCATCGCAGACATGGAGCAGCTGCTGTTGCAGCATCACAGCCAGTTCAGGTATGGAATGTCCCGCATGCATGCCGCAACAGCACTGCACTGTGTGCCTTACAGGGAGCTGCTGCCTTGTTTCCTAGCAGCGCTGCTGCTGGACTGCGTGTGATGCTGTGATGCACTGCGCCATGCCAGGGCCTTGACTGCACCCCGATAACCACAGCAGGCTTACATGTGCGTTCTGCCTGCATCCTGCCGGCACCCCGTTCATGCTTCCTCAGCAGCGTTGTGCATGCAGTGTGCCGGCGCTGATCTCCCCCGCAGGCTGAGCTCTGTCGGCCATTGCACTGCCTGACGTGCCACGCTGCAGGTGCCAACATGTGGCCGCAGCAGCAGCACGGCTGCCGGGCCTCCACCCCGAGACGACCCTCAACCTGCGCCGCCGCATGGGCCGCCTGACACAGCTGCTTGCATCAGCCCTGCTGACGGTTGGCCACCAGCTGGATGCGCACCAGGCAGCGGCATGCCTGCAGGCGCTGACGAGCCCAGCCTGCATCGCAAACCCCAGCCTGCAGGTGGCGCCGCTGAACCGGCTTCTGCTGGTGCTGCTGGCCGGCAAGGGGCAGGCAGCAGCGCTGCGTGAGCTGCATCCACAAGAGTTGGCGGATGTTGCTGCTGCAGCGGCAGCCATGCAGCTGGCAGCGGTGCAGCAGCACCAGGCACAGGAGCTGCAGCAGCAGCAGCAGCAGGGTGTGCAGCAGCAGCCAGGCAACCAGCAACTGCAGCTTGCAGAAGGAGGGCACGGCGGCCAGCAGCCACAGGAGGAGCCGCCCAGCAGCTGGCACCTTTTGATGCTGTGCAGACCAGCAGCAGCAGCAGTGGCGGTGGTGCTGCAGGACCATTGGCGCTGCTGAGCCCATTGGAGCAGCTGTGGACCCAGCTGGCGTCAGTGTCCCTGCCTCAGCTGCAGGGCGGCTTCTCGTTTGACATGCTGGCGCTGCTGGCGCTGTCATTCGCACGCGCAGGCAAGGCAGATACTGAGTTCCTAATTCACGCGACGAATGCAGCACTCGGCAAGGCTCGGAAGTTCAGTGAGAGCCCTGCAGCAGTTGCGCAGCTGCTGCAGGCGCTGGCAGTATCGAGCAGCAAAGGCGGCAGCGCTGGCGGCCAGCACCAGCACCAGCTCCTGGACGCCCTGGGCGCGGCAATCGCGCAGGGCAAGGCGCAGTACACGCCGCAGCAGCTGACGGATGCAGCGGCAGCATTTGCGCAGCTCGGGCACTACAGCGAGCCTGCATGCTTAGCAATCTGCAAGGCTGCCAGCCGCTCATTGAAGCACTGGCCTGCTGGCTGCGTTGTGGCATTGTTAGGCGCACTGGCCAAGTTGCGGTTCAGGGACGAGGTTTTGCTACGTGCTGCGGTCAAGGTGCTGCCGGCAAAGGTGGCGGCTGGGGGTCTGAGTGGGCAGCAGCTGGCTGATGTGCTTGCTGCGCTGCTGCAGCTGAGCTACACTGCACCAGACCTGGAGCAGCTGGTGACGGCTGTGATGAGGTGAGTCAGCAACTGGCCGGAATGAACATCGGTGTGTTGTCATGCTGATTGCATGGTGGTCTGCGCATGCTGTGCGTGTCAGCATTGTGCGGACAGAGTGAAAAAACGCGGCACTGCTTGCTAAGCAAAGCCGTGGCACACAGCTCACCACCCACCCGCAAGCAGGCTCTGCTGCACACTGGTCATGAGACTGGACGTACAGACGACAAGGAGTAGGCACCAGATCTAATGAACGCGTTGCCAGCGGATCTTTGGATTCTTGCGCAAGGGCACTGCATGTGCCGTCGCTAACTGTGCTGTGTCTCACCTTGCACCCCCCCCCCCCCCGCGCCATGCCAACACCATTTTGTCCTGCAGTCAGGTGCCTCACAATGCATCGCAGCTCAGCCCTGCCGCGGCCGTCAAGCTGCTGTGGGTCTCTGCAGTGCTGGGAGAGGTGGACGAGCAGCTGCAGGCACTGCTGCTGCAGCGGCTTGAGGGGTTGAGGCCGAAGCAGCTCAGTCAGCAGCAGCTGCGCATGCTGTACCAGGCACACAGGCTCACCACGCAAGAGTGGTTGCAATACAAGCCGGCACAGCAGCAGCAGCAGCAACAGCAGCAGGTTGAGGAGGACACAGACAACTTGCCAGCAGCAGGTAGTGAGTATGGTGATGATGATGACTACGAAGAGCAGAGCAATTCTTGGGAGCACCAACAGCAAACAACCACGCCGTTTGTGGTTGTAATAGGAGGAGGTGGCAGTGACAACGCTGCCAGCATGGCAGCAGCAGCTGCACCGCAGCAGCTCCTGCTGGTGTTGCAGTTGATGGGCAGCAGCAGCAGTGGCAGCAGCAGCAGCAATGGCAGCAGCAGGTTGTAGAAGAAGGCGGCTTTACACTGCATGATCTCAGCAAGTATTCCAGCAGCAGCAGCACTCCCTACTGGTCGCCGCGCCTGGTGGCTGCAGCAGAGGCGGCAGCAGCGCACTGTGCAGCAACCTCTGCTGTGCGCTCTAAGCAGCAGCAGCAGCATGTGCAGGACATCTTTGAAGACTTGGGGTATGATGCGCCAGTGAAAGGGTTGAAGCTGGATGGTGGGGCGCTGCAGCCTGACTTGGCGTTGGTTGCAAACAGCAGCAAGGCAGGCACGCGCAGTAGCAGAGGCAAAAGCGTGGTGGAGGGCAGCCTGGATGGTGGAGCCACCAAGGCTGGAGCAGCTGCAGCAGCAGCAGGAGGCCTCAAGGTTGCTATCATGTGTGACCACGCAGGCCGCTACAGCCGGAACACACCACACCAGCTGCTGGGGTACGAAACTGTGTCAGGCTGGCTGCTGGAGCAGGCAGGCTGGCGAGTGGTGCGCTTGCCGTCTCATGTGTGGCGGTTGCTGCTCAGCGACCGAGGAGTAGAGGAGGGCACAGCAATGGCGTACGTTTACAACACGCTGGCAGCTCAGGGCGTGGCGCTGTGATCATGCGCGGCCGTTGCTGTGTCTAGGTCCTGCTATGGCCTGCTGCACAGGGTGTGCAGTGTGAAGTTCATGTCAGTTGAATTCGCTATGCCAAGCGCAACCTCAGCAGGGATGGCAAGCTCTCAAATGTGCTTACTTAGCAACACGCTGGGTTGATTTGCATGTGTATGAGGGGCCAACATTGCAAAGGCGATATGTTGCTCGCACGCTGCCGTTGGCCGAGGGCGCCAAATTTCTGACACAGCCCCAGCGCATTTCACCAAAACTCAGAGCCTAAACTAGAGATACCTTAAAATGCTGCCAGCACGATCAAGCGGCTTGATCAAACCTGCGGCTGAGGTGTGTGTGTGACAAGCCGAGTTTCCTTGCACCGCCCTCAAGTCACATATGATGTTCGCCCTAGAGACTACTGCTAGTTTTTGCACGGCTTTGCAGTCGTCCTTTTCAGCTCATCCCATCCTCATCCACCCTCTTCGCCCTCTCCCCCCGCCCCCTCCCTCACGCCACAGCCTCGAGCACAGTATCCGCTGTGCTTTGCTATACGTTTTAGAAAATTATCAACATTTTCTTACAGCAAGCTCTGCCGATCCTTTACTGCTAGACCGTGTAATCGATTTCGTCAAGTCCTAGTGCATACAATTTAGTAGCTCTCAGCTAGCTTGAAGTGTATTGAGTGTTGGTTCAAAGCAGCTGTTCATTCAGCAACCGTGTCTTTGGCCTCGCCACTCACAAGGTGCCTCGGGAGCTGTGCATGGTCTGCAGCGCCCAGGAGGCAACGCATTGATGCTGCAGCGCTCAACAAACAGTCTTGGAAGCACGTATACAGTCTAGAATTTCAGGCACGGGCTGCTAGTGGTGCGCAGCAGCAGCAATGGAGGCAGGCGATCCGTTCAGCATCATCAGGCGCTTTTGGGCTGCCAACAACATCCTTCAGAACCCGGACGACCTGCGAGTGTGGGAAACGCTTCCTTTGGACGTTATGGAGCACGTGATGGAAGCCATGGACAAGCGCAATCTTGCCTCCATGCGTATGGTGTGCAAGGCCTGGAACACCTGTGTCAACAGCAGCGTCAGCAGCCTGCAGCTGTGGTGAGCACACAGCAGCGCATTAGCAACAGCTACAGCTTGTATTCGGGTGTCGATAGGTAATGTGATGAAACTGGACATGGTAGTGCGGCAGTAGCTGCAGCGCGGGCTGTTGCAAGCAATGCTGCACTTGGAAGTAGGGTTTGGCCTGCGCAACACACATTATTTCGGATAGGCAATCACAACAATGCTCAACACGACCATGCAAGCAACGCTGTAGTCAAAACGTCAATAGTATCACTGCACCTGACGCAAGCTGCCAATCCTGTGCTGTCCTGCACCTGCGCTGCTCGCCCTACAGCACCTGGCCCCTTCGACCAGCGTTCCTGTCCGCTTTCACCTGTCTGACCTCCATATCCCTGCATGGCGCTGCCATCAGCTGCAGCCAGCAGCGCACTGACACCATCACACCGCTGCTGCTCAGCCTAGCGAGCCTGCCTAAGCTTCAGGACCTGGGCCTGACACATGCTGGTCCAGGCAGCCTGGAGAACATAGACGTCCTGACAGGCCTGACCAGCCTGGCTGTCATCAGGCCCAACGATGGCACCTTTGCCAACCGCAGCAGTACTGCAGAAGGGGATGAGCAGGATGGGAATGTGAACGCAGACGCAGATGCAGATGCAGCAGCTGCTGCTGGTGGTGCTGGAGCGGTGCCAAACTGGGTGCTGCCAGGTGCAGCACATGACGGGGATGATATACCTTTCCTTGCAGATGCCCGAAGAGCATGGCGCAGCCCCTGCAGGCGGCGGTTATGCTGCATTGGCAGCAGCAGCGCTGCTGCAGCTGCGGCCGCTGCGGCCGCAGCAGAAGCAGCAGGAGACGCGGCCGTGCTAGAAGCAACCAGCAGCAGAAGCTGCGATGATGATGCTAGGCTGCCGAAGAGCATGGCAAAGCTGTGCAAGCTGCGTCAGCTGCTGCTGGAGAGCATCGTGCCCGAGTTTGCCGTGCTGGCTCAGATGCCGGAGCTGCAGCGCCTGGAGCTGCGGGTGGGTTTAGGGTTTAGGGTTTAGGACTGCAAAGCGCCTGGAGCTGCGGGTGGGCGCAGCAGAGTGCCCCACGCCACCACACATGGTGTGGCATGTCGTAGCATCTTTGTGGCTGTGAAACTCTGTGTGGTTCGGCAGCAGGATGTGGCGCTGCAATTGAAGTTAGCCCTGGTCTGAGTGCCACCCAGTTGCCATTGCAGAGTGTGCTGGCTGCAAGGTGTGCTGGTTCCTGTGCAGTTACACACTGGACATCACTGCTCTTGCTAACAACCATTTGATATCTTCTTCTTCTGCTGCTGCTGCTGCTGCTGCTGCTGCTGCTGCTGCTGCTGCTGCTGCTGTGCTCAGGGCCGCACCCCCCAGCTGCGAGACGGCCTGATGGTGGCAGCCAACCCGCTGCCGGGGGTGGGCTGCCTGGCGGGGCTGACCTGCCTGGCGGCGCGGTGCAACTACGGCATCAGCAGGCTGCCCCCCGACATTGGCAGCCTCAGGGGTCTGCTGCACCTGGACGTCAGCAAGAACATGCTGTGGGGACTGCCAGCCAGGTACACGGGCTTGCACATCATGCAGTCGTCGTTCTTGCGGTATCTCCTGAGTGTGGTGACATGGTTGCTGTCACTTGCAGGCGTGCATGGCAACGCCAGTCGTGAGGAGTCCTGGGATGTGTGGCTACAGTGTCATCAGCAGGCAGTGAACGTCACTTGAAGCAGCACTGGCATCCTTTCACCACCTGAGCTTGCCAATCCATGTGCTGCTGTGCCCTTTGGTCCTGCAGGTCACGCAGCTGTCCAGCCTGCAGCACCTGGACCTCTCCTCGAACTGCATGTCAGTGCTGCCTGATGACGTGGCAAGCCTGCAGGCCCTCACCTTCCTGGATGTTAGCAACAACTCACGCGTGACGCTGCCAGCCGGCCTGTCGCGCCTCACAAACCTGGCCCAGCTCAACCTCAGCTGGATCTGGAGTGATCTGACAGTGATCTGGGAGGGGTCAGCAGGATTCAGCAGCCTGCGGAGTTTAAATGTGGTGGGCAACGGCGTGTCAGAGGTGCCAGCCAGTGTGGGAGGGTTCAGGTCGCTCACGTGAGTTGGCAGTGCCTGCTGGTGAAGACTGCTCCGCATTAGTTCACTGGCACAGTGCTGCGGTGCTGCCGTGCCCACATTTGCTGTGTATGGATTCGAATTCGAGTGCATTGTCTGATAAGAGGATTACTGCATTAGGCTCAGCACCGGCTAGATATGTTGCATGCATTGCTGGCTTGAGTGAGCACTCTCAACTGGCAGCAGAGGGTGGTTGGCTCCTGTGTGTGCACAGTGCTGTCTGGTATTCGACCCCGCCTTTTCCTCATGTTCGGATGTCAACCATCGCTGCCCTCCAATGCTGCTGCCCTGCCACCACCTGTAGCCAGCTGTCCCTGTCCATGAACAACCTGTCGGCGCTGCCAGATGCGATAGGCAACATCTCCAGCCTTGCCAGCCTGGAGCTGTCAGACAACCGGCTGGGCAGCCTGCCTGCCAGCCTGGGCGCGCTGTCAGGCCTGGCCAGCCTGGGCCTGCGCAGCAACTGCCTGGCCGCGCTGCCGGCTGAGGTCGGCGGGCTCAGCAGCTTGAGCTACCTGGACATCAGCATGAACCACGTCACGGTGAGACGCCGCAAAGCTGCTGCAGCAGCTGCTGCTGGTGCGCTTGCCTGTGCAGTTGTGCCAGCCCTGCGCCCAGATCCTGACTTCGTCCCAAGCAGTCTGCACGTCTCTTGCATTCAGCAGCATCAGCAGGGAACAGCCACATTTGCAGGAATTGGTTGCACACCACACAAACAAATATTGTTGTAAAACACCTGCACTGTCTTTCCTGGGCGATAGCCATCCTAAGGTCAGAGCAGAGCTCTGCGCACTCATGTGCCTTTCGCGTTGGCAAAAGCATTGTGTGTAGCTGCGTGACAAGCGGCACTTGGATGCATGCCGTAGGCCGACTGTGGCACGCTTGGTGGTGTCTGTGTATCACCTTGCCCTGCCCCAAACAATGTGTTCATGTGAACTGTTACTGCAGGCTTGACACTGCTCTAGCTGAGTGAGAAGGTACCGACATACCTTGCACTGCTGCCTTACACCCACTGTCCTGCTCCTCTGCTGCAGGTGCTGCCTGACAGCCTGACGCGCCTGACCGCCTCAACCAGCTGGCCCTGTCCATGAACCCCGTGCAGAGCCTGCCGGCAGGGCTCAGCGCACTGCAAAGCCTCAAAATCCTGGAAATGTACTACGTGCGGCTGGGGGAGGGCCAGGGAGCAACAGAGAGCGGCTTGACGCGGCTGCAGCAGCTCATCCCTGGCCTGTACATCTTCAGCAACACGATGTTCCCGTATGCATCAGGGGATAACGAGAATGCAGTGCAGGAAGTTGGGCCAGGAGCAGGAGCAGCAAGTGCGTCGGAGCTGCAGCAGCAGCGCAGTGCGCTGCTTTCACCTCAGGCCAGCTCCAGTAGTGCTGCTACAGCCGCCAGCAGTGCGAGCAGCAACGCTGCCTGGGGTGTTGGCAGCAGCAGCAGCAGCAGCCTGAGCAGCGGCAGTGTCGCTTGTCGCGGCAGCAGCCGGCTGGCGTACAGCAGCCTCAGCAGTGAGGCCAGCAGCGGCAGCGGCAGCAGCAGCATGCTGGGCTGGCCGCCGTCGGCAGCAGGATCTGCTGCTGGGGCTGCAGCAGCAGCAGCAGGATCTGGAAGCTTGTTTGGTCTTGGGTCTGGGCTGTCACAGCGTGCAGAGGATGAGAGCGACAGCTGGCACGACGACCAAGACGAGTTCAGTGATGCATATGCAGCAGCGGCGGGTTGCAAGGATCAGTTGCACTCCCAAGGGTATGCAGCTGTAAGCAGGACGCGGCTGCGAGCCACCTTTGCACCCGACTTTGCCAACCCTGCAACGGCCTCTCCTGCTGCTGGTGGTCATGGCGCTTCCAGCAGTGCACATGTGGGCTGCAGCAGCAGCCGGGGCGGCTGGAGTCAGCTGGGTGTGGCTTCCGCGGGCCCCTGCCCCGCTCTGAACACTGCAGCAGCGGCGGCAGCAGCAGCAGCGCCGCACCTGCAGGGCAGCTGGTCCTGTGACCTGGGCCTTCTGGCAGCGGCCAGTGCAGCTGTCGGTGCTTCAGCAGCAGCTGCGAGCGGAGCAGAGCAGTTGGATATGCTGATGCCCCTGCGCCCGCTGGCCAAGTCGTACAGCGTTGGGCGGGGGCTGCTGAGCAGGTACAGCAGGGGTGGTGAGGCCAGCAACAGCCCCACAGGCAGCAGCAGCTATGGGCTAGCCGCATGCCTGCTGGCTGCACACCCCAGCAGCAGTGGCGGTGGTGGCGCTGGCAGCAGCCATGCAGCAAATGTGCGGGAGCAGCAGGAGGAGGGGACAGCAGCAGGACCCGCACCAGCAGCACCAGCAGCAGCGCCGGCAGCTGCAACCGGGGCTGTGATCGCAGCAACGATGGCAGTGCTGGATGCTGCGGGATCTAGGCCGCAGCGGCGGCTGACTTCGTATGACGATTAGGCGCTGTTCTGCAGTTGCCAGGTGGTTGCATGCTTTGATGGCTTGCTTGCACTACAGCGCTGCAGTGGTGTGACGGCATCAGTGAAGGCTGGTGGTCCTTTGATGGGTCATCGTATTCGCTGAGCACCATGTCACGTGTGTGCAGTTTGCTGGCTCTTCTTGTTTGACAGCACACAGCATTGTGAGTGCTGCCGTGTGTCACGTGCATCTGCCGGCACACCATCAAGCAGGCAGCGTTGTGAGGTACAGCACATCACAGTGACTGCATGATTCGTTTGCACTGTGTGTGCTGGCCAGCAAGGCCGTCAGCCTTCACCAGCGGGAATGTATGCCTCAGCATGTCGGGGGTGTGCACAGCTTCTGCAGATCCTGGTCTGCGACATGGTCTGGAAGCCGAGCATTGAGCTCATGTTTGGAAGGCGATGCCAGAGCATCTGGCAGACTCTATGTTGTGCTTGTTTGGGGGTGGCTCATATCGCTTAAGATGGTGACTGGACCCACGTGCACCTACTTCCTGTCAACAATGTTTTGCATACATGCTTCTCAACTTGAGTGCAGCTTGAAGCTGCACTACCTGTCAGGCAGTCTGTGAAACACAAGGTTGTGACCAGGCGCAGGTGGTTGTGGTTTTGGTGCATGCAGCGGCTGGTGGCGCGGTCATGGGGTATGGTCGAGACGGCTCAAGCTGGATGCGGCTTGTTGCTTGGCGTGGTTCGCTGTTTCTTTGGTAAACAAGTAGCTCCACCGCTACGTATACCATTCAAGAAATTAATTTGGATTGGCCCCAACTGGATATTATGATCTCACCGCTGCCACACATCATTTGCTCACAAACGCAACTGGACCCTTGATCAAGCCCGATCACAGCGTATCCACGGGTCACACGGGGCGGTGAAGGGGCGCCGCTGATGCTGCAGCAGCAGTTTGCACCAGCTCAGCATGCTTCATACATAAGTCCATACAGGCACTGCACTGCATGCTGCACAGTGATATCCGCAACAGTGAACATCATCAGCTCAGCATACTGCAACACCTTATTGCGTCAGCATGCAAAACGCTGCGCAACTACAGCTCCCAGCTTGCTGCAGCAAAACACACTGGCTCGAAGCTCAGAGCTGCATTGGGCCTTCCTGGCCTGCGATCCTCTTGCAGACTGGCCTGTGCGCCTTGAGGTGCTGCAGCTGGCAGTCCCTGCATGCAGTAGCGCACAGTCCTGCAGGGGCAGCGAGTGGCAGGGGTGCAGTGCACGTGTTGCCGATACTGAACGTCCTCGGCACGGCACAAAGGTTAACATGGAGCCCATGCATGCACCCACCGCCACAAAACGTGGCATGCGATGAAGCATTGAAAGCTTAGCAAGCATTTCAAGTGCACGCTGGCAGCGGAAACAGGTGCATCCAATTTCAGCGATCAACACATGTCTTGGTACAGTTCGTGGAAGCAGATGTTTTGAGATTTGTACAGGTCAGTCAGCAGCTCGCCTATACCAGTAGGCTAAAAAAATTTGAGCTCTGGCAAAAACTCAGCACACACGCACAGCCGTTCAACGGCCGTACGACACAACCCCGCACGGTGTGAAACCTGCACACTGTGGCATGGGCAATGTGGCTGCCCGTACAGCAGACTTAATCTGACACGACAGCATGTTCTGCATCAGCACCCAGCACTGGACTTGACAAAGCGCAACAACTGCTCGCCCAATCCCCACCTGCAGTGGCGCACACGCAGCCCTTGCCTCCCACCAGCTGCAGCTCACTCGCCCCACGCAGCTCCACACAGCCGGGGTTGTTGCAGCAGTGCGGGAGCGGCTGTGCAGCCAGCGCCCCGCCAAGCGCCACCATCTGCTGCGCCAGGCTCAGCAGCGTTGCGGCCACGCCAGGCGACATCGGCCCTTCGCTATGGCGGCCCAGGCGCCACTGCCACTGCTGCCTGGGTCGTCGCCGCTGCTGTTGCTGCTGCTGCTGCTGCTGCTGTTGCTTTGCTGGTGTCGCCGTTGCCCAAGCCCAGAGCAGCGCTAAGGTCCTGCTGCAGGCCTGCCTGCAGCTGCGCCAGCTGCTGCTTGGCTGCAGCACAGGCCTGCTGTGAGCCGGGGCCACCAGGCAGCTGCACAGCTGGCAGTGCGGAGCCCACCCAGCACACAGCATGGTGGCACATATGAAGCAGGTCGCTGGTGAAGCGCGAAATTGTGTGCTGGGTGCTGCCACGGCCCGCCCCGCCAACAATCTACCTTGAGCAAGCAGTGGCAGAGACAGCTGTACCGCCTCATGGTGCTCAATCGACGCCTTGGCGCTGACAGTGCTGCTGCTTGTGCTGGCTGCATCGCTGCCGCCAACGGCAGGCGGACACTGGCTGTCCTCCGCTCTCCGCTGCCTCCAACGCCTGCAGCTTTGTCAGCGACACTTGGGCTGTTGCTGGCCCTGCCAGCCGTGCCAAACTGCTGGCCTGCGCTCAATGCAATGCAAGCCGTCATCAGCTGATCCCTATGGCTGCTGCTTGCTTCTAGCTGCTTGGTGGCAGCCAGCTTGCAGCATGACAGCCAGGGCAAACAGCTGCTGGGCCTCTGGCAGCGCCACTGGCCTCCTGTCCTGTGCTGCTGCGACAGAGCCGCACGTGTGCAGCACATACTCACAGAACTTATGTATCATTGATGCTGCAGCAGCAGGCTGCAGCCGCACTGCCAGCTCCAGTGCTTTGCATGTCAGGCCCGGCTGCTGGTGGTAGGCTGCTGCAAGGTCCTCTAGCATGCCTGCAGACAAGCAGCGTGCACATGCAGGTGCTGTCGATGCGTATGTCAATGGCCACATGCTGCACCCAGAGGGCACTTGATGATTGCAGGGCAATAATCGGCTGCTAGCTACTAGATCAGAGCTGCCAGAGTAGTCGCTACACATTTGCAGCAGATGCACAGAAGCGCGTGACTGTCAGCAGCTGGTATGCAGCTGGCAGGTCTGCAACGCCCTTATGCGCTGTACCAACGAGGGGGCAGGACACGCTTGCTGCTGCAGCACACACTCGTTCTGCTGATGCAAGTGAGGCGGCAGGACACTCCTGCTTTGCTGGGACACAGCGCATCAAAGACAGCAACAAGCTCACGGCTATAAAACAAGCGTTTGCTGTACCACTGCTTTCTCACTTGTAGCCACCAGCTCTGCCGGCAGCTGAGAAAAACACTCCAGCCTGTTGTCGAGTGCTGCGGCTGCGGTGTGGGAAGCAGCAGCTGAACCTGGTGCAGGGCGAGCAGCTCTGCTGCGACTGCTGCTGCCCTGGCTGCCGCTGCTGCTGCTGCTGTTGGCAGCAGCTGCACCCGGTGCTTGGCCAGCAGCTCTGCTGCGACTGCTGGCTGCCAGCAGCAGCAGTGCTGTCGGCAGTCCAGTGCCAGCATGGAGGGCCCCAGCAGGTGCAGCACAGGCTGCAGCATGGGGCCTGCCACAGCTGCAGAGGCGGTCGCAACTGCAACAGCTCCCCCTAAAGCTGATGCGCCCGGCTTTGGTGCTGCAGCTTTTGCTTGGTACACAACAAGCCGTAGTAGGCAGCTCATGCAGCCAAAGCAGAGTGTTGTGGCGTCGTCCCCCCTTGGTGTCACGTCTTCTACCGCAGGATCGAGCAGCATCACCTCCAGCAGCAGCAACAGTGCATCAGAGCAGGGCAGCCCATCCAAAGGATGATGAAGGGGGTGTGTTGCTCTTCCTGACCCTCCGTGCTGCTGCTGCCAGCCCGTTGCTGCCAAACCAGTGCTACTATGGCTGCTGCTGCGGCTGCTGCTTCTGTTGGCGCGTCGGCTGCTGCTGCTGCTGCCACTGCTTCTGCTGACGCTGCTGCCACTGGACTGTTGTTCTTCAGTGAGCAATGACACAACTTGTATTGCTCTCATCACGCTGATCATGCCCTCCCAAAGGTCCCCTGCACTGCCCCACAACTCATCCCAGGCAGCAGCACCAGCAGCCGCCAGGAATTGGCTGTGCCATGCAGGGATGACCGCCACACCGCGTAATTGCTGCTGCCTGCTGCTGCTGCTGCTGCCACCGCCTGTTGGCGCTGCAAGAGCTGCTGCGGCTTGAACAGCAAGCTGCTGATGCAGCAAGCTGCTGATGCAGCAGCTGCGTCAGCCAGGCCAGGCGCATGTGCAGCAGCAGCTGCAAGTCCGTCAAGGTGCCACAGCTGGCAGCTGCAATGTCAACCAGCCGCGCTACTTGTATTGGACATTGTTGATCTGCTGCCTGGAGTGTAGCATGGGCCAGGTCTGCTGAGACTGCCTGTGATATGTACTGCGCTGTGTCAAGAGCTGCCTTCTGCAAGGCTTGCACTCCCTGTGTGGCTGTCACCCGCTCTGATGCAGGAGGAGCATCTTCAGCATGCTGAAGATCATGTGCGCTTGATGTTGCTTCTTGCAGGCCGCCGCCGCTGCTGCTGCTGCTGCTGCTGCTGCTGCTGCTGCTGCTGCTGCTGCTGCTGCTGCTGCTGCTGCTGGCGCTGTGCAGCAAGCCGCTTGCAGGGTACGCCCTGAGTGCTGCCACCGCCAGGCTGCCCACTGCCAGCAGGGTGCGTGTCGGCTGCTTGCTGCTGTCTTCAAGCCGCGCAGAAGAATACCACAGGCGCAGCAGAGAACACGCCAAGATGGCAGCAGCGCTTACGCCAGACCGAGGGTGCTGCTGCTGCTCCTGCTGCTGCTGCTGCTGCTGTGTGCTGGGTAAGATGAGCTTCGTCAGGGCAGGGCAGGCTGCATCGAAGCACCTCAGCAGTCCTGTCAACATTGGTGTGTCGCACATGAGCAGCACGCCAACCAGCAGTTTGCGTGCATGACAAAGGTAAAAGCATAGCTGGGCACAACACTGCAAGAAAGCCACATCCATGCCACTTTGAAGACCTGTTGCAACTCTGCTCTAGCACAGCCACTCACCGCTGTCATGTGCTGCTGCTGTCAACAAAGTTTGCCTTGGTGCCCTCCCCCACAGGCGCCCCAGGCAGCAGCGCAACGATGCCTGCCAATTGCCCTACTGCTGCCAGCGCTGCCTCCTCGGGGCTTATCATTGCTGTTGTCGTGCTCGCTGCCAGCAGCTGCAGGGCCAGCTTTAGACATTTGCATAGCTGCTGTGGCAACTGTGAAAACACCAGCAGGGACCGCAGCACAGCAGGTTCATCGTTGGTGGCCGCCATGGCATGCCGCAGGCCAATGATGGCAGCAAGCTGTTTGTGAAAGTCATCGAGGCAACGAGCTGAGCTGCCCAGCCTCGGCAGGAAGCGTGCGGCCTTCTGGACCTCTTCATAGCGGCTGTCGCGGTTGCGAGACATGTTGGCAGGGAAGTTGTAACGGAACAAACAGTCGCTCATATAATGACACGTACCAAAGGGATTGGATTGCTTGTTTTCTTTTCCAATGCAACCTTGGATTCAGGCACCAGCAGCAGGCACTAGTAACAGTTGCACATGTAAATCTCACTGCACAAGGGATATCCCTTGCATCGATGCTGTTGGGTTATTTTACTTGCTGTGACTCAGCCGCCAGCCCTTGCATGTCTAGCATAATGCGCAACCACCAACAGTCCACTCACCTCGAGCGCAGACTGTCAACCGGCTCCCTCCCCCAGCAATAATAACAATAAGAATAATAATAACCCTTCCTCTCAGCAATCACAGTAGGCAGCAAGTCGTGGCAGTACAGCAGGCGCAGACACGCCAGTGCAAGCTGCATGCATCACATATGTATGGGTGCATACCACCAACCCCGTCACGGAACCCCATGCCCTTGTGCATCAGAGAGTGCTGCTGTTTGTTACATATCTATGGCAGGTCAAACTGGGCACTCCGTTGCTTGGCATGCCAGTGCTGTGCTTTCTCAGCAGCGATTGTGTCGTTAAAAGGGATTCCACATTGCCGGTACAACCGCAGCATTAGCACCCCATCATCACAACGGCATAATTTCAGGCTATTGTGCAGCACGCTGCAGCTAGTCAAATTCATTACATTGCAACCAGCAGCCATCCAAACAGCTGCAGCAGCGCTGGGCTTCTACGTTCATGGCAAGGCGTTCCTGCAAGTTCTAACCACTACCGACTCAACCGCCCCTGCATTGCCAAATGCTGCCTTCCTCGAAAGCTTCCCCATGGGAAGCTTGTGGCCACAAGCAAAGCAAACTTGCTGCCGCCTTGACAACCCAGTATGCGACATGTCAAGAAGAAGAAGCACTCTAATCTAAGTGACACTAGCGCCTCAGAGACAGAATCTTCAGAACTTGTTGAGGCCTCGGATTAGTTGGTTGGATTGGTACTCCTTGGCTGTTGTGGGACCCCATGAGCCTTGTTTGGCTCCTTAGTGGGTGGGCCTGTGGCCCTACTTTGGTATTTGGTACTAATGCAGCAGCAAAAGGCAAGCAAGCAAGCAAGCAAGCAAGCAAGCAAGCAAGCAGTGTCACCCTACCCCTGCATGCGAGGCGACGCATGTAAGCAAAGCTGCCAGGGAAGCTCCACCCACTGCGACATGTGACACATACGCAAGAGGACAGGGACCAGGTGAAATATGCGAAGTTCTGATGCGTTGCTGGGCTAGGTCGGGCTGCTGGGAGCATTTATGGCATGCCATACATGCCGTCTACATGTCATCAGTGGCGCCAGCATCGTTTACAGTGGGTGGTCCTCGTTGCATGCATGAGCAGCAGCAGTCATTCGCTTTCATGCGGGGGTTTGGGTGGGCTGCCAGTTTACTGCATGCTAGTGCCGTGTCCTCTCACATGCTGTGTTGACCGCTGATGTTCGAGTTGAACAGTTTTCAACAGCTGTTGGGTTAGTGACATCCTGCTTAAGGTGCGCAGCTGTGCGTGTAACTGGAGCCCGAAAGCAGATTGAATTGCATCAGTGCCAGCGCACATGTACAGTGCTGCACCCACAGCCAACCACACATCACTCATCTCAGGCGTCCACCTGCACTCGTGTACAGCGAGCAGCACATGTACGGGTCGCGCAAGCAGCACCACACTCCACCATGCTGCTGCACCGTACGCGTCTAGGGGCAGCAGGCACACCAGGACAACGCACCCCTGGGGGCGCTGCACACCTCGCAGCTGCGCAGCACCCACCATGCTGCTGCTCACCCATCATGCTGCCCAGCCATCATGCTGCTCACCCATCATGCTGCTGCCAACAACATCTCTTGCCTCAACGAAGCAAGCAACCTGTTAGTTGTTGGCGACCACCTGCTGCATGCCGGCGTACTAACAACAAAAGGTTGTCATCATGACTGATTTTACCTGCTCATCTGGCTTAAGCACAGGTCACACACAAATGTTGCCGCAAGCGGCTTGCACAGCTCAGCGGTGTCAGCGTGCGTCTTCATGGCATGCAGTCCTCTGCGGGCTCCGCAGATGCCCTGCAGTGCTGACGCAGTCTCGTTGCCGCTCAGCGTGTGCCGTCCTGGCCTGCGATCCTCTTGCAGACTGGCCTGTGCGCCTTCAGGTGCTGCAACTGGCAGTCCCTGCTGCAGTGGCGCGCGGTCCTGCAGGGGCAGAGGCAGTAGTTACATTCGCTGGTGAGCTCATGCTGGGTTCAATGCCCGGCTTCGTCGTCGGCTCACATGCTGCTTTGCTAGCCGCAGACTCTCCCCACATTGCACAGTGACACCACCATGCTGAGTGCCCAGAGGCTGCTCTCAGCAAGTGCGTGGCACGTTGCCAGTGCACGTGCTGGAGCGCTGCTGCAGTTCCTCACGAATCTGCATAAGGCTATTCAAGGAAGCAGCAGCTACCGGCATAACGCAATGCCAGCAGTCGGGTCCACAATTAAACCCACCTGCAGCGGCCGCACACGCAGCTCTTGCCTCCCACCAGCTGCAGCTCACTCGCCCCACGCAGCTCCACACAGCCGGGGTTGTTGCAGCAGTGCGGGAGCGGGAACTGTGCAGCCAGCGCCTCGCCAAGCGCCACCAGCTGTTGCACGATGCCTGCCAGTGCTGCTGTCGCATTTGGGGACGTCTCTGCAGCTGCAGCTGCAGGCCCACCACTGTCGCCGCCTTCGCTACTGGAGTTGTCTCCTTCAGTGCTGCTGCTGCTGCTGCCGCTGCCATCGGCCAGGTGTTTTGCTGCAGCATCTAGGTCATGCTGCAAGTGGCGCTGCAGCTGCAGCAGCTGCTGCTTGGCCGCAACACAGGCCTGCTGTGAGCCGGGCCACCAGGCAGCTGCACAGCTGGCGTATCAGAAACACGCCCAGCCAACGGACCCAGGGGATCCATGCAGTGAAATCTGGCTCCACCACTGGACCGCCTGCAGGCAGACTGCTTGGCGAGCTACGCGGAGCTGCCGCTGCCGTCCCCGCTGCAGCCGACCCCGCCCCCGACGGGCCTCCTCCAGCTGTGCCGCCCGCCACTGCTGCTGCTGCTGCCTCAAGCAGCATGCCCCGCGCGGCCAGCACCAGAGCCATGTGAGTCATGCCCACTGCTGCCCGCTGACACCTGCTGCTTTGCTGCTGCTGCTGCTGCTGCTGCTGCTTTCGCCACATGCCGCTGCTGCTGTCTGCTGCTGCGCCTCCTGCGCGCCCAGCCCCTATGGCCAGGGCACTCAGGTCTGCACCCAACTCCGCTGCATCAGCAGAGCAGATCCCACGGCGCACACTGAGCAGCGGCTCTAGGCTTGGCTTGCCTGCTGCCAGCTTGAGGCCCGACACTGCCAGGGCAAACAGCTGCTGCGCATGCTGCGTCACCACCGCTGCAGGTGCCCTGCACAAGCCCCGCGTTGCTGCCATGATGGCCCGGGCAAAGCAGGCGGCGGCATGAGGGCATGCTGTGGCGCGTGGCGCCATCTCCAGTGTCTGACACGTGAGCTGCGGCTGCTCTTGGAATGCTGGCAGCAGCAGCAGGCGGCAATCGTCTGCATGCAAGCATTGTGGTTGCGTCAGACACGCACCGATTGCCATATGCATTGGAATGTGAAGAGCTGCATGCCGCCTGCATAGTGTGCAATAGGTGGCTGATTCTGCCAACCTGCACGTGTATTACAGCATACAGCATGCATTGCACACAGGGCTGTGCCCCCTGCTTAGGATCTATGTGGTTGCAGCAGACCATACAGCCAGCAGAAAGCACAAGCAACAACTCGAACCGTCTTGCGCACCAGCGGTTGCAGCAGGCGCATATGCAGCACATCAGCTCCCACCAAACTCAAAGCACTGCTGCAAAGTGGTGATGGCATCATCAGGAGGCTCCACCACCACCACCACCACCACCATCTCACCTGTCGCCAACAGATTGCTCATAAGCTCTGCAAAGAACGACAGCTGCATTTCAGCGCTGATAATATCTGCTGGTGCGGGGTCTGTTGGCGCTTGCACAGCTCCCGCAACACGGCTGCGTGCCGCAACCAGCGGCAGCAGTGCAGGCCCCAGCACGTGCAGCACAGGCTGCAGCAGCGCTCGCGCAGCTGCTGCAGAGGCGGCCGCGCGAGCGTCACCCGAACATGGCTGTGGCGGGTGCTGCAGCCACCTCTGTAGCTTGTGGTAAGCATGCACCACAGTGATATCTGACTGATGCTTCAGCAGCAGCACCTCCACCAGCAGCAGCAGCACCTCAGGGCAGGGCAAGCAGGGGCAATGTCGCAAACGGCAAAGGGAACCGCGGATGCGTGTGGGCTCATCTTTACCACTATCACCACCTCCGGGTGATACTCTTACATTATGCCCCCCTACAAGGGCCGGCGTCCTCAACGGCCATTATTACTGACTATCGAGGGCACTCCCCTGTTTCGGGCAAATTCCCTTGCCGATTTCAAATCTCGTCCAGACCGGGGTTCGACCGCCTGACCTGGAACGTAGAAAGGCGATGCCATATCCTTTCGGCCATCGCCCCTGTCTCAGCTACCACTTGTCGCAAACGGCAAAGGGAACCGCGGATGCGTGTGGGCTCATCTTTACCACTATCACCACCTCCGGGTGATACTCTTACAGGCAAGGCAGCTCAGCGGGCAACGAGTCCTGCCCACCATCATCCCGTTGCCCCTGCTGCCCCTCGCTGCTGCTGCTGCTGCTGCTGCTGGTGCATGAGATCCAGGCTTGGTGATCGGCGCGGGCGTTGCGCTGGATTATTAGCAGCCTGTCGGCTGCTAACATCACACGCAGCACCTGGTCCCCTGAGCGGGGAACTTGCAACCCACCGCACGCCGCATGAAATGCGCGGCACCTGCCGCAGCCAGAAACTGCTCATGCCAGGCAGGGACAGCTGGCCCCTCCTGGCTACTGCTGCTGCGGCGGCTGCGGCTGCAGGACCTGCTGCCTGCTGCTGCTGTGGCTGCTGCTGCTGCTGCTGCTGCTGCTGCTGCTGCTGCTGCTTTTTGGCTGCTGCAATGCTGCTCATGCTGCAGCTGCACTAGCCATGCAAGGTACACATACAGCACCCCTGCAGAAAAAGCAGATGCACTCAAATGCCATTATCAGCGTGTTGGTAGCCATGCAGCGTTTGCCGCCTCAAACCCCCAGTTCGACCCAGCGCACATGACACAGGTTGCCGCCAATGTACAGCAGTACCTTCATGACTCAACCGCACCTCATGCTGCCCCACCCTGCCCGCTGGACTTGCCCATCACTGCCGCCGAGGTTTCTGCATGCTTGCAGCGTCTACGCACAGGCAAAGCTGGCAACCCTGCAGAGGAAGGCATTGTCAACGAGCTTTTGAAGTACGGAGGCAACACAGTTGCAGACATGCTGCTGCAGTACTGCAGCCTCATGTGGCAGCTTGAGCAGGTACATCAGGTGCCGGGGACAGTCGTCAGCATGCCTAAGAAGGGCGATCTGACAGACCCAGGGAACTACCGCGGCATCACCCTGCTCAGCGTGCTCTATAAGTTCTACACCAGCGTCCTCAATCAGCGCCTTATCAAGTTTGCAGAGGGCGAGCAGCAGGAGCAGCAGCAGCAAACACAAGCACAGCAGCAGCAGCAGCAGCAGCAAGGCCAGCATTCAGCACAACAGCAGCAGCAGCAGCAGCAGCAGCCACGCGCAACTGCTGCTACAGCAGCAGCGGCGCCGCTGCTGCACGAGAGTCAGAACGGATTCCGCCCCAAGCGCAGTTGTGCTGACCATCAAAGCGTGCTCAGCGAGGTCCTTAATGGCAGGAAAGCTGAGGGAAAGGAGTCATATGTGTTGTTTTTTTGACACCTTCAAGGCATTCCCTACGGTCTGGCTTGATGGCTTGTTCCAGAAGCTGTGGGATAAGGGTGTGCGTGGCAAGATGTTCCGTGTCTTGTACAACTTGTATCAGGGCGCGCAGCGTGTGGTGTCTCATGAGGATTGCACCACGGATAGGTTCACCTGCGACCTTGGCCTGCATGAGGGTGATGTTATTTCGCCCACACTGTACCTGTTGTTTATCGACGACTTGCTGCGTGACGTGCATGCAAAGCGCCCTGGCGTTACCCTCATGGGCCCTCGTGACGAACCTGCAGGCCAAGTTGTGGCAGCCATGCAGGCTGATGACTTTGTTGCTGTCTGCGGGTCTCTGTCTGAAGTTCAGGCTGTGGCTGCAACTGTTCACAATTACAGTTGCCAGTGGCGCTTCAAGCTCCACAGCTTGAAGTCTGCCGTCATGCATGTGCTGCCAGCAAGACAGACCAGCCAGCTGGTCGACTCCGGCATTGTTTGGAACAATGTCCCTGTGCCTGTTGTATCGGAGTACTGCTATCTTGGCCTGTGGTTCAACAATACCTGTACATGGACCACACATTTTGAGAAGATGCTGGCTAAGGTGCAACGTGTGAAGGGTGCGCTCATGCCAATTTGGAAGAGCCGCAGCATCAGTGTGGAGGTTAAACGCATACTGTTGCTGACGTGTGTCCGTCCCATTGTCGAATATGGCAGTGAGGTTTGGTTTCCGTCCACAGCTAGGCAACTGCAGCTGATTGACAAAGTGCAGACAGACATCATCAAATGCGCAATGCGCTGTGGCAAGGAGCGCCCATGCTCTTCAGCTCTCTTGGCAGAATGGGGTGTGAAATCGTTGCAAGAACACGCAACAGCAATTCAATACCACGTGGAATTGCCACTGAACGCAAGTACGGCCTAGGCCTCCTGAAACCCATAGCATCAACATGAGAGGGATGCACATGAGCCACATACCGACTCAGAGTGGAGTGTTCCAACGTTTCACATGCAAATCCTTTCAGCATGTAGTGTCTTGACCTGCTTGTTGACATGGCTCTTGCACGCACTGGCTCTGCCTTCCGCGGTCACAACATTCACACCATACTTGCACAGCAGGCTCTGCACATACGTGTGCCACGGTGTCACCGCCACAGCACCACTAGGACGCCTCCATTCAGCTGTAAACACTTGATTTGGCAGCCGAACGCCCTGCATACGCTGGATCCTGTAGTAGTACTCCAAAGCCCTCTGATGAAGCCACGTATGGGTTGTCTGTGTGTACATGAGCGTACTAGTCAGTTTGGCGGTCGCAGAGCTAACTCCACTTCAGGATGTCCTTGTTGTGGTGCAGAAGTTGAGTCTTTGTCACACTTCATGTTTGATTGCCCTGCTACTTCTGCTCAGAGGGATGATATGTTTGCTGAGATCAGATCCCTGCCTGGTTGCGCTGAAAAGTTGCGCAGCGTTTTGTCCATGGCTGATTTGTAGTGTGGAAGTTGCAGCATTGTGCTGTTGCTGTGCGCTGCTGTTGGTTGTTACATTCCAGCCATAACACATGCACAGATCTGTGCCTGCCTATAGCCAGCGCACCCGCCACAGCCCACTGTTGGGTTTTTTTGGTCGGTGCTTGTGATGGGAGGTGCTTTGTTACCTGGCTTGTTATTCTTGGTGTTGTTACCACCGCTGTGCTGCATCTGCATGCCCCTGTCTGGACGGAGTTGCTTTGATTTTTTTACTATACATCAGCTGTGCTTTGCCATGCTTGTTTGAGTGTCATGTCTTGCTTGTGCCTCGGTCTTCCCTTGGGGAGGGGGGAGAGAGCTAGGCTACACACAGCGCTGGCACTGAGCAGCTGTTACAGTTTGCACAGATGCAGTATGTTGTGATCTTCATGGTGAATAGGTATTGCAGCTGCTGTGTGCATGCCTGCTAGGAAGTGTGTCAGCCTGAGGCACTACGCTGTGAAATGATAGCTATTATGTCAGTGTTGCTGGGATGAGTCAGTGTTACAGTTACGGTATGTGTGATGACAGGCCGGGTTGGCAGCAATAAGAAAGGATTGGAGAAAAGAAAGTATGTTGCGGCGCTGTCTAAGCGTTTGCAGACGGTGTGGTCGTCTAATGCCACAAGGTAACAAATCCAGTGCTACAGATTCGTCAATCAAGGTGTTGCGTTTTGTATCTGATGATACTTTGGACAGTTCTGGAAGATGTCTGATGGTGTCACCGTGTATTGCTGCTTTTCTTGTCAAGTCTTGGGATGTGCGCAATGCATGCAAACATTCTGGAGCAGTGCTCCCTCCTCTTTCCGCCCCGGTGGGGCGCGGGGCCGATGGCGCTGATGCTATGGCTTGAATGGGTAATATGATGATGGTACACATACAGCACTCTGCTGACATCAGCCGTTGTTGACGGCTGGCAAAGCACCTCTTTGGACCAGGCCTCAGTCAACTGTTCGTCCCGCAGGCTATGTACGGCGGACAGAGCAACAGCACACATGCCACGCATTGCTAATGTGCTGAGGTTGCCATCATGCCCATCATCTTCGGCATGCACCCTAGCCTTCCGCGCCTCGATGTAGCCAGAAATGGATGCGCAGCTGCCTGTGTCTGTTGGCAATGGCACCGCTGCCGCACCTGCTGCTGTTCCTGCAGGACAGCCCCCCTGGCTGTTGGCAGTGGTTGTAATTGCCACGCGGTCGGCACCAACAGCGCTGCTGTTGATGGTGCTGGTGGTGGTGGTGCCCTCACCATTGCTGCTGTTGCAGTTTATGCCGTTCAAAGTTGCTGGCACCTTGATGGTGCTGAGTGCTGTCAGCGCGAAGCGTGACATTGGTGCAATGAAGGCGGGCATGTGCATGGTGCCGTACATCAGCTGAGCCAACGGTGACGCCAAGATGCCCAGCACGGCATGAGCAAGCAGTGCAGCACAGCTCGTGGCTGCTCGGGGCCGCCGCTGCTGCTGCTGCTGCTGCTGCTGTGTTGCTGCGGGCTGCTGCTGCTGCTGCTGCTGCTGCTGTGCTGCTGTGGGCTGCTGCTGCTGCTGTGCTGCTGTGGGCTGCAGCAGGCCTGCCAGCACAACGCCAGCAAAACCGAGTGATGGCACCAGTCCTGCAGCGTGCAGGCAAAAGGCGTGACATGTCTCAGGTCATGTTCAGTCATGGCAAGTGCGAGCAGCAGCGTTCTGGTGGCGTGGTGGTCGCCGTGGTGGGTTAAAACTCCTAACGGTGCCGACCCATAGCATGTGTCGCTCTAACAAACTGGTTTGGCAGGGGCTTTCATGCTGTGCCTTGACAAGCTTGATGAAAGCAGCACTTCATTTGCACCATACTTGAACAGTCCTCTACTGCCTTTGCACTGGTCTGGCACTAAGGCACACACGGGACCGCAGGTCAGTGCTGGAGCTGGATGTCACGGTACCCTGGAGAACAGCTGTCATGCTTACCGCTCTCCCGCATGGCCTCAGCAAGCTTGGCACCAGATTCTCTGTAGCGGAGCACGTTCTCTTCGTTGAAAAGCAGTGCTACACAGCCGGCCAGGTGCGACAGCACTGCTAGTGCTGGTTGATCTGGAGTCGCAGCAGCTGCGTCTGCTGGTGCTGCAGCTGCTGCCGCTGCTGTCAGCTGCGCCAGCGCCATGCTCAGGCACTTGCACAGCTGCGGAGGAAGCTGGGAACAAACCACGAGCTGGATTACCACCGGTGAATTGTGCATGCATCTCTCCAGCGAGCTGCAAAGGCCAGCAACTGCTTGCCACTGCTGCTGTAAGGTGTCCAGGCAGCAGGCCGGAGGTGCTGAGCCTTGGCAAGAAACGAGAAGCCTTCAGGACTTCTGTCTCAGCTCGGAAGCTATCGCTTGTGTGTTTGCGAGACATCGTGTGACCGGCTGCTGTCGGACACGGCAACGTGCCTTTGGCAACAAGTGCAGCCTTTTGTATATGTAATGTAATGTAATGTAATGTATATCGCGTGCATCATGGCAACGGCTGTCCAATCATGTTTTGTCATCTGCCAACGGTTAAGCCACAATCCTATATATTAAAAGAATAGGGTGGACCCCTGGTTGGGACAAGCCAGGCAGCTGCAAGCCACAGGCACCCTATCAATGTATTGATGTAAGTTAGTAAAGGCGTTTGCGTAAGCTTGAGGGCAAGTGGCTGCCCCTGTTCGGAGAAAAGGCTGGCTTAGGCCCTTTCAAGGACTTTTCCTCCCAAACGGCGCAATGAAACCCCATGTCCTCCCCCCCTCAAACGATTTGTCTTGCGATAATCTATAACCTCAGCGAGCGTCGACGGCATCAGGTGGCGCATGACGATGTCAACAAGAGTGAGGTTGGCAAAGGTTGTGTGAGAGGCGAGGTTGTTAGAGCTGTGCAGTCTTCTTTCAGTGCGCAGTGTATTCGCAAACGGTTCCAAAGAAACACATGTGAATTACGCACGTTCAAGAACAGCAGCAGCATGCAGCGCGTTCTTGCATGGACGCCAGGAACACAACAGCAGCAACATCATGATCGACAACAACAGAGGCAAAACACAAATGAAGCGCGGGTCAATGCAGGTAAGCGCCGGTGAAACAGGGCAACATCGGTTCCAGCATCGGTCAGTTCCACTGTCACATCCAGCCTCTGATGGTGTGATCTTCGCGTGCTGCAGATTCAGAACGTGCCTGAAGGATTGTACACTGTCAATATGGTTTATCGTGAAGCTCTGTGAAGTAAGGCCCACTGAAGTGGGGATGCCTTTAGTGGATCATAATGTATGTAAAAGAACGGATTTAACGGCTCCGGTGAACGGTATGTATGTTGTGGACTGTGAGTAGTGCATGGGCCCAACCACTGAAGTGGGGATGCCTTTAGTGACAGTTATATATGTATGTTGTGGTTTGTTAGCAGTGCATGGGCCCAACCGCTGAAGTGGGGATGCCCTCCACCGATGTAACCTATCTGACATCAAAGGTGCCTTGGGGGGAGGGGAGGGGAGGTGCCTTTGGGGGGGGGGAGGGGGGGGGGGGGGTTCCGTGGCATCATGCCACGGGTTTACACTAGTGGGTTATAAACAACCTTGGATGTGCCATAACAGGGTTGTCTTAGTAAGACAACCCTGTTATGGCACATCCAAGGTTGTTTTCCAGGGGTGTGCCATTTTCAGTTTTCAGCTCCTCGTGAAAGTGATTACATGAAATCTGAAATGAAATGAAAATTGAAACGCAAATAAAATTTGAAAGGCGTCACTTGGTGGGCTCAGATCGAGTGAAATTCGCAATGAAATTTGCAATGAAATGAAAGAAATTGTAAAGTGAAATTTGTAATGGCACACCCCTGTGTCTTACAGGCACCAGCAGAGCTCTTCGCTGAACTGCAGAAGCCGTTAGCTCGATGTTGGGGCCCAGCAAGTAGTGCCCCGCTGGCCGCCAGGTGCAGACATAAACAGTCTATTATGTATCGCAGAATGCACATGGTGGTCTGCGGCCGCGGCGCCTGCGCCACAAAGCTTTATGTGTTGCAAGTCACCAATGTAGCCCACCAGTGGAACAGCAACAATGCTCACTTCTGGTCCAGAAAGGAGGTGCAACTGCAGCGCTTGGGCTGCTGCGTGAGGCTGTCGACTGACACACAATGAGAGCAAAGCAAGGTCGCATGCAACGAGGTCTGCGCGCCCCTCACACGCAGGAAACATATCACTCATGTCCATGATGACACCAGCATCCCCCCTGAGTGATACGCCAGGTGGGATGCTGCTGTCACTGGCATCAGCGCCTGTCACTCTCGCTGCCGCTCTCAATGCTGCTGTCAGAGTCGCTGCCTCTCCTGGACCGCTCGTGCTTGTGTGACTTCTTGTGCGTCTTGTGCTTTTTATGCTTGTCGCTGGACTCCTTGTGTCGTTTGCTGTGTTTGCTCGACTCCTTCTTCCGTCGCTTCTGGCTCCTGCTGCTGCCTCCCGCTTCTGCTGCTGCCGCCGTTGCAGGATCAATGCCTGCTGACCGCAGCAACTCCTGCAAGCACAGCACCAAGCAAAGCATGTTGCAGCGGCATGTCAGTGCACATGAAGCTGCACTCTTACCTGCACATTCACCCGGAGACCCGGGGCCGCTGGATTCCGATTACACATGAGCAAACACCAGCGCAGACATCGCTACCAACAGCCAAGCCCCACATCTTCCCGCACTGCAGCGCAGCTTCACAGCAGGACACGGCAGCAGTTCAGACCGCAGCACGCACTGCCGGCCTGCTGCCGTCATGCAGGCTGCCGCACCTGCGCCTGCTCCAGCCGCGCCACCTTCTCCGCCCTGCGCCGCTTCTTGGCGAGCGCTGCCAGCACTGCCTCGCGCTCCGACGGATCCAGGCTGGCCAGCAGCGCCTCGGCATCTGGCCATGGACAGAGCACAGCAACAAACAGCCAACGCTAGGGTTGTTTTCTCGGGATGTGGCTGTACTGTACGGCAGCACTGCCGTGTGCTGGCGGGTGTGCAGGCTGACCGGCAGCACCCCGGCTCACACTGCACACATATTGCTGCAGGCCATAGAACCACTTTGTGGGTCGCTGGGCTCTGCATGGCCACATGCATGATGCAGGGCAGGATGTATCAGAGTCGGCAGCGTGGAGCGCAGTGAGCTGCTGAGCAGTGCGGCCTTCAAAGGCTGCAGCGCAAGGAAAACAGCCAGTGTCAAGGTCAGCGTTGTCTGCCAAACCGATGCTGTGCAGACACCCACTGCGCACTGCCCTCTGTCGGGTGCGGCTGCAACAGCCGCGCCTCCTGCAAGCAGTTCGGATGTGTCCGGCGGGGATGGCGGGCAGCACACCAACAGCAGCACATGCTTGTGGCACCGCTGATCAGCGGGTCGGCTCCTGGCGAGAGCAGACCAGGAGTTGACCAGGAGTCGACTCTCAACAAGAGCCGACTCAAGGCCAACACAACTTTCAACACAACGTGCAACACGTCCAACGGGTCGACCCCTGGCAACAGTCGACTCAACGGGCAACACAATGTCAGCGGCACCTGTGGGAGGTGGCGGCACAGGCAGGCGGGCGGCGCCACAAGCAGGCAGGCAAACGGCAACAGCATGGCAACTCACCACTTGGTTGAAAGGTGCAACAGAATGGCACACATTTGTCCACCAGCTGCGCCGTGCACAGGCTGCTCACCGTCTATCTCGCCATCCCATTGCTGCTGCTCCTCCTCCTCCCCATCACCCAGCAGCAGCTGGTTCTCGCTGCCAGGCGCCACACCACCAAATGCACCCTCAGCCGTCTTCATCACAAACTTCTCACTCTTCTGAAGGCACTGCGCGCCGCAAGTATCGCTGCAAACGGATCTTCCCGCAGCCGATCCAGCTGCTGCTGCCGCTGCCGCAGCGCCTCCTGCTGCTGTTCCCGCTGCTGCGCCTGGTCAGCGGCTGCGCTGCCTGGCTGTAGCTGCTGCTGCTGGCTGCCGTCGCCAGCTGCGGCTGCAGCTGCAGCAGATGCCTCCTCTCGCTGCAGGTGTGGCAGATTTGTGTCGCAACAGGCGAAACGGCACCAGGACAGAGCACTGCAGTTAAGCAAGCTGTGCAACATCAACACAAGCGTTCCTGTGCATGCCTGCAACAGAAGCAACACGAGCAAAAAGGCCTCCACAGATCACAATACGGCTACTCCTTTCAACCCAGCCGGCTGCCTCTGAGCTAGCTGTTAACAGATCATAGCATGGTTTTCACCCCCAGCCCCCCCCCCCCCCTGCTTCTTGTCTGCCTGCTCCTGATCTCCTGCACATCACACCTACAACATGATACAGCAGCATCGTCATGCCAAAACCCCACCTGCTTCTTGTCTGCCAGCTCTCTGTCCCTGACCAAGGCCGCCTCCAGACCGGGCGGCTTCTGGTACATAAACTGGATGGACGCCCTGAGGGGCAAACAGGCACAGCAGGCAGCAGCGTCAGCCAGATGCGACTTGAGCGAGCACAGCAGCAGCAGGACGGCATGCCAACCATACCAGGCCACATGGCTGCTGCAGCAGTACAGGTCACACAGCGAACGAAACATATTGAATGAAGTCTTCTTTGTGTGAAGTAGCACAGCACCCAACATTTTGGCATAGGCTCTTCCCTCCGCGTGCTACCACCACCGCAGACACATACTACGCAGGTGCTCAGTGTCACACTTTGCCACATGCTGTGCAGGTGCTCATTGTCACACTTTGCCACATGTTGTGCAGGTGCTAGTGGTCACACTTTGCCACATGCAGTACATGTGCTGGTGGTCACACTTCACCTGTCTCTCTGGCGCTTGGCCTCCTCCTGGCTGAGGAAGCCGAGTGTGGCCTGACGCTCCTGCTCAGCTTGCCACTCAGCCTGACAGCAGCAGCAGCAGCGGCAGCAGCAGCAGCGGCAGCAGCAGCAGCAGCAGCAGTTCAATGTTGGTTGTAGTTGGGCCAGCTGGGGAGCGTGCTCAACAGCCTGTGATGCGTACTGCCCTGCACCTCATGTGGAGCAGCGGTGACAGCGTTCTAGGTGGCTGCAAAAAAGCCAACAGCCTGTGGCTTCACCATACCGTCACCACAGGGACTTGCACCTGAGGGTATTCCACAAGCATCCATACACCAAGACCTTGTCCAAAAGCTGCCGAGTGCTGTAGCCCTTGTCGCCAACAGGCATCGCGGTGCTGCACAGGCCCAGGGCGTGGCTGGCTGAGGTGCAGCGCTGACACCCTGATGGCACACTCCCCCCCCCCCAACCCCCCACGCCAACAGCAGCTGCATCGCCCGCCAGCACGGCCAGCAGTGAGCCTGCCGTTCCGACCGCTCACTGCACGAGCAGGCTGCAGCAGGGTCGGCTGCAGAAGTGCGACATTCCGCCGCTGCAGTGCGGGTGCTTGTGTGCGCACCATTCGTGTTGCATGCAGGTGCTCACCATGGCCGCCTCTCGTATCTTGAAGTCCTGCACTGCCTTCTGCTCGTGCTCATACTTCTTGATCTGCAGCAGCAGCGGGCAGCCAGTAATCGGGGCAGCAGCCAGTGGGTACTGGGGCGGGCAGGCCACATGGCCCAGCAGCAGCAGGACCAGCTGTGCTTACAGCCAGCAGCGACTTGCCGGTGCACGAATGGCGCAGACTCCAGCGACGTGCCCTTAACAATCACAGGTGCTACCACAACCGCGGCCGCCGCTGCTGCTGGTTGCCAGCCGGGTGCCCAACACCAAGCCTCTCCAATGCTGCAGTGACTGCAGCAGTCAACCAAGGTCGACTGTGCACACCTGGTTTCTGAAGTTGAGCGGGTGCCAGGGCTTCCTGCAAACCAGGCACAGGTGGTGCACACAAAGATTGGTAACAGGTCAGCATGGAAAGTGAAGGTCGCATGTGCTGCGTGGCCGTAACATGTGCTGGGCTGCTGGGGGTGCCAGCACAGCCACAACCGCACCAGTAGCCTGCATTGACGACAATGCTTGCTGCTTGTCACTGGCAGCAATGGAAATGCCAGCTGCCAACTGAAGCATAAGCCGATCATCTGGTGTTGCTGGTGCTGACATAACAAGCCTAACCATCTGGACAGCAGCAGCAGCAGCAGCAGCAGCAGCAGGTGCTCACTGGTTCAGGAAGTTGTGGCTCCATGCTGACCCAGTGCCCACTGGGTTGTAGCTGCTGCCCTTGGCTCGGTTCACATCAGAGCGCACACCTGGCGGCAGCAGCCGCAGTGACGTGCGTGCAGGCAGCAGCGCAGCACATGTTGAATGGATGCAGGCAGTTCAGTCGTGCATTGGCTGTTGGCATGCATATTTGCACTTGTGCTGCTGCTGTTATGCCATTCCCTGATGCATGTCTGATGTTTTGAAACAACCAGGATAATAGCTTCTTGTTGGCGTGTGCAGTGTGGTAGCTTGACACACTTGCTGATGTGGATCTACAGCAAGCTTCATGCCCGTGGCTGGCGTGGAAACCAGGCAGCAACACACTGCTGATAAACGGCTGTCAATTACTGCTCTATTCACACCTGCTCTTGCACCACGAGCCGGCAAGGTAGGCACAGGCAGCTTCTCCTTTGTCATGTCATCCATTGCAGCAGGCGTGCTGATCCCCACCACTGACGCTGGGCACCGTGCTGCTGCTACTGCTGTTGGGGAACTGCTGCACCGCAGTTGGAGAGCTGCTGGCTACTCTTAGCACAAATAAGCTACACTTATTTATCAAAGTCCGTGTGTGTTCATATCAGTCTGCACTACAACTTCTCGGCACAATTCTCCAGTGTCGAAGTGTCAAGCTGCCTGTGTTGCAGCACAGCTGGCTACACGACATATGACTTTCGCGCAATCGAACAGTTGAGATAGGTTATATTGGCGTGAGAGTTCTAGCCGTGCTCAGGCAATCCAGTGTACATAGCAGGCATCAGGAGGGCAGGTGCTTGATGTGAGCTGCAGGGTCAGCAGGATGCGCGTGCAGAAAGCGGCAACATACGCTGGACAAACACCGCGATTACCCTCTCTGTGTCAGCAGCCGAGAGCCGTGACAACGCCTTTGGCCCAGAGCGCTTGGGTTGTCAGTTGAGCAGGTTTCAGGTTATTTTTCAGAACATCAAGCTTGCCAACCAATGCCAACCTTGGAGTCACCAGCAGGCTTGCAAACAGCATGCACATGGCTGCAACCCGCCACGTTTTCTTGCTTCTTATGAAAGATTTACCAAGGTCTAGCATGCTATGCTGCACTTGCATAACCATCACGCACAGAAAGCAGCAGCACTCTTGACATTTATGTGCCATCTGGCAGAAGTTATGCCATCTGGCGATACTCACACCCATCAAGTGTGCAATCCCACCAACTACCAGGTGCACAGCGATAAATCACCTCTAGAAAAAGGCATCAGAGCAAGGTCTGCAAGCAGTCGGTGTGCAATAACCAACCAACCTCAGGTTCCAAAGGCTTTGGAATCCTGCAGGCCTACCGTAGGTGCCACATGATGTCACTTGCAACATACCTAGAAGACTGCTGCTGCAGATAATGTGCTTCAAGTAAGATTAATGATGACCCAGCCCATCTAGATCAGTCAAGGCTGTTGCGCGTGACGAGGGGTGTTGAATGCATACCACCCTCTCACAGGCACCAACCGCAGGCCTGCAATGACTTGCCTTAGTGCTCCACTTACTGCCGTAGCCACATCGCAAGGAAGGAGTCCACAGAAGCACAGCTCCTCGAGCCATGCATCCACACACTGCGCACAACTGCCCAGGCATGGATTCACGGTGCTGGTGTCCGTGCACGCTGTGCAAGCGGGTAGGTGGCACCTAGATGCTTGAAGTGCTTCTGCGCAGGTCGTGCATAGCTGAAGTGGCCATGCTGCTACTAGGCCAGTAACCGCCGATGCTGCTGCTGCTGCTGCTGCTGCTGCTGCTGTCATGACCTGTCCTGCTCTGCTGACTGCAGGTCCGCACTGGCCTGCTGAGTCAGCAGGGAGCTGTCAAGGAAGTCACCGTTGAAAGGCAGGTCGACCTGGGCACGGTGAATCTGCCACAGCAGCAACAGGACATAAACAGCAGGGCAGATGTCGCATCAACAGGGTTCTGCTGGAGGCGCATGTCAGTGCCCGGGGCAGGAGTTTGTGGCTAGCACTGACAGATTAGTTGAGCAAGCAGCTGGCTGTAGGGCCACAACCAGCCGCCTGCTGAGCTCAGCATACTCCATTATTCACATACTGCGGTGCGCAGTACCGACCTGCTGGCTGTTCATGGCGAGAATGCATTCAGGCCTGCAAGCAAGCTGCCCCTGCTTGCTCCCAGGCCGGTAACTGCACAGGGGCCCCTCGTCAGGCTCTGCAAGCGAGCTGTCCCAGTCCCACAACAATTGCAGGTCACGCTGCTACACACGTCAGTGGACACTTTGACACCAGCCGCAGCACATCGTGGCAGTTCGCACAATCAGAATCACCCAAACGCTTGATGCAAGCGCCCGCTGCAAGCAGGAGCAGATGCACGGGGGCTGCCGACCCACCTCCTGCAGCCAAGCGGTGCCCTGCTCCATCCTCAGCTGCAGCAGGTGCCCGCCGCGCTGCCTGTCGCCCGACAGGAAGTGCAGGTGGAAGCCGGGCACGTTCAGGTTGGAGCCAAAGTAGGGCGGGCACCAGAAGCCAACCAGCACGCCGCACTCGTCCGTGCACTCTGACAGCACCTGGGTGGACGTTGCAGCAGCAGCAGCAACAGCAGCAGCAGCAGCAGCAGTTGTACCGTCAGACGTGGAAACGAAGGAACAGATTTAGGAAGTCAGGCGCCGTTTTGACACCGCCGTGATGCAAGCGGCAGCCGCAGCAATTGCTGCTGGTATAAACAATCCAGAGCCAGGGAGGTCAGTACTAAACGGTTGTAAAGTGTGAGAAGCAGCCCACCCAAAGCCGCACCAAAAAGCTACCCTGTGCTGCCCGATGCCGTTGTGCTTAGTGAGTACACTGTGACTCTGCATCCACTGCAAACCATGCAGCCGACTGCTTGCCCGCACCTGGCCGGCGGCCGCGTCCTTGAGCGCCACATGCCCCTCCTGCTTGCACACTGCGCGGCTCTTCAAGTAGGGGAAGGAGCCTGCAGCGGCACCAGAAGCAGCAGTAGCGGCGGCCTCGAGCAGCAGCTCCTCCGTCAGGCCTCTGCAAGCCGCACGCCATCATCATCAACCGCCGCACTTTGGTCCTAGCACCTGTACCACACACAGCAGCGCGCTCACAAGGTCTGTGCTGTCGCGCACCCGCTGTGCCGCTGTGTGTGCCTGCCTGCTTGCGCGCACCTTCCACGAGCACGGCATACACCACGTTTGGCGACCTGAAGTGGTGCTTGACCTGCGCCTCAAGGCCCTGGAGGTCCGACACAGGGGACAGCTCAACCTGGCAGCAGCAGCAGCAGCAGGCAGCAGCAGCAGCGGCATGGGCACACCAGCATCTTGTCCAGTCGTCTGGAGCAGTGCTGTGCGCAGCAGGTGCTGTCGAGCAATTCGCGCATTGCATGCACCCGCCCCCCCGCCCTGCACTGTTCACTCAATCTTATGCTGCATCGACTCCGGTAGGCGCGCCATGTATGCAGCAGGCAGCTCATAGGTCAGGTCCGCCGCCAAGAGCGCAAGTATGACGCATCAACACAGGAGATGTGCGCGGCCAACCCAGCCAGGTCGCCCCCCAGCCAGCCTGGTGCTGCCGTGGCCACGTGGCATGCCCCGCCCACCTGCTTGCTGCGTGTCTTGCTGAACATGGTGACGCTCATGAAGGGCGTGCGCTCGCTGCCCTGCAGCACCTTCACCCCCTCCGTGCCCTGCTGGTACGCGACTCCATCCAGCACCACGACCTTGCGGGCGCAGGGACAGGACACAAACAAGCAGCAGCAAGTTGTGGCAGGGGACCTCCAGCTTACAAGGTGACAATCTTGGCACTGCACGCTGCGTGCGCCTTGACGACCGCTGGCGTTTGATGCTGCCCTTGTCCCTTGCCTCCGTCACCACTGTCCCCTCCCCTCCACTCCAGCTTCTGGTTCAGCACTATAGCGTGCGGTATGCTGTGGTCATACAGTGTCACTGACAAACGACATGCCGACCCTGGGTTCTGCTGTCCATGCTGCAGTTGGAGCCCCGCCACTCGCACCTCCAGCGCAGCTGTTGGTGTGGCCAGGCTCACACCGCATGCACAGGCCCATGTTGCTGAAGTCGGCCCGCAAGATCAGGGCGGCCTCATCTTGTGTCCACATCCATCAGCCACCCGCTCCTCACCTCCCCGTCCAGGCCGTCGAGTGTGCCCAGGCCCATGTTGCCCTTGGCCAGCACCTGCGCCACGCTGTGCTGCCCCTCCAGCAGGCCGTCAACGATGCCGATATGGGCTCTGCCGGTTATGATGTGGGTGCGGCAACCAGCAGCCGCAGCAGCAGCAGCAGCATCAGCCAGAGTTTCTGGGGAAGTTGATGAAAGTTGCCACAGACCAGGCAGCAGGATGGTGGCAGGGCGCAAGCGAAGACCAATAAGCAGGCATGCCCTGCACTCTGCCACGCTGTGGTAGCCCTTGAACCAAGTCACAACATCTTTACCGCTGAACTTGTGGATGCAGCAGCAGCACTTGCTCACAAACCTCCGCAGCACACTGCCCATCCATCACACAGCTGCGCAACACCTGCACGTATGGTGAGCTGCAGCGTGCCGCACCTGCTATGTAGAGTGGCACTATGGATTGTTGGCGCATGCACTTGGTGTGCTGGCTGCTCCTGCTGGGCAGGCCGCCGCTGCCAGTGCTACCACTGAGCTGCCTGCTGGGCAGCGCCTCCGGCTCTGACAAAGGCGCCCATGACAGGCCCTGCTGCTCTGCCAGGTACCTGGAAAGAATATCAGAGCATGACTTCCCAAGCATTAGACAATGATGGTCATTCGTTCGGTGGCGGTGTTGTGGAGCAGGAGGGGGGGGGGGAGGTTGAACAACTCCAGCATCGAGCAATCACGCATTGCCAGATGCTACTTGGTGACGCAAACAGGCTTGCAAAGTGTGCTGCATGGGGAGCATGCGGGCAACAACCCTGGGTGTAGTTAGAATGCACATGCACTGCACTGCATTGCCAGCTTGCTGCTTCGTGCAATCAAGTCTGGAGCAGTAGAGCAGCAGCAAGACCTGCCTGTCAATCGCTTCCTCAGCTAACTCGGTAGCCGGCCGACCAACACTCGCAGCATAGCTGTTAATTCTATGAATGTTGATTGTTTTAGCTTTATGGTAGCAGGTCCTGCTTCTTCTGCCATTTTCTGCTGTGCACTTCCGAGAAAACCCAGCGACCTGCCTTGTCCGAAGAGACGCAGTGAACAGCGGGTTAAAACTGTAGCGTATTACAGGCTCCACAATATACTGATGTGACGGTATCACTGCGGTCTGATCTGATCAAAGAACAGCCCTAGTTCTTGGTGGTGATAGTTATGCCGCAGCTCGCTCCTGGGGTACGATACATACGCGACGGCCATAACGTCGTCTTCAACATCAGTAGCTTGCTATGACATGCGTCGCTGCATCGAATGCGCCACGGTGCCATACAGGTGATGGACGCACCAAGCATATAAATGCTAGAGCTGGATTTGACTCCAGTGGTGCCTGATCAGCGATGAGCAGGCTGATGATGCATAAGTGCAAGTAATTAACCACTCAAGAGTCTAACTTGTTGCTTGAACTGGCGACAAATTCCATGTGCCAAATCGAGGATCTGACGAGGCCTGACAAGTCCTGTACTGTACCGCCCCTTTCGGAACTTGCACAGGCAGCTGAGGGATTACATCAGAGTGAACATTAAGTATGGGAGCTGGAGCAGTGCGCCGCTGCCTTGCGCTTACCTGGATACGCAGCTGCTAGGGCTCTCGGTCACCAAACTAGCAAGATCCGCTGCTCTGCACATGTGCTTTCTGTTGCCAAAGCAGCGATAGGACCCATGCGGCGACGTGGTTGCAACTACAGCCGGCTGTCAGCCTCTTCATCCTGCAAGCAGCAGGGGCAGCAGTAGCAGTAGTAGTGCTTCTCGCCAGGCCAGGATGACCAGGTTATGCACCTTAGCACGTCTTCGACCAGCATGTATGTTCGCTGTACGCTTTGGATCCTCCGCGGCGGCAAGCCCTGAACTGCTCTTCACAAGCACCAGCTGGGGCAGAGCAGTGCCACTGTCAGCAGCATGCAACACACTGTCATCAACCAGGGCAACGCTACCATTGTGTCTGCTTCCACAACCTCGCACCTTCACCAGCAGCAGCAGCAGCAGCAACATGCCTTACAGCAAGGATGACCTGGCACACCACTTGACGACATCAGACCTAGCACATCTGCTGCATGATGCAGGCATCGACTTCAGGGACTGCTTGGAGAGGTGCGTAGGGTGGGATGGGGGGTGGGGGCGGGGGGGGGGAGATGTTCGGCTAAATGGCGTTCAGGTGGTACTGCAACTCTGTTCCGCAAGTCAGTCATGCCTCTCTGCCCACTTGTGCAGAATCCTAGCTACAGCTGAGCGGATGTGCAACGCTGGCGTGCGATGCTGCCGCTGCATCATGGGTCTTGGCCCGCACAGGTCTTGCACTTGTGCACCGTCCCTTGCAGCAGCTTGTATCATACGTCACCTGGGCATCACCCATGCACTCTGCTGGTGCTGGTCTGAAGTAACAAAGTACAAGCAGTCACCTGCAGGCCGCTCGGTCAACACCCTGGAACGGTCTAAAACAAGCAAGTAAAACAGCCGATTGCTGCAACCTGACTATGCCGCTGCAGGGCTGAGCTGTTGGAGCGACTTGCAAGCAGCATGTACCGCCTGCCGCCTGCGGTACGGAACAAACTAGACCAGCTCATGACGGCAAGCAGCAGCAGCAGCCGCAGCACTGGCAGCAGCGACAACACCTCCATCAACATGGCATCAGGAGAAGGAGACATTGGCAGCAGCAGCAGCAGTGGGGCTAGCAGTGCCAGTAGCAGCAGTCCGGCAGATGCAGCAGCGGCGGCAGCGGCTGCCAGGAGTGGCGGCGAGACGGGTGTCGCTGCAGCTGCTGCTGCTGCCTCCGGCATGGGGCTGTACACCGATGAGGAGTACGTGGTGTCACTGTTCCAGAGGTGATGCGGCTGATATGGGCTGGCAGGTGCCAACACAGCAGCCCGCTGTCAGCAGACCCCGCGGCACCTTTCAGCACGCCGCCCTCCGCTCGAACTTGGTCGTCTATTGTCGTAGCCGCACTGGCAGCCACTGGCAGGTGTGCTGCTGATGTCTTGGTTCACACCTCCCTTGTAGCTGTACCACTGCTGCCAGCACTGTCAACAAAGCTGCCGCTTCTGCCAAGCAGCGCCTCACGTCCTGCCGCTGCCTGGCTGCGCTTTTGCATGTTGACCGTGCTGTGTGCAGGTGCAAGCCCAGTGTGGTGCACATTGCGTCGCTGGGCGATGCTGGCGGCTACTACTCCCCGCTGCAGCTGGACCCTGAGCGGGTGCCCATGGGCATGGGCAGCGGGTTCATGTGGGACAGGAGGTGGGCTGCGTGGCCGTCTTCTCGGCGGTGTCACCGATCAACCAATGCTTTCACGTTGTGCTTGACAGGCGTCAAGGGGCTGACCATTCGTGCGTCATGTTGCCCATGAGCAGTCGTGTCATGAAGAGCACATGAAGAGCACAGCAACAAGTGCATGACAGATGGGTTCATTGGGTTCCAAGAAGCAGATTGTGCTTCTTGTTGCTGTGATGTGCGCACCTTGGCGCCCATGTACACAGGCAGCGGGTTTGTGTTTCTTTCAAGGTGAGTGCATGGCTGCTGGATGTGCTGCTTTCAAGGTGAGTGCATGGCTGCTGGATGCCCAATGTGGACAAGCCAGCAGGGCTCGTAAGCACCAGTTGGCGATTTCAACCATCTATTCAAACATTTTCAGTCAGTATTGGTCAGGTGGCCCTCAGCAGCACTGTTCCAGAAAGCAGGTGCAATCAAGCAGGAGATGGTGGAACACACCCCTGTTTCACGGCTCTATTTTGGCCATCTGTTGAAGGTCCATATCCACATCTCATGACAATCAGAGCCTTTTAAATTTTGGAACTCAACCCGTGTATGTGTTTGTAAGCCCTGCACGCCAATTTGATGCCAAGCGTGATGCCCTTATGACAGTCAAACCACCGCATGGCTTGCGCACGTGCGTGTGATCCACCGCCTGGTTAACCCCTGCGGCAACCGCTCCCATCTGCAGGGCCACATCGTGACAAACTACCATGTGATCCAGAATGCGCGCGCAGCGCAGGTCACGCTGGCCAACAACCGCAAGTTTGAGGCCTCGCTGCGCGGCTACGAGGGCGACAAGGACCTGGCAGTGCTCAAGATTGAGGCGCCGGCTGAGGAGCTGGTGCCGATTGAGGTCGGCGTGTCGAGCAGGCTGGTGGTTGGGCAGCGCGTGTTTGCGATAGGTGGGTGCGACATGTCTCGTGCGAGCTGGTGGCGCGCCTGACTGATGCTTTCTGTTCTTTGCATGTGCTTGAAGGTGACGTGCACGCCACCGGGTGGCCAGGGCACCGTGCGTGTGCCAGTGTGTGTAGTACAGTGGCAGCTGAGGGGTTGGTGTGTTTTTGGGGGTGGGTGCTCAGTTGACTGGCAGTGCAGCAGCACATACATGTTGCGGTTGGCGGTGAGATGCGGGGGGCGTGATGTGAGGAAGCGCCAGCTGATCACTACAATGCAACTGCCTCAGCCCGACGGATGGCTCGTTCACAGCCGTCGCTGTGCCAGGTACGCAGATGCGCTGCGTGCAGTCTTGCAGGTCATTCGTACGTTGGTGTCTGCTTGTGCTACCTCACACTTCACCGCCTGAAGTACGCAGTGCTGCGGCAACCCCTTGTCTGGACCACACCCGGCCCCTGGCTCATCAGCAGCCTTTTTGTTGGCATCAGCTGCACAGCCCAGCAGGCAGGGGCATGCCCAGACTGTCTGCGCCCCGCGCTGCTGCGCTGCCGCGCCCCCCTGTGCACCGCACCGCAGGCAACCCCTTCGGCCTGGACCACACGCTCACCGCCGGCATCGTCAGCGGGCTCGGGCGCGAGATGCAGAGCGTCACCGGCAACACCATCCGCGACGTGGTGCAGACGGACGCCGGCATCAACCCGGGCAACTCGGGCGGGCCGCTGCTGGACAGCCGCGGACGCCTGGTGGGCGTGAACACAGCGGCCACGCGCCACCCTATGACGGTGGCCGGCTTCGGTCTGGCGGTGCCCTCCGACACTGTCAGGTGGGGGTCTGCCGTGCCGGCCGGCTGGCTGGCCGGCTGGCTGGCCGGCTGGCTGCTGGCTGGCTGGCTGGCTGCTGATGCGTGTAGCATGCAGTGTACACACATGTCTTGCTATTACTTGCTGCAATGCTGCTACATGAAGCTGCTGTGGATGTGTTTGGTCGTTGTGATGGCTTCCTCCGCCGGCCTCATGCTCATGAAGCCGCAATGGCTACGGTCACCTGCGATGCCGCGCGCTGGCTGGATTCACTTTTCTGCATAGAAAGTGTTCCACTATTCGTCAACAAGCGCACTGGGTATGCCTTGATGCGTGCATGCAGTAAGACTAGTCTCTCTGCGCTGCAGTCGGGGTGCCCGAGTTCTATCTGCTGCAGCGGCCAGCGCCCTCCTGACTGCCTGCTGTCTCGCTGCCTGCTGTCGGCCCCGCAGGCGGGTGGTGGCCCAGCTCATCCGCCACGGCCGCGTCATCAAGCCGGGGCTGGGGCTGGCGCTGATGCACGCCAGCCACAGCAGGCAGCTGCTGGGCGCACAGCCTGGTGAGGGCAGCACTCTTTTGCTCGTGCTTGGCGCCAGGCTTCATTGTCGGTCATTTGTTCATGTGGATGGCTGCCCTGCAGCTGCAGGCTGTGCTGTGGCATGTGCAGGGACTCCTGCGGTGCTGCACAGCCCTGCACACACACCGCAATGCCGGCACATGCATACCAGCACATGCGTATCAACTCGACAGTTCGTGCGCGCGCACAGCCTGCCGCGGGCTCAGCTGCCTGTGCATGCGCGCCGCCCCGCTCGTGTGTGCAGGGGCTGTGGTGTATGCCGTCACGCCCGGCTCTGGCGCTGCTCAGGCGGGCATTGCCGGCGCACGCGTGGATGAGCACAACAATGTGTACCTGGGGGACGTCATCGCCAAGGTTGCAGGGCAGCCCGTGTCGTCAGCAGAGGACCTCATCTCAGTGGTGGAGCAGTTCAACCTGGGGGACCAGGTGCCCCTGACGCTGCACAGGTGAGGCGGCGCTGCCTGTCTCACCTGTGCCGAGATGCTGTACCTATGGCGTCGAGTTGCGCACCTGTTACATGAATGCTAGACGGCAGTCGTGGCAAGTGCCTCGTGGCGGGTGACTGGATGACAGCGGTGGAACAGCAATGCAGGCCAGGTGGGCCCCACACTGCACAGGTGGAAGCCAGTGAGCGGCAGTGGCTGTTGCCTGCAATTCTCTCATGAACTCACGCTGCGGAGGCGTCAGCTTGATGTAGACTGCTGCCTATGCTGCCTGTAGCTGCCTACAGCTGCCTAAAGCTGCCTATGCGTGCGCTCGTTGCCACTGGATTGGAGCCTTGACCTGCCATGCAGGCAGCGCGCAGGCCCAGGAGATCCTGCAGATCTCAGCTGCTGTCAACATGGGGCACTGGCACGCTGCATGTGAAGACACTTCATGCATCTGCAGACACACCAGCTTGCAGCCCTAGCTCTTAATGCTCAAGCAGGGCAGCATATGCCAAGTCTGCTGTAGCTGCTGCGGTATGATCTGCTGCTGCTGCTGTTCCATGGCAGCATGTGTTGCCCTATTCTGCCTTCAGGTACAGCAGCCAGACGCCCTTTGACCGCAACTTCAAGGTGGCAGACGTGATGGTGCCGCTCACGCAGGAGCGGCCGCCGGCAGCAGCAGCAGGTGCAGGGCGGCAGGCGCGGCGCTGGGGACGTTGAGCTGCTGCGGCGCAGGTCCGTGCCTCCAGGGTTTGCCGCAAGTGCTCCGTCATCGGTAGTGACGCTAGCGTCACAAGCAGCGCTGCTTGTGAAGGAAGCCGCTGTTCACGGCCAGTGGCGGGTGCAGCATGTGCCTGGGCAGCAATCGACAGTGCTCATCCGCGTTGGCAATGCATCTTGAACAGGGCTGCACGCGGAGTTTTTCTCGAGTTGGAAGCGCTTTTGTGTGTTTCGTGCGTCCAGCAACCAGGCATGTGATGCACCAGGCAGGCGCGGACACCTACTGGACTGTGTGTGGCGCCGGTCCCTCAACACGTTTAATGCGCTGGGGTGGCTGAAACCATCCCAAGATGGTGATTGGACCCACGTATAAAATGGTCGACAGGGTGCTTGCATGCGCAGCCGTCAACGTTTCACAGTTGTGCCGGAGAGCATACCCTCAACAGCAAGTGCGTTTTCTTTGCTGCCAGCAGTGACTGATCCGGACGTGGCTGCCCTCATAGCAGCTCCCAGCAGCAGGAAGCTCAAGTGGCTGCTGCTGCTTGCCAGATGCTTGATGGAGATGCATTCAACAGTGTCGCTGAGCTAGCAGGTGAAGCCAAAGTTCCATGTGAAAGCAGCAGCACTAGAACCTTTATGTTGCTGGTGTGCATGTGGTCGTTTGCTGCTGTCAGCGCACCATGCCTGCATGCTGCATTGTTGACCTGCCCACGGTCTTCATCGGAGGATTGAGTGCATAGGCATAGAACAAGGCGTGCGCATGACAAGATGCTGACGTCCACATGTGAAATAATCGCCTGCGGCTCCATCTAGGGGTCCAAAGCAGCTCTGCATTTGGACACATTTTGCCTGGCTGCGCGGCAGGGCTGTGAATCATTGCGGGCACAGAAACAGTCCTGCCAGGACTCACGTCTGGGACCCCAACAGCACTGGGACGCAACAGGGTTGCTAAGGGCACATTGCACATCCATCAAAGCGGCACCCTCTGGATAGCCATTGATGTGGAGTTAAAGACTGATAAGCAAGACACTAACACTGTTTGTGTGGCACGTTGTCTGCTGCCGGCCCAAATTTCATACCAACTGCATGGCATCATCATTGTGTTACAGTGTGTGCCATTCACAAATACTAACATGACATGTGAAGGAAAGGATGTATGTCATACATATTTTAGATTGGTATCATTACATCACCCACCTCAGCAACTGTCGTATACAACAAGTTAACTGATAGGTGCTATGCACAATCACTGGCTGCCAGCAGCAGCAACAACTGGCCACAGACCATCACCACCCTACTGTATGCTACTGCCATCAAACACTGCAGCCTTGATTGGGGCTGTGTCAAGTGCATGCAGCAGGAGCGCCAAGTGCAGGCCAAAATTCAATGCAGTCACCAGCTGTGACTGGTGCCAATACGATGAAGTGTAGGGGTTTCAAATGGGGGCAGCTGACCGGCAACATGCCAAACAGGAGTTCATCACAGGAGGCAACGGTGCTGTCAGGCCACTGTACACCACTGCTCAATCAGTACAGCAGCAGGGGTACTACCCCCTGACATGGCATGCACGCACACACTGGGGGCAGCAGGAGCGCCACAAGGCAGCACTGCATGAAAAGGGAGCATACACTGTATGGTTCGCCTGCAGCCGGCATGCAATGCCAGGGCACTGCAGGACGCACCGCGCAGGCTGACGCACGGCACGCTGCGCTCCCATACCGACGGTGAGAATGGCAGCGCCGATGCATTGATGCAACTAATGCACAGCAGCAAAGGCGGCTGCTAGCGCAGTGGACGGTTTTTATAGGTTCAAATGCAAATGCAGAGCAATACTTTGGTAGTAGCAGTAATTGTGACAGTAGTACACCACCACCAACCTTGAGGCTCAGCCTTCCGGCTGCCTGAAGCAGCCTGGGCAACAGCAGTTCACACGTAAGCTTGCACCAGACTTGCCAAACCTGAGGGCGCATCTACGACCGCAAGGTGATGATGCATTGCAACAGTCACCAGCCACGCCGCCTGCACTTAAGTGCAGAGCAGCAGACAAGCCCCCAAAGTACAAATGAAACCAGTGCTGTCCTCAGCACTGGAACAAAGCCTTGTCTCGCACCCTCACCCATGACGCATATACACAATGCACACAAAGTGGTACACCGCGTTGTTGCCGGTATGCCTCACCGTCCATCCCCTCGCCCGTATGCTGGATAGTGACAATGCGAAAATTGCTTGAATGGCCCAGAGCAGCAACATCCATATCAGAACATAGCCACACATGGTCAGCTCAACACACACCACCACACCTGGCTTTTCAGGACATCGTGCCCCAAGCAACTTGGTGCTGAGCACGCCACTTGGCCACACCTGCCGCCCTGTTCAACACTGTGGTGATGGTGTTGACGCCAGACGCATCACCAGCCACGCATCTGTTGGACCACACAGGTGTAACGCAGGCCTGATTCACACACTGCCACCCCTAAAGCTCGCTGCGCACATAGGCCAGTCAGCACTGGCCAGAGCAGCAGCGTGCCTGCCGCAAGAATTGGCCTGTCTGCAGAGCCTAGCTTGCAGCTGTGGCAGCAAGCCCGCCAAGGTGGCCTGCTTGCGCATTGCCATGGGCCCAGCCCTACAGGTTCTACTAGACCCCAAAGCAGGCCTCGTGAAGGATCACAGACAATCACAGAGGAAGAGCCAATGTTGCACAATACACAATTGTCAGCACTGGCAAGGGGACTGCGCAATGCACCAGCCTCACCGCCCAAAAACAGCTGGGCTCAAACCCGTGCTTGCGGCAGCCAGCTGCGTGAAGCGCGTCGTACCAGCAGCAGCCGACCACTGCAGCTGCAGTGAAACAGACTGCAGCAGCACGAGTGGTGGCAGGAGGCATGCGGCACTTGTGCGTGAGGCAGAGCCTGGGAGTCAGCGGCACAACTGCCAACAGCACTTGCAGGGGACAGCAACACCAACCAGCCGTGCGCCACCCACAATCACCGTGCACACCATGCATCCATCTGGTGCACACAGCCAAAGATACCACAATGTATGAAAAACCTCCTAATATAATTATCCACCTAGGTTTGCCTCCCAATATCAATGTAGGTTTATGCAGCTTCAAGAAGTGAGCGTGCTGTGGCCACCCCAATACAGGGATCCTTTTAAATAGCAGGTGCCAAGATGGGTGAGTTGCCGTTGCTTTGCGGGTCCTTGCACATTAGGAACCCACTCGGCAAGCATGCACATGTGTCATCTCCCACCAAGCCTTCTCCCCAATCAACCTCCTCCTACTATTGGCTGCTGCCGCCGCTGCGCTGCTGTGGCTGCGGCTGCTAGCAGGCAGTGGACCGCTCACAAGCAAGGCAGCCAGTGGTGACCAGCAAACAGGCCTGACGCCTCCGCAGTTGGTTGCATCCCCTCATCAAACCAGCGACAATGGAAATGGTAGAAAGCTGACGTTGCCAGCTACCAGCAGACAGCGCCAGCTATGTGCTCTTGCCACTGTCAAGACAGTCTATATCAGCATCACGTAACGAAGAAGAGAACAAGCAGGCGCCAGCAACCAGCAGTTGACGCCAACAAAACCCCACTCTCATACCCCATGTGCCGCGCTCAAACGATGGTGCTATGACGGTATCTTGCTGCTCAAAGATCGATGACCTTGTCGTGTCAACCGATTTGCGACGTGTGTTGCACAAACACATATCACAAAGTGCAGCCTGCGGCAGCAGTTTGTCGGCCGCGACCCCCACCTAGCGCAATAGCAAAGAAGGCTGCAAAAAGAATACACGCGCCCGCAGCACGGGCATATCAAGTGGCATTGCAGCAACACGCCACCATCAGCAGCGTGGACAGATAACTGCAGGGACACGTGCCGCAACGCCATCAACCATCGAGTCAGCATTGGCTGACACTGTCGCTAGCTACAAGGGCTTGAACTGGCCCGAGCTGAGTCACCGCAGCCTCACGGCTAGCTGTAGCTCGTTCAACTGCTGCTCCTTTGAATGCCCAAACCACGCATTCTGAGTGCAACAAGGCTCATCCCTGCAACGAGCAACTACGCTGCCGTTCTGCATGCTGCCTTGGATCCCATCCATGCAATGCCGAACACACGACGCGCCATCACGGAACATCACAGGTCCGCCCAGCCGCCATGCAGCACCATCATCATCGTGGTGCACGGCATGCGGCTTCCGCAGGTTCGCAGGGCGCAAGCATGGGTGGCCTGTGTGACAAACATAGCACCCACTCCTCCGCAGTGTGTAACAAGCATGGCATTAGATGCTTGGGGCAATCCGTAATTACTAAACAAATTAGTCTCTACATGCAACATACACAGGGGGGTATGTACACTCCCAGCACAGCACGCACAGCCTCTGACACAACAGCAGGTCGACTCCAACCGCTGACAACCTCCTAATGCACAGACCAGCGCAGGTGCAGCCGCAGATACAGATTTGGAAGCTGCGGCAGCAGCACCTGCCACTGTTGCTGTGTCCCAGGACTCCATGGAGCACGCCTGACCAGCAACTGGCCAGCCCGGGCATGGCGACTGTGCAGCTGTTCCTGCAAGCCACAGCTGTTCCTGCAACGCAGTTTTCTTGCAAACAATCCTGCAACAATTAATCCACAGGCTCTTGTGCAAGCCTGAGTATGGCTGGCAGCCCTTGGTGGAAGGGCTGATGAATGAATGCTAGGTGCCCAACAGAAGCCACCGGAGGCTCGCCGGGCTGGAATGCAACAGATGCGCACCACAGGCAGCGCTTGCACAGGAGGCTGTACACAGCTGCTGCATGCAGCAGTACACATGCAGCACCCAAGAGGAAGTAATAATACCCAAGCGCCTGTGTCATGTGATGTGCTGTCAGCCGCTGTAGCTGGGCTGCAGAGCGGCCGCAACCGCGAGCAGCAACCCTGAACAGCAGCAGCAGCACGCCTCCCACACCAGCTGGCCAAGGCAGCGGGGAGGGCGCTTGTGAGCAGCCGCCACTGCAGCACACCCAGCGGCGACAACACCAATCAACGCGTCACCAACACTGGTCAGCGGGAGAGCGAAGCCTGGCAATTTGGAGCCATGTGCATCACTCAGTGAACCTCCTGCCATGCGCTGCTGCACAGCCAGTGCACGGCGCCGCCAGCAGCGGTGCCAAGCGGTTCCCTCCTGGCGACGCGCCCCAGTGACACACCAGCGCAGGTTGAGTGGCGGCATCAAACCATAGCATGCAGTCCATGGTCATCACTTCCCAGCTGAGCGCATGGTGCTTGCAGCAGCAAACTGGGGTAGCGCAGCCGAGAGCTACCAGGAGCTAACACACTTGCACAAAGAGCAGGCTGCACCATCTGGCGGCACCATACCACAGCACCGGCAGGACGTACGAGGAAAGTGCTGCAGCCTCAGTGCTGCTCACATCAACACATGATCTGGCACAACTCATATGCGCCGGGGGTTGAAGGGGCACAGTCCATGCACGTCAATCGGCAATACCGCAGACATGGCCTCGTCATTTTTTTCACGCGCCTCAATTAGCACCATCACACCACACGCTAACCAGATATTTCCAACCCTGCAACTACCCGTTCGAATAGCAGCAACAGCACCATAGCAAGAACAAAGGCACCCAAGCGACTGCAGCCGTAACTGGCTGCAGGGGTTGCGGCTACGCACGCCTAGCCCACCAGCCCACCAGCAGCGACCTGTACTGCGGCCACAGAGAGCAGATGCCGACCCAGCCCCAGAACAACTCACCCCACCCCCGTCATGCGTCATGCAGGGTGCACGCCGAGCGCGCATGCAGCAGGCGCTCCCCGACAACGACATGTCCCAGCACGTGGCCAGAAAGCTGCAAAGCTGTCGCCGTGCCGCAGCAGCCTGCGATGCAGAGCCTGCATGCCGCGAGCGAGCGGTGGGCGTGGCCGCGTCACTGCAGCATTCTGCGGCCTGCCGAGGCTGCGTTCTGGCCGCCGCCCGCCAGCAGGCAGGAGCCGGCGGCAAACTCCGGGTAGGCCGGCCCGCCTGCAACGCGCGGCAGGTGTCGAGGCTGAGAGTTGGCGCACACATGGGCTGCCGGGTGTGTGCGTGTGCGACGAAGGCTGTCACCAGCCTCAACAGGCAGGCAGAGCACACAGCACAAGCTGCCGCGGTTCCAAATTGAAATTCAGGGATCACGTACTGGGCACGTCCCTCCAAACTTGACTAGCGCGTCAACTGCAAGCACAGCTGGCATGGGCCACGCAGCATGTGCTGCCGCACTAGCCACGACTCGCAGTGTGGCAGCGTGGCTGCTGCTGCTGCCGCCGCCGCGCCGCCTCACCGTGGTCCATGTTGTCGATGCCTGCCAGCTCGGTGACCTGGTCCACGCGCAGCAGGCCCTTGCGCGCCAGCACCGCAAACATCACCCAGGCGGCGCCGCCAGCGACGACGGTGACCAGCACCACGCCTGCAGGGGCGCGGCGGCAGCAACACACAGCAAGACGCGCGCATCAGAACCAGGTGCTGCTGACCCAACGCAGCCTGCACACAAGCCCCACCTGTGTGCAAGTACTCAGCGAGCAGCTGCTCGCTGCAACTGCCTGCCTCTGCCGACAGACAGAGCCGTCGTCACTGCTGCCGCAAAAGCGCGTTGCTCAGGCCGCCCCAGCCACCGCCCCACCCACCCATCAGCTGCAGGCCCAGCTGCATCCAGCCCGTGCTGCTGTAGAAGATGCCGCCGCAGGGGCTGCCGGTCAGCGCCAGCACGTGCTCCGGCTTGGCCACGAACGCCAGCATCAGCGTGCCCAGCATGCCGTTGCCCAGGTGCACCGCGCTGCTATCCAGCGGGTCGTCGATGCCGCAGCGCAGCAGCAGCGAGGACATGCCGGTGTAGGTGGCGCCCGCGATGCCCGAGCACACCACCGCCGCCCAGGGGTCCACGAAGCCGCACATGCAGGTGACGGTGACCAGGCCAGACAGCACGCCGTTGCAGCACATGCGCAGGTCGTAAGTGCCTGCGGGAGCAGCGGCGCCCCCGGGGGGCCGGGCGCAGGTGCGCGTGAGGCACACTTGGCGTAGGGCTGACCCGACAGAACACTGTGTATCATACGTAGCAGCCAATGTCGACAGACCAGCGCATCCACTGGTGTTTCTGGCCCAGCATGTCGGTGAAGGCTCGGACGACTGGCGACTGACGCCGGCATGATGTGCTGCTGTGCTGCTACGGGCGCAATGCTGTTGCTGCGAGAGTGTTGGTAGAGCATGCTTGGTCACGTTCATGCATGCTACCAGGAGCATAATTGTCATGCATGCTACCAGGAGCGTAACTGTCCTGGCTTCATGCGTGTGTCAGCTGTGCTCACCTGAGAAGATGGCTGCCACCAGCAGCGCTGTCAGGCCCCCCGAAGCGCCGCCCAGGGCTGTGTTCATGCTGGTCCGCTGCACCACCTCTGCTGACGCGATGTTGGCCATGCTCGCATCTGCCCCCGGCAGCGTGTTGCCCGACACGTACATGTACACGCTGCCGTTGTTGAACCCAAACCAGCCAAACCACAGCATGAACGTGCCGAGCGTGACAAACGCCATGTCGTGCCCTGGCATCGGCTTGGGCACATACTGGCACATGCCGCAGCGGCCAGGCCTCCGGCGCCGGCGCCGGCAGTGCAGCGCAGATGGCATCGCGTTGGCACCGCGTGCTGATGCCGAGGCAGCAGATGCCACGCGCATCGCTGCCCCCGACGCAGTCGCAAACTTCTGCCGGATGCGGCTTGCGACGCCGCCTGCTGCTGCACCGCCTGCAGCCGCTGGCCCCGCCGCTGCGCCGTCACGCGGCGCCGCCGCGTCAGCAGCCACCGCAAACCTGCCCAGCGGGTGAGACCCAGCACCTGCTGGCACGTCTGCTGCTGCTGCTGCTGCTGGTTTGCGTGCGGAGCAGCCTGCGCAGGTCGCAGGGCTGTCCAGGAACGCTGCAGAGCCGCCGCCTGCTCCGTCCGCGGCGCACACGGTGCCTGCTGCCAGCCGTGCGCCTGCGGCCACCCGGGGAAGCTGCCGCCGCTGCTGGCGGGGTCGTCTGCGACCCACGCCGCCGAGATGATCGGCAGCGGGCTGCTGCTGCGAGTGCTGCTGGCATCATCGCCAGTCGCCCTGGGGGCAACCGAGTGCGGCGCCAGGTGGCCCAGCCCCATCAGGCCCGCACCAGGCTCCCCCAGCCGGTGCCCACCGCCCCGCCTGCTGCTGCCCCTGCCGCCCCCGCTGCTGCTGCTGCTGAGCCGCCAGCGGCGTCCCAATGCTCTCGGCTGCCATCTGCTGCTGCTGACACCTGGTATGCGTGCCGGCTGCTGCCTGCTGCTGCGCCTGGGTCCTCCTCATGCTGCTGCTGGTCAAGCCGTCCTCGTCCTGCCCGTCATCGGACGCCGCCAGCTCAAAGCGGCCCAGCCGCGGGCCACACTTCCAAGCTCCCACGAGGCCAAACAGGCCGCCCAGCATGTGCACCACCATGCCGCCTGCACAGAAACAGAAAGCAGAACACAGGCGGCACACAGGCAGCGACAGGTGACGAGCGAGACGTAAGGCGATGATTCCGCTGCTCATGCTTGCACACAAACGCACCAAGCGACCCGGTGTTCTGGTCCACCCTGACTCGCCACAGCTGCTGGGTTGCAGCAGGGCCAGCGCACTGCACATCGGCCCGCGCCTACACTGCTGCAGCATACAAGCAAGCATGGTCTGCAGCCGCACCGCTGGTGGTCGCGCACCTGCAAAGTCCAGCACCTGGCACTCCCCGATGTTGCTCATCCAGCCGTGCGGAGACCACAGCCAGTGCACCAGCAGCGGGTGCACGACGCCTGATATCAGCAGCGTCGCCACCGGGTACGCAGACAGTGCCGTGCGCTCTGCCAGGCAGCCGCTGATGATGGTGCATGCGGCGATGCAGAAGGTCCAACTGAAAAACCATGGGCGCACTGACTTGTCAAACGTGGAGCCACCCTCGTAGAAGAACAGATTTGTCCTGCAAGCAGAAGATGCAAGCAAGCGCAAAAATGTTGCAGCACACACACATCTGGTGCTACACTGCAGCAACCACAACCAACATTACGCCAGCCACCAGCACTGCCTGGACTCTAGAGCGCTGCTGCTGGCAGTGACTTTACAGCTGACGGTGGTGATGACGCATCAAGCTGCCAGCATGCCAGCGCATAAGACACACGACTGCTTTTTTAACCCACCAACCAAACCGCTGCTGGTGCTGGTGATGCGCTTCTTACCCTATGATTCCCTTGGCGCTCTTGCCATATGCAAAGCCATAGCCCACTGCCCACCAAACGATTGCAGCAAGCATGACATCCAGCAAGTTCTTCAGCAGGATGTTGCGCACATTCTTAGCACGGCCGCTGCCTGTTTCGTAGGACAGGAAGCCGACCTGCATGAAAAAGACGAGGAAGCTGCAGTGCCAGCAGGTGCAGGAAGGTGCGCAGGACGGCACAGGAGCGTTCAGGAGGAGGGGGGCAGAGCATGCTGGAGTAGCAACTGCTCCTGCAGAGGAGGGGAGCAGAGCATGCCGGAGTAGCAACTGCTCCTGCGGGGTAGTGCTGCTCGGCACCCACACCACGTCAATCCATCGCACACCACTGCTGGTGCCGGCCTGGCAGTGACAGCCCCTGCACATTTCTGCAGGTGGCTGCTGCCTGCTGCTGGTTGCCTGACAACAGTGCTGCAGCTGCAATCCAACACAGCAAGCACATTGACTGCATGCGCATGCCACCAGGCCGTCCTCGTAGCGCGTGCGAAGGCTGGCGGGCCAGGTTACGCCGGTGATGGCCGCTCCGGGAGTCAACATGCCAGTTTCACCGACAGTGCCGTGTGCTTGCTGCTGTCCTTTTCGGTTCACACATGAAACACCTACCCATTCACAATGACCAGCGAAGTTGCGTAAGGATCCGCCCTGTCCTGCTGTAAAGGTGCAGAGTCCTGGCCTGCTGGTTTCTGCTCGGCCTGTGCTGCCGCTACTGCTAGGAGCGATGCACACAGCGGCAAAAGGACGAACGAAAGCCTGTGCAGCTTGCTCCTCTGCACAGCCGGCAGCATCGTGCACGACCTATGCTACGGCTACTGGTGGTGCATATGGGCATAATGACATTGATTCAAATGTAATTACACTGCAGCGATCCAAATGTAATTACACTGCAGCGCTTGTGTTGTCTTCGCACACTCCTCACTTTCACGCGCAGCGACAGGCAGCCAGTCACGGTTGCCTTCGTGATGGCCCTTTAACCAGGTAAAATTGATAAACTCTTTGCAGTTGCAGGGCAGCGGCACCGCTGTGACGTTCTGGCGCTCGCTATTACTTGACAGTACCCTGCTGCACGTCACTCAAAGCCTCCCCACCGTGACTGTCGGATTTAAAATAATGTGATCACACAAGACAAGAAAGTTAAAAAAACGCAGTAGCCATACGTCTGCACCCCCGATGCCTAGTCCAGTCAGGCTAGGTCACAGACTGGTAGTCTTGTTTTGCTGCCTGCTCTGTATTCGTTCAGGTTACTGCTGCGAAGTTGACGCGTGGTTGTGGATGCTGAGTGTCTGGGCTCTGAGGGTCTGGCCTACGTGACATCTCGCCAGACTACAGACAGGGCGGCAGGATCCGGCTCTCTGGGCACCAGCCCAGTAACGAGCCCCCTGCCGCTGCCTTTTCTACGTTGCTTCAGGTAACCTGCGCAGGAAGGTTGAAGATAAGGCAGCCCTCTTGCCTTTGCTTCCTGTACGCGGAAGGGTTGGTGCCCCCGAAGCAACTTACTCTGGACTTGGATGCTTGCTACGAGTGCATCAGTACAACCAGCGGCGCATTACAGTGGGTGGAGCCAGCTTTGCTTACATGAGCAGCCTCGCATGCAGGGGTTGGGTGACACTGCATGCCTGCTTGCTTTTCATGCTAGAGTGCTGCTGCTTCTTCACAGACTGTGGCAGCAGGTTGCCAGACCAAAAATTGCAACACGGCCGGTAGAGTGGCAAATGCTTTATTAATGTTTCAAAACAGGTTTCCTTCGACAGGCATCTTCAAAAGCAGCAAGCAAGAAGGCTGTGCATCATAACAGCATACCATCTGAACAGCATGACATCCGTCAACCAGTTGCGATACAGCGTCATGCAACGTGCAATGCCGCCCAGTAATGCAGCTTGCCACAATCAGAATCAATTGAAAGTCTTGATGGCAAGGCCACTACATTCGCAGTAGCTGTGCCCTCCTACATGTACATGCATGTGCGGCTGACAGCCTGTCATGCATTGAGTGCCAAAGATCAATTCAAGCATCATCATCACCACCATCATCATCATCAATTCAAGCATGATGATTGAAGCAATACGGGCACGCTTGACAAGCAAGTGCAACCATTAGATAACGCAGGCAGTCGCTGTTCACACGACATGCAGGTAACCACTGCCGGGCAGTGCTGTACAGCGCCCAACACAGAGCGATACAGCATTATTAAGTAGGCCTTGTGACAGGTCAGCAGCAGCATCCCCAACTGGTCAGCCACAGGTGCAGGATAAGGGATGCACAATGCTCCTTTGCGTGCATGCAGTGCTGTGTCCTAATCCAGTGCTGAGGTTGATCATCCAAACAACCCTGGCAGGGCATGCATCAGCTTGGCGACAAGCTCATGCAGCACAGGGCTCGCCAGTGCTTGTGTGCATTCAGAGTCAGAACACCCGCGCCGCTGGCGACCGGACCAACACTTTGACCTAGGTACAAGCAACACCGGTCAAACATGCAGCGTCACGCCAGTGCTTTGTTTCATGTAAGGCAGCATTCGTCGCTGCGCGACCTGCACTTGTGTGCATGTGCTGTACAGCACAGGATGTGTCGAGCACCCACAAGCCCAGGTTTGCCCTGACGCATCTCCACAGCTCAGCAACGGCAGCATCTCATGTTGAGTGCGAGTGCCTCGTCTGTCAGTTTCCAAGTCCGCATGGCCAGCATACTGCCCACTGCGTCACTTTTACAGCTCCTGCTGACCCTGCCCTTCGCCATCACTGGCTGCCCTGGGTGACTCATCAGCCGCAGCGGCAGCTGCGTCAGAGGGGCCTAGGTCCACATAGCTCACGTAGTCGCCCACCAGGTTCCCCAGGTACAGCCGCCTCCGGCTGCCGCCGTCGACGTCCTCGGTCACGTGCTCCGTCACCGCTGACACTGCAGACACGTGGCGCCCCGTGGGGTCGGTCAGGAAGTCCAGCACCCGCCCATCAGCGCCATCGACCTGCAAGCAAGCAGGAAAAGCATGAGTATGTGTTGTTGGTATGCCAGCGCGGATGCGGAGTCGAGAATGCATATACATACAGCGGCATGCCCTCGGTAGAAGACCTGGGTGTGAGGACATGAGGCGCGTCACCTGCACCAGACCACAGACCGAGCATATGCCGCAACATGCATGCTCAACCGCAGTGAAGTCACACTTTGCGATGTTGATGACACTGGATGCAGCTGGAGTACAGCTGATGCACTGCAGAGCCACGACATTGGTTGCACAATAGCGACACAGCTTCAGCTGTCAAGCATGCGATGGCTCCGCAGTGCAGAAGTGCTGCACAACAGCTATACCTGAAGTGTTAAGCTGGGTGATACCAGCATCCTGCACCTGTGCAGGCTGCAACAACCGCCTCGTACATGTATGCTGGCCAACAGCACGTGGTCAGGGGCCGCTGCGCATTCGCAAAGCACGAGAGTCTGCAAACATCATGTGCCTGAAACAACTGTCCAGACACCTGGTGTCCATGGCACCCTGTGCATGTAAGCATGTTCTACTCTATGCAACATAACAAGGTGTAGTCAAACTTTGTAACCTGCTTGCACCAACCCACCTTGACTACGGCGCCCCATGCCTTGAGGCCCGGCTTCAGCCGTGCGTACAGCGCGCGCACCAGCGGGTTGCTCAGCATCTTCGTCAGCAGCAGCGAGTTGAAAGGGGGCGCAGGCGCAACCAGAGAGACCCAGAAACCGCCGTCTGCTGCAGCATCAACGCCATCTGGCATGCCTGGTAGGTTGTCAATGAGCACCTCTGTTTGGCCGGCCTGTAAAGCAACACAGGGCAGCCGCAACGGTGCAGAAGCACGATGAGCATGGAAACTGGGTTCAGAAGGGTCGGACTTCAACTGTTGCCAAGCAAGGGTGCTGCTGCATGTGGTGTTGAGCAGCTATTGTCAGACGACAGGTGGCAATCCACACGTCACCGTCAGCTGATCAACAAAACACTTATGTTGTAAGAGGTGAACCCTCAGGGTTTGCCAGGTCTGTGGCCCAAGAGCGAGTCAGCATCACCCTTTCGAAACCGCACACAGGAGCCTGATGTCTGCCGTCGAAACGTCACGAGACTTTGCCGGTGCCTGCAACCATTAGCGACCGCAATGCACAGCGTACAGCAACCGCTGCTCAACATATTACACTAGAAATTTCGACACATGTCGATTGATGGCACGACAGCTCCGCAGGTAGACAGCAAGTTCGTTCCGCAGATACTCAGCGATGTTGTAGTGCCACAAGTACAGCAGCAGCAGCAGCAGCAGCAGCAGCAGCAGCAGCAGGCAGGCATTGCCTCCGAAAACAGCCACGTATAGGGACAACCAGCAAAGTCTGCATCAACACAGTGGCAACTGCAAACACACTCAATTGCTTCGAGTAAAAAGATGTATGTCAGCATCAGGCGCAGCTGCCAGGCAACAGCACCCAGCAGTACCTGTTCTGTGTTGCAGACTGTCACCAGACAGCAGTGCATTGACAGAGGCCCCCCTCCCACCCAAGCAAGTCAGACGCTACCACAGTGTGGTGCAACATATCATGATTCCTGCCACATGTACGCATCAAATGTATCCCCAGGTGTCGCTGCGGGCGCTGGCCACCGACACTCCCGTCATCGTGAAAACCAAGCAGCTCATGTCACAGGCGCCACCCGGCAAAGACGTGAGTGCGCACCCAGCCACGACGCAGGCAGCAGAGCAAGGCGCACCCGCGCCTGACGGCGTCACATCAGGCAGCTGTGCGTGCTGGCGGCTGCGTGCCTGGGCCCAAGCGCAGCGCACCACGTCCACAGCATGCAGCGGAAACCCGCCCTCTGATGCGCCCTGCTGCTGCTGCCGCTGCCCGTTGTGCTCCAAATGCCGCACCCTGCCGCACCAAACCATGCATGCCGGGCCGCAGGTGCTGTCCTTGGCGCAGGGTGTGGTGCACTGGCGGCCGCCGCCGGCCGCGACAGCAGCCGCAGCCGCGCTCCTGGCCTCTGAGGCAGTCCAGGCCGGCAGCGGCGCCGGCAGCGCCAGCGGCGGCATGGGCGCCGTGTTTGGCGCTGGCGGCGTGCACAGCTACGGGCCCGCGCTGGGGCTGCCGCCGCTGGTTGAGGCACTGAAGCAGAAGCTGGCAGCCAGGAATGGCCTGACAGGGGTGAGGCGCCCGCGCTGCCAGCAGTCGGCGTTGTGAGTGGTGGCAGGGAGTGTGCTGCGGCTCAGCCTTGCCTGCATGTGCTTTGGTCGAGGCACTGAACCCTACTGCACTGAACCGCATGGGAGGCACTGAACCCTACTGGAGGGTGTGCTGCAGCTCAGCAGCGCCCACGCGTGCTTTGGTGGAGGCACCAAAACCCACTGCTTGAAACAGAAGTACCAATGTGTTCTGGGCGCTGTCTGTAAGCATGTGCAGCACAAGATGCTCGCGACTCTTCAACTAGAGCGGCTGTGCTGGTTTTGTGCGTGCATTCACATGCTGTGTGCTGCGCCGCCGCCGCTGGCGCTGCCGCCGCCCTCCGGGCCCTCTGCCTGCAGTACGAGGTGATGGTGACGTCTGGCGCCAACCAGGCCTTTGTCAACGCTGTGCTGGCGCTGTGTGATGCGTCAGACAGGGTGGTGCTGTTTGTGCCGTACTACTTCAACCACATCATGGCGCTGCAGATGACGGGAGGGGCACCCCAGGTGGGGCGCTGGCCCTGTGCCGTACACACACGTGCTCTTTGCGTGTTTTGTGGTGGTACCGTATAGTCTGCTGTCGTGCAGCTGGGCGCTTGTACGTGTTGCAGACGGTGGGTGCGGCATCATCAGCGGCAGCCCCCGCACCACTGCATGTGGACTTTCTTGAGGGGGGGGGGGGGCTGTTGCGTTGGGCAGCCACAGCAAACAGGAGGGCCTCGCCAGCAGGCCGTTGAGGGTGCCGTGGGCCTATGCCTGGTGTGTGCGGCGTCTGCTCCCAGCAGGATGTCCGACCACCAGGGTGACGGCAAAGTGATGGCCAGCTGGGTTGGCAGAGCTTCTGCTGCTGCTGCGTGCGTGGGCCTATGCCTGGTGTGTGCGGCGTCTGCTCCAGCAGGATGTCCGACCACCAGGGTGACGGCAAAGTGATGGCCAGCTGGGTTGGCAGAGCTTCTGCTGCTGCTGCTGCTGCTGCAGGTGGTGTTGGGTGCATGCTGTGCTGGCAGTCTGCATCCTGATTGGGCTTGGCTGCAGCAGCAGCTGGCAGGACCGCATCCACCCAAGCTGGTGGTGCTGGTCAACCCTTGCAACCCAACTGGTGAGAGGCGTTGCACTGCCCATGCACTGCCTTTCTGTTTGTTTTGTCCGGAATTGTTTGTACAGCTTGTCAGAAGCACAACCTTGGACTCATCAGCACACCCCCCACCCACTAACCCACCCACACCCACACCAAACCATCAATCAACCCCCTCCCACACTACCCTGCCGCCAGGTGTCCTGCTGCCCAAAGAGGAGCTGGAGGAGGCAGCAGCCATGTGTGCTGCAGCTGGCGTGTGGCTGCTGCTGGACAACACCTACGAGGACTTTGTGTACGGCGCCCAGCGCCACCACAGCGTGTGCCGCGCCAACGTGATCGGCGTGTTCAGCTTCAGCAAGGCATACGGCATGATGGGCTGGCGGGTGAGCGCCGACGCCACGCAGCGGCTTGGCAAGCTGGCGATGCCATCACGGCATGACCGTTGGCCGCCCTGCTGATTCCACTGCACTCGTACAACCGATCACGGCAGCTGCCAGCAGTTGACATGCACAATGCATGAAAAACGGAACTCATGTGCTGGGTCATAACCAGTAGCTCGCAAACTGGCTGTTACATCATTGAACTTGGACTGTACGTGTGACACCTGTGAGCTGCTGGTGCTGCCCCGTGTGCAGGTGGGCTACATTGCGTACCCAGGCAAGCAGCTGCTGCAGCAGGCAGGCGCTGACGTCAGCCTCCAGGAGCAGCTGCTCAAGGTGAGGGCCCACCGCTGGTTCATTGATTGTGATAAGCAGCAGCACTGTACCTTGGCAGCTTGTAACTTGCTACTTGTAGCTGCAGCCATCAAAGATGATGCTAGACTACAAAGACACAGTTACGTCGATCACACGCGCAATACATTGCTTGTAAGCATCTCAGCAAACCCATGGCTGTCACATGCGACACCACAACTGCGATTGAGTGCCGCCAGCGCTTTGTGGCGCTCTGCGGTGCAGATGCAAGACACGATTGCCATCTGCCCCAGCCAGCTGAGTCAGCACCTAGCGCTGGCAGCACTGCAGCAGGGCGGCAACCACGTGCGGGATGCCATTGCTGCACTGAGGCACAACAGGCAGCTGGTTGCAGATGCGCTGGCCCCTCTGGCAGCCATGGTGAAGGCTGGGTAGGCGGGGATGGGGCGATCTACTACTTTGCCAAGCTGCCGGATCGGTTTGGGGCAGCGCCAACCGGCAGTCCTGCTGGAGGCTGCAGCAGTGCAGCTCCAGCAGGTGACCAAAGTGCAGCAGCAGGCGCAGCTGGTGCAGCAACATCACCAGCAAACGCGTCAGCAGCAGCAGCAGCAGCAGCGGCAGCTCCCAATGGAGGTTGCACAGACGAGGATGTTGTGGCGTGGTTCATCCGGGAGCATGGCGTGTGCCTGATCCCCGGCTCTGCATGCGGCATGCCCGGCTGGCTGCGGGTGGCGTACGCCAACCTGTTGCCGCAACAGTGTGAGGCGGCTGCTGCAAGGCTGAAGCGGGGCTTGCAGGAGCTGCTCAGGCTGGACCGCGTGCCCTGCACGACGTGATGAAACAGCCGAGTGCGTGCAGTCTGCAGCTCATGCTGTGTGAGGCCCCATGGCACTGCTCTTGGCTCCCGGGGAAGGACGCAAGCGTGTGACTGGGTTGCTGCCAGGGTCAGAGCTCCTTGGAGGGCTGCGCTTGCATGATCATGCTGCCAAGGCTGCGGTCGCATGATCATCATGGTAGGGTTTTATTAGTCTATCATTATAAGTCTTATATTAGGTGTCATGAACGTTCATCAAAGTGTCTATCATGATCGTCATAGTTTGGGGTTGCGGGCGCAGGATCATCATGGCTCAGGGTTTGCGGCACGATCGTCATGTTTTGGGGTTTGCGGGCGCAGGATCATCATGGTTCAGGGTTTGCGGCACGATCATCATAGTTAAGGGTTTAGGGTTTAGGTGATGATCCTGCCGCCCAGCTGCAGGCTGTCCCAAGACTGTGGCCAGACTGCAAAAACTGGTTTTGAACAGTGTAGCTGGCAGACTGTATGCACTGCAAGACGTTTGTTTGTCGCAGAAGTGTTGTAATGAACTGCACCATGTGTGCAGTTCTGCAAGCGCCCCACAGAGCGTCGCATGCGACTGAAGTTGCGTCAAGACTGTTGCATAGTACAAGTACAGCTGGTCAGGCGCACCTCCGGTTGGAAGTAAATGCTGTTTTGGTAGCAGTGACGCTCGAATGCGCTCGGGGTTTGTGTGCAATTTTCATCAGCACCAGCTGCTTATGATGACGCAGCCACTAATGCTGATGGAAGAATTGCAGTATTGGTCTAGTTGCTTACTGCAGAGCGCTGCAATATGCAGGCCTGGCATTGAATGCTTTGCAGCGACTGAGACGTGACTCTTGCGTCGTGCAAGGGCAGCTGCCGGGCCACGCCGCATGCACCAGCAAGCTGCACCTGGCCCAGCTCTCTGTGACCAACTGACGAGCTGTTCGTAACAGGACTGCAAACATTCGGCAAGTGCAATGTGACACAGGCAATACACAAGTAGCATGAGGATGCCTTCTACTGGCAGCCATGGACGCGGCTCACCTTGGAGCCCTTGAGCCAGACCTTGTGCACGCGGATCCGGTCGGTCTCTGCCAGCACCAGGAAGCTCTCGTCAGCGGACAGCGCCACACCATTGGCGTAGTAGAAGCCCTGCAACAGCAGCAGCAGCAGCAGCAGCAGCAGCAGCTCCCAACGATCAGCAAAGTTGACTCGTTTGCACAAATGCGCACTGCACCAGGAGCTGCCAACAGAGGCTCCAAGAGCAGCGGCCGCATGAGAGCAGACATGCCTCGAACAGGCTGCGTGGTGCCATCACTGTGCTACTGCCTCACCGTGTCTGCAGGCACGTGGCCTGTTGCATGCAGGGCATGATGTGCAGCAGAGAGTTTTGTGCGTAGCTTTGAGTCCACAGCACCAGCCATCAGGGCAGGCAGGACGCACTGAGCGGGATTGGGGGCAGCTGCGTCCTGCAGCACGCGGCACCTGGTGGCAAACCAGCATGCACCGCTATTGCATGCATGAGCGCTGGAATTTGTTCCAGCAGCATAGCAAAGTAACGGCTAGCGTCAGCTGCAGGATGCAGCAGCTCACCTTGGCTAGCACGTGTGTCTCCTTGGTGTTGGGGTCGTACCTAAGCAGCCGGCCCTTGGGCTGGCCCTGCAGCATATAACAACAGCAGGCAGCAGCAGGGTGGCTGCACCGCACAGCATTGCAGATGAGGGGCCACACTGGTGGGTGCCCAGGCGGCACAGCACCAGCTGGTGGATGCCTGACTCTACGCAGCTGCATGAAGGCGACCCCAACCGCCTGCAGTGGAGAGCACTGTTGTGAAACACGCAAAGCATCAAGTGTAGCTGCCGACTACGATACCTGGCACACGGGTGCAGGGCTGTTCTGCTAAAAGGCACAACCACGTCGTAAATCTACAAGCTTAACTGTACCGGTTACCGGCATGTGCAGCACCTTGCAGCAAACCTGCATACGTGCAACAAACAGACTCTCCGCGTGTTCAGCAAGCATTGCTGATTAACATGCTGCTGCTGCTGCCACCCACCACAGCTGAAAGCAGCCCAGTAACCAGGGCGTGTCAGGCCAAACAAAGGGTTTACTGCCGGCAAGCAAGCTGCTGCTGCTGCTGCCGCTGCCGCTCACCGCACCTGCATCATGCTCAGGAACCAGGCCCTGTACGTGTCGTAGTAGCCCTGCTGGTTCAGCTGCGGCACGACGTCGCTGCAGCTGGTGAAGTAGATGGTGCCATCCGACGTTATGGCCAGGTCGTTTGCGTACGTGATCCGCGAGCCCGGGTCGACGGGTGATGACGCGCTGACATGGCTGGTCAGCAGGGTGATGTCTTTGCTCTGGGCGTCGTAGTAGCTGTACCTCAGCAGGCCCTGCACAAAGAGGCCAGTTGCATGCACGACACACATCAACATGGGTGCTGCAGGGCACGAGTTGTTGCTTGTGTTTGCGGTATATACCGATTATTTGCTGACGGCCAGAACTACTGACTTGCAGTGTAAATATGGCACATCGCAATGCAACACATCAGTTGAGAGGATGGTTGGCAAATGTCTGGCGACAGCAGTAGCACGGGTACATGACTTATGCCCCCACATACATTGGCCGAGTTTGCCAGGCTGAGGTGCCCTGAGGCGTCAAGTATGGCAGGCAGCAAGTTGCCGCTTGTCAGATGCTGCTGATGTCAGTAACATAAGTGACAAGGCAGCGGGGGGCGGCACCCGCTCACCTTCAGCGAGTCGGCCACGACGAGGTGGCCTTCCGGGTCAAAGTGGAAGCCCAGCGGCCGGCCTGCACCAAGCTTCACAATGGGCTGCAGCCAGGCCGTGGCAATACAGCAGTGTGCAACATAACGCAGGGTGTTGGATTCACAGCATGCTTGACAGCTGAACATGGTGTTGAGGCTGCTGTGCAGCAGAACATGCGCAACATGTCCCCTCCTAGACAGCAACGTGCAGAGCACCTGACATGAGGGTGAAGATCAGGCTGTGGGGCAATGCACGGCGTCCAGTGCGGCTCGCACCTGCGCTTGCAGTCTGTAGCCGCCTGCACCATCAGGCGTTGCCTCATACACTGCGTTGGTCCTGTCAACCATGACCAGCTCCCCTTCGAGTCCAACTGCAACAGACTCTGAAAGTACAGGAAACAAGCAGACAAGCGCAACATGCTGAAGCAGATGGCGGGCAAGTCAGGGTCCTGGACGTGTTGTGGTCACTCAACAAGACGCCGCACTGGACCAACGTCAGTGAGCTGGAGGGCAGCACTGTCAGGCCCGCTGTGATGATTGACAGCAAGGTGTTTGGCAGACGCTGCTGTTGCTGTTGACTTGATGAGATGTCTCAGTTGCTTTCTTCTTAGTGCTGGATTAAACCATTGAAGTCAGCTGTACCAGCTGCACAAACTGTGTTGCACTCTGCCCACCAGAGCCGTGAATCTGGCCTTCAAACAGGCGCACGGCCTTGAGCAAGCGCTCATTCAATGCCCACTTCCCCCTGTTGCATTTTCAAACATACGGACAACACAAACTTTACTTAGCAGCACTGCGGAGGAAGAGCAGGACACAGCCTGAAGCCCGTGGTTGCTTTTTGTGCTTTGCACTGCACATCAGGCAGCCAGGTAGAGGTACATCGGCCTGCTTGCCAATGCTGAAGCCCTAACCGACCTAGCATGTTCAGGAATCGTGCATGACCGTGGGCATGCACTGTCAAGGTTTTCGCTTGTACGCAGATGGCAAGCCAGCACGGGTGCACCTGGGCTGGCACTGTTACCCTGCTGCTGCGAGGAAACAGGCACTTGCTGGCGCTTGAGGTGCTACATTGCCTAAAGCCACAACTCCTCCTACCTTTAGCTGTCTTGGATGCCAGTCATAAATCCCTGAAGGCACTTTATTGGCATGCTTGCCTTGAGCTGGAGCAGGCAGAGGCAGTGTAACCACTCCTGCAAAGTAAAGAGGACAGCGGTGAGGCTCAGGCTGCGGACTTATCCTTTCGTGTCAAGAGCAATGACTGTAATTATACCAATGCGCGAATGCTATGTCTGCTGCACGGCAAGAAAACGGCGATCTCCGGAACGCAGCACTTCAAAGAAGCCAGGAGGTGATCAGAGACAGTTCGCACCCAATGAAGCTAATACCAGAGCAGCTGTTAGAGCCAAAGTGGTGACCAGCGCTGCAATCTTCATAAAAGCAGGAGAGCTGCTGGTCGTCACCGTCTGCGGTAAATGTTTGGAGCTGCTGCTCTTCCTTTTGGTCGCCATTTGAACGCAAATGAACACACTGCTCAAGAAACTGCAGGCGCAACGAGCAGGATCAGCTGCCTCAGGACCTGTGGAACATCAAGCTTTGACACTGCTGACATCAGTGATTCACTGCGCTCAGGGGTTTGTCCAACAGGGTTTTGTCCGACAAAGCTGAGCTGGCTGTGACATGTCAACCTCTTTATGACATACTGCTGCACGAAACACTATCGGGTGACAACCTCCAGGAGCTACCCAGTGATGCTGCCATTCTGCTCCAGAATTCAGGCAACCGCTGCTGCCTCTGACTGCAGCGGTTGGCTGCATGTCTCTGACAAACGACACAGCACTAGCATGCAGAATGCTGCCTCTTTTGCGTTCATCACATGGATGATACTTGCCTGGACAGGCCTATCTGCACTGCCGAAACAACGAATTTCCAAAACAGGTCCACTGGCCCACCCGCAGAGGCGCGCACTTGTTGAACAAGGTTCTACATGTCATCAGTGGCGCCAGCATCGTTTACAGTGGGTGGTCCGCGTTGCGTGCATGAGCAGCAGCAGTCATTGGCTTCATGCGGGGGGTTGGGTGGGCTGCCAGTGTACTGCATGCTAGTGCCGTGTCCTCTCCCCAGGCTCATGGGTTGGCTGCTGCAAAGAGAAAGCAGGAACAGGCACCGCCAACCGACGCCAGTGCAATTGTCAGCTGGCACACATCATGCAACTCCATTGGCCTCAACATGCTCCCTCCAAGTGCTCAACATTGCGTCCAGCTTCAACACAGTGCAGTGGGTGAAGCCAGCGATGCTTGCATGCAGAATAGTCGATCAGAGGCCTCGCCTAGGCGTCTGCTGTTCTTGCCGGGCTAGTTTGCTTCAGTGCTGCGTCTTGGTACAGCAGTGTGTTAAAGACAGCAGACATGTCATTACAATGCGTAAAGCCAGCATCGCTTATAGCTGCAAGTGCAGCTGTGCATGAGGGTGGTCGGTTGACTCTGTTTCGCTTTCCTTCTGGGTTGGAGACTCTGAGGTTGGGTGAGACACCCTAGGGGCAGTTCTAACCTAGAGTGCTGCTGCTTGTTACAGTGTCATCACACCTCCCGCTGCGCTGCGCAGCCTGCACATCATCACTTAACCCATTCAAGCCACAGCATCAACGCCATCCGCCCCGCGCCCCACCGGGACAGAAGGAGGGAGCACTGCTTCAGAATGTTTGCAGGTATTGCGCACATTCCAAGCCTTCACCAGAAAATCAGCAGCCTGCACATGATGACAGTGTCATTGGGCAGGGCTTGCAGCAAACAACCACCAAGGTTGCGACTTTGGCTGTCCTTGCTGAACTCCCTGCTAGTTCTTAGCGCGGCTGCTCCTTACCAATGCATGACATGAGATTAGAGGCAACTCTGCAGCAGCGGAGATCATCATGCATTGAACCCTGACAGGGGCGCCATATGGAATTGTGATGATGATGATGATGGAAGTGACGGTGCAGAAGGATGCCTGCAGTGGCTAAGTGGAGGAGGGCTGCTGTGCGTGCAGTCAGGGTTAGGAGTGCTTGCGATAGAACAGCGTGCCAGTGCGCTAGAGCCAAAGGCAACTGGCTGATTGCCCGCTTAGAAATTGAAGATCGATGGTTCAGGTGGTTGCCCAATGAGCCTGTCATTGGATCAAAAACTGGCGATGTTCCCGTCGTGTAACATCCAAATTGTGAAATTGTTAACCTGACCTTTGTTTATATTTGGTGCATTGAATCTGACTGGTCTTCATCATCACTTTGGCTGCTAGTTGAAAGTTGTTGAAGTTTGTAACAAGTGCAGCACAAGCAGCAAACCACCCAGTAGCCCTGCCATCGCAGGCAAAGGGCTGCTGCCAACGTGCAGCGTGCCATTGCAATGTCAATTGACGTCAATCAGCACAGCAGATTGACGCACGCTGCTGGTCCCAGCAACTTGGCAAGTCAACCAGCACGTGTTGGGTTTTGTGGAAAGGTGTCATGCTCAGTACGCGTCTTGAATTGACAGCCACCGTTATCAGGAAGGAAAGTGACTCCGTTGGGTTCAGTTGGCAGTAACAAGGTTAGTAGTGTTCGGCTGCAGCAACAGCTGTGCAGCCGTATGGAAGCATTGTTTGGTGTGGGCTACAATCAGCCTTGGCGCCTATCAGTCAATCGCTGATATGTTACGTCAGCGAAACCCCCTGCCCAGCCAGCTGGTGTTGAATAGCGAAGACGAGCAATTTCAGCCAAGCACACCTTGGTGAAGCAACACTGCAGCAGTATTTTTAGCTATGTGCTGCCTCGTGTGTCTTCAGCTCAGCCTTGTTCCATGGCAGTACCTTGTTTGCCGGCAGCACCTGGATAACGCATTCCCCATATGGTTGTCAAGTTGCAGTGAGTGACTCTCTCCCGCACAGCAAGGCACTGATGCATGACCATTTCACCATACTCAAACAAACTTGGGGTGACTACCCATGCGCCAAGGACTCTACGTTCAAGATATGGCTTTGCTGAATGATGCCGTAGCGCTGCTGGCAGCACCCCTGCTGGTGTGCTTGTGCCAGCGAATGTTCAGTGTTCCAACTTGCAGGTGATATGTCGATGCGACACATTTTCGCAGCCAGTCACCAATCATGCCAAAGCCGTGCCTGCCAAAAGCCCCGCGTAACAGTCCCGGTCTGAGAAGAACTTGAGTGGGTACGGATCGTACACACCGCACAACTCTGCAGGACATTCAATATGCCTTGTATTCCTTATTTGAAACCCGATCATTTCTCTTGTCTCGCTGTCTGAGCTTTCGCCATCGCTACGAAGTTTGAGCACCAGTAGCAGGATGGCTGCGCTGAACAGTACCAGCGCAGACCTAGGGAATGTGAGCGACCAGTTTGACCCTGCTAAAAGCAGTGCCCGCCTCGCGCTGCCACACCGAACCTTGACACGAGGTGCTAGTTGCTGCCTGCTGCAGGTGCACCGACCGGATACAGATGACAGCACGGAACAGTTTCTGATGTATGGCTACAAAGTGGTGCCATGCAGCAAGCGCTACAGGTAGGTGCCGAATTGAGCCGAAAGAGAAGTCTCCTCCCGGCAGGCCCAACATCAGTGCTGACCCCTGTATGCCTCCTTTTGCAGGCATGACTGGTCCGTGTGCCCGTTCAGGTGAGCTTCACGGTCAGCAGAAGGCAGCAGCATCGCCAGGCAGGCAGCCTGCTCACACACTTGTCGTGTAGCAGCAGCTCGCTCGTGCCCGTATACTGACTCGTTTGATTTGCTGGTTGTCACGCAGCCACACTGGAGAGATGGCAGCCAGGCGCGATCCCTCTCGCTACCTGCCCATCTTTTGCTACCACAGCAAGCAGGTGAGGCAACGATCTTTGCTTCGCAAGATGTTGTTTCACATTTGGAGCTGTTTGGGCGCTTCAGGCGCTTGTCAGAGTCCTGCTGCTTAGTTATGATCCGTATGCCTTGGGTGGTGCGCTACCGTCAGCTTGTAATTGCCGTACGGTCAGCCCGAAAATTAGTCGTGTATGGCCATATATTGCTTCGGAACATGTGCCTGCGCCCAGCAAAATATCATCGTTGCCTTATGCCTGGGTTGCAACTCAGCAATCTTGTGATGGTGTGTGTGTACTGTGCTGCTGCCGGTCCTTGCAGCGCCTGCCCTGCCCTCGTGGCGAGGAGTGCCCCTACAGCCATAACGTGAGCAGTGTTGCATTTGCTAGGACAGAATGCTGCCAGGGCGTGTGCGTGCTGTACTTCTGCAACAGACTGGCAGTCATCACAGCATGTGTGCAGCTTTCAATACGTCTTCTTGCCCAGCCTTGCAGCTTGTTATTGTGTGCTATAACAACAGCAGCAGGGATCCTATGCAGAGCTCCTGGACGAGTTGCCCGTGCGTGCGCCAGCAACCATTACTGACACTGAACCTGGGTGTCGGCTTGCACTTCAACTTGTCCTGTTGCACTCCTGCTGCAGTTGTTCGAGTACTGGCTGCACCCGCAGAGGTGGGTACACTCTTCTGCACTAACCTTAGCTCCAGCCAAGGAACTCCAGCACAGCGGCAAGCCTGGTTGCAATGCTCAACATGCATCACCCAGCAGGTTTCCCGCAGTTCTCACGCGCCTGCCGTGTACCAGTGCAGCATAGGGCAGGGCTGGCGCATGTGGTGGCTGTGTGAGTCGCACCCTTTTGTGCACCAAATTCCACACGCATGTCTGACCCGTGTCAGCTCACATTGGCACAACTCGGCACAACTCTGTCTGCAGGTACCGTACAGAGATGTGTCAGTTTGGGGCCAGCTGCACACGCCCGGTGTGCTTCTTTGCGCACGGCGACCACCAGCTGCGCCACACGGGCATGCCGGGCGGCCCGCAGCCGGTCGTGGCACCCCCGGAGCCCAACCCCGCGCTGGCGGCCGCAGGCTTCCCAGGCACGGTCACAGACCCGGCGGTGAAGCAGCAGCAGCAGCTGCTGGCGCTGCAGGCAGCAGCAGCGGGCTTCAGCAGCCACCAGATGCGCAACGACGCACTCCTGCCGGTGGTGGACCAGCTGCAGCACCCAGGCACGAGCGCTGCCGCATACAGCGGGCTGATGGACGGCGGCGGCAGCATGGACATGTCGGCGCTGCACCGCGAACTGTCGCACGTGAGCGCCGCCAACTTCACGGTGCCGCTGCCTTCCAGCGAGCCGCTCAGCGCGCCGCTGCCGCAGCTGCCGCCGGACCTGCTGGAGGCGCTGCACAACATGTCTGGCGGCGGCGGCGGCGGCCAGGCCGGCGGGCCGGGCAGTGGCAGCGGGCTGAGCCCGCTCGGCGGCGGCAGGCTGATCCCTCACGGCAGCGGCATCCCTGCCAGCTTCTCCTCCGGCCTGCCGCCGCCTCGGCCGCTGGCGCGCAGCATGACGGTCGGCGCGCAGCCGCCGCCCCCGCTGCACCACCAGGGTGCCGGCGCAGGGCAGGGGCTCGACGAGCTCACCAAGCAGCTGGCCATGATGCAGCTGATGCAGGGGAACGGGGCGACAGCCGACGCTGCCGCCCCGATGTCGCATGTCAACGGGCAGGGCATGTCGGCTGATTTTCTGGGTGCGCTGGCACAGATGCACCAAGAGCAGCAGCAGCAGCAGCAGGCTCAGCAGCAGCAGCAGCAGCACGGCGTGTCTGGGTCAGCAGCGATGGACCTCGAGGCTTTCCTAGGCGCCCCTGCCTCAGCAGCAATGCTGCAGAGCCCGGACGCCGGCTTCAACTGCTCGCTGCCGTCCATGTACGGCAGCAACCCCTCCCTCACCAGCCTGCTGAGCCAGCACAGCCACGCGGCGTCGGCGGGCGTCCAGCGCGTGGCGAGTGCGAGCGCAGCGCAGCTGCTGGCAGCGCAGCAGCAGATGCAGATGGGCAGCCTGGCTGTCAACGCTCCAGTGTCGCCCGCACTGTCGGATGGTGGCAGGGATGCGCCGAGTCCAAGCAGCAGGGCGTGCCGGGACGCAGCGTCGGGCCCCAACAGCGCCAGCACTGCACGGCGCGGCAGCAGCCACAAGGGCAGCGCAGCAGCGCCGGGCAAGAAGGCGCAGCCCTGGAGTGCGCCTGTGTCGCCCTGCACATCCAGCAGGAATGGCAACGACCTGACTGCACATGATGCGAGGCTGAGCAGCATCAGCTTGACTGCTAATGGCGGCAGGGATGGCGGCAGCAGCGGCGGCAGCAGCCCCAGCAGCCTCGGCGCTGGCCACCCTCACAGCAACGGCGCCACAGCAGCGCAGGTGGCAGATGCTGGCATGCCTGAGGAAGATTTTAGTGAAGCGCCATTCGGCCAAGAGTTTCCAAGCTTCAGTGCTGGGTTCGGCAGTGCAGTTGGCGGCAGCAGCTGCCACCAGCAGCATCAGGACGGGGATGCAGCACCGTTGATGATGATAGGTGGCCAGGCTTTCAGCCGTCTGGGGCAGATGCAGCAGGACTTGACAGCTGGCGGTGCTGTTGTCAGTAAGCATCAGGAGAAGCAGGTGGCTGGCAGCCAGCAGCAGCAGCAGCAGCAGCAGGGCATGGGCCAGGAGATGGCGGTGAAGCTACTGGCTCAGCTGCCTGAGGAGTCTGTGAGGAAGCTGCTGGACCTTGTGGCAAAGCAGGGCTGATTGGGTTCAATCGGGCATTTCATGTTGTTGCGGCATTGGTGTGGTTGACGGGCTCCCAGCGAGCTGTGTTGCTTGACACGGGGAATGACAGGACTGCTGAAGTTGCGTTGATGCTTTGTCATTGCTTTTGCTGGCGTGGCTGCGTCAGCATGTGCTGGCATGGCACATGTGGCTGCGCACGCGCACACAGCAGTTGTTGGTTGTGCCTTGGCCCTGGCTTCTTAGGTTGCTTTCGCTCTATTGCTCTGTTGCAGTTTGACTGCATTGCTTTTATGGCCGCTGTGGCTGCATTATGTTTCCTATCTCTGTCTTTCATCTTTGAGACGGTGCCTGGCGAGGGGCGGTCGCTTGGGTGCGCGTATGTTTTGTGCGCATTTATTTACCTGCAAGACAGACCCCGGCTGTGCCCACGGCAGGGATGCAAGGATGTGAGGGGTCTCCATCAGCTTCCACACAATCACATGTGTTGCTTCTTGCCTGGCCGGTTGTGAGAGCCTGAGCAACGGCACTGCCGCAGCTGCAGGAGCGGGTGTGCTGTCTGCTGTCTGCTGGGACATGCACAGGGCAGGAGCCAGCGTGTAGGGTTTGAAGTGTGGCAGTTGTGATGCTTCGTGCGGTCCACAGTGCTACAGCTGGCCGCACGGCACCAATGTTGGACGTCTCAAAATGATGGGTTCACCCTGTGTGTGCCCTGCGAGCTGCGTGCAGCACACACATGGGCCCATGCTCTTGTGGACAGATGCCGCCAAACACCTCACTGCAGTGGCGGCAGTCAAGATGAGGAGTGGCTGCGAAGCAGCACCAAAACCTACCTAGTGCATTCCTTGTCGCCACCGCCAGGTGTAGGCGCAACGGCTGCCGTGTGGCGTGCTTGGTGACGTGCCTGGGTCATGCATACTCGCAGACTGGCGGCGCCAGCCAGCAGATCAGACGAGTGGAGCCTTCGGGGCAGGGAATAACATTTCTGGGTTCTGTGGGTGTAAGTGGGTGCTTGTGCGTATTCAGCGGTGGTCACATAGAGTCTGTTGGTGCTGCTGGCTACTGGTGGTGCTGCAGCTGTACGTTTTCCTGTGCAGCAGCTCTGTCCCTGCGAGCCTGTCTGTACTATGAGGACCCGCACACAATCACATGATGCTCACAGCACTTGTCACAGGCTGCGGCGCCTACTGATAAAGCAATATGGTGCGCCCAAACATCGCGCATGTACTGGACGGTTTGTCTTCTGTGGGCCGTACATTGCACACATGGGTGGCACATGTTTTTCCCTGCCAGCCAACCCTAACGTGGTTTGTGCACCGTCGGCGCCAAGGGATGTTTTGGAAGCCATGTGTTGGTGTGATGGCACGCCGTGCCATGCATTTGCCGGCACTCAGGTGCCACTTTAGCCTAATCTGCCTTAGCCTAACTCCTTGAGTGTGAGCTGCAGTCCATGAATGTAGCTGTTGGAATTTTAAATGTTTCCGGCGGGCCTCTGGCTGTTGGGTGGGGTCTTGAACTGCCACTAGCCATGCCATGTTGCTGACTGGTTGTAGTTCAACAATAGTATAACAGTAGTATCGCCATACCGAGTCATGCTGAGTTGGGGGACGAGCTGAGGCATGCAACGGCTGTGCTTTTTGTGATTTTGCCTTGTTTGGCAATCTTGTGCTGTGCGTGTTTGGACACCTGTGGTGGCAAGGGGCAGTCATGGCCGAAATTGCAGCTGTGGCAGAGTATGGCGGCAGCTACTATGGGATCGCATAGCGGCACCCTTGCATGCTGCGCATCAACTAAAGAGTGATGCGGACGACACGCACTGCACCAATAAGCTTGACATACATTTGCTGCGGTCATTGTTTTGTTTTGGCATGGATGTGTTTAGTGGCCATGCTTCTGGTACCCTTGGGGATCGATTAGAGCAGCACCTTTTTTGGCCTGCTTTGTCCATATGGAGTTGTGCACGCGGCATGGTGGCGGCTCTGTTCTGTCCTGCTGGCAGGCTTGTGCTCACCTGTCCTGCCACACTGCTGTCGAGGCATTGTGTGCTGCGGCCTTGGACTGCGGCAGCTTGCAAGCGCCGGACACCGCGTTGAGCGACCACCTCATTAAAAAGCAAACGCAGTACTTGATGCACAGTTGGGACGGGTGTCTGCTGCTGCGCTGTCGAATGCACGCCAGACACTACATGGCTTCATACAGTTGAGGTTCAGCCCTGGCTTCTGCCTTGGCGCCACCCTGCGCTTGAACAGGCCTGTGTCCTGTTGTTTACCGGCTCGGGTGTTACATGAGCGACAGCTGCAGCGCATACAACTTTGCTGTCCTTTCTTATCAACGCATACTGCACATGGCAGCGCCGCAGGTTGTCAGTTCGGAACGCTGGTAGGAACAGCTTAGCACTGCCAGCCTCAAGCACACCCGCGCTGCAGATGCAGGGATATCGCCTGTGTACAGCCAACATCCTTTCTTTTGTCACACATTGTTTGCGTTGGTGTTAGCTGCTGTGGGCGTTACACCCACTGGCGCTGCTAGTGGCGGCTGGGCATTGCGTGTGGTCCAAGCTCACACGTGTGCCGCCTCCTTGTTGGTTGCTTCATTACCTTTCTTGAATCGTGCTGTGCTGTGGCTGACTTCCTTTGTTACTCTGCTAGTTTGCAGTTGGCTTAGTGACAGGATATTAGGCACTCGTAGCAAGAGTAAGGGAGTCGTCTGTTTGTGTCATGTCTGAGCAGCGCGCATATGCCATGTGAAAGCGCACAACTGGGATGCAGAGGCCCTGCTGAGCTGTCTTCATTGAAATTGATGCGGTGCTTCAGAGTGACTGGGGTTGCTGCAGGTGTGGACAACAGTAGGTTGGTTGAGGTGACGTGAGATTGTGGCTTGCTGGCCATCAGTGTGTACGATGACTTCACACATCGCCGTACGTTTGCCGGCTTGGTGCTCACAGGTACTGAAACATTGGATGTTGATCATGGCCGTGTTTGTGCACTTGTTGATTCACAATGCAGTCTTGAAGACAGATCGTGGGCAGATGACCACTCGACTGACAGTGACTTCAGCAACAGGCCACTTTGCATGCTAGAGTGCTTCTTCTTCTTCTTCACAGAGCTGCTGCTGTATGTAGTTGGTTTGCTGAGTCGGCAGCGTCTCATGGTGCTGTGCAAATTTGTCAGCACCCGCCTATACTACTATATGATCAACACTGTCATACATCGACAGGTTAGCCCATGTATCACTGATTACTAGTGGTGCGCTCAATCAACTGTTCAGCAATGATGATGCTGGTTCACTTATCATACGCCTGGTAACTTGTTGTTTTTGTGGCTGCTTGATGGCAGGCCCGTACTGACTTGTCGCAAGCTGGGTGTACAAGAACGTCAGCGCAGTGGTTGATCAGCACTGGCAGGCTGGGTTCTCAGTAGCATCATGGACTCTCAAAAGCATCATGTCACCTTTTAATATTAGATTATTAATATCATAGCATCAACCCCGCACCCCACAGGAGCGGAAGGAAGAAGGAGCACATGTTGCTGGCCAGTGCTGATCTAGCCCTCAATCAATCAATCAATCAATCAATCAATCAATCAATCAATCGTTCGTTCCATTTGCGGGGGTGGCGACCTTGGAGGCCAGTGCGTGTCAAACAGCCAAAAGATATTCTTCACCCGACGATCAAGTTATTTGCGAAGATCTAGGCCGGTGCAGGCTGTGACCAGAGCTCAGCGCCCACCTCAACTTCGAACTCTCAGTTCGATTCTACTCGGCCTTTAGCGCGCCTGCGGGCGCGCTTCTTCTTCCTTAACCTTTTTTTCGTGATGCTTGTGAAGTAAGGTGGCGTGCAGGGCTGGTTTGGTGGATCTTGGGCACAGGGCAGCAGGCACTCCACTGAGAACGCGCTTGGGTCAGCGCTACGCTGCTTGGACGTTGATGTCAACAGAAGGCACATTGAACATAAGGCTATGGCACCGGCTACATTGATGCGAACGTGCTTGGGGGAGGCACGCCCACTTCAACGGTCATGACTGGGAACAGACCGATGGACTGTCTGGCGGGCCAGTACCGCCAGGAGCTCCAAGTGGGAGGACAATGCATTGAGCGTGATGCATGCGTCTGCAACCGTGCCAGCAGCCTGCGTTCAATCCCTGCCATTCTGCAGAAGCAGCCAGAGCAGCAACAGCAGCAGTAGGCTCATGCAGCAGTGGTTGCAAATGCGGCAGCAGTTCATGGCCAGGTCTGAGCTGTGTCTCGCCAGCCTTATGGCCGATCCTGTGGCGAGTCTAATGCTGTACCTGGCGTGTCCTGTTGCTACTGCTGCAACAACAGTTGTCGGCGCCGCTGTCGCTTGTTGCTGCCTTCACAAAGTGTGCCTGCTGCCTACCCTGCCGCCCCTGCTTCACAAGCAACTTATGAACATGACACAGGACCACAGGATGTCTCAGGAGTGCAGCCTGGCAGTGCAGACCGGCAGGGCCACAGGGGCCCCTGCAGGCCAGCAGCCAGCTCCTGGCCCCTGTGGTCCTGTGACTCGCCTGCCCAGGCAATATGTGGTGATTGATGGCTTCTGCCATCCAGTCACCAATCCTCGCTTTGGCGAGGGCCCATCTAGCGCCCCTGCCTGCCCTGACGTTAGCTCACACGTGTGGCTGCAGGGTGCATGGCACAAGGTGTGCATTGACACGTATGCCTCCGCTTCTGCAGGTGGCTACGTGGGCACACCCCAACCCGCGAACCGACCAACCCGCATTGCTGCGCGTATTACCAACCCTACAAACCCACTTGCAGCTGCGGATACCGAAGTTCCTGCCGCCACTGCAGCACCTGGTGGCCCCACTGAGATTGAGGCTGCACCGTCCAGCGGAACAATCACTGGGTCTAGCCGCGCCCAGAGACGTCAAACCAGGGATGAGAACAGTTGGGGTTACCAGGTGAAGTTGTTTGGCCCACGCAGGACAGCAACCACCGTCGCCCAGGTGCGGGCCGCAGGCCTGAATGCTGTTGCACAGATGTCAGGAGGAGATGTGCCATGCGACTTGCTCACAGGCAGGGCCTTCTGGGCGGGGCAGACAGCCATCGTGTTCACCGTGCCGTCATCGGCAGTGCGCCAGCTGACAGCATGCATGGTGGTCATGCTGAAGCAGCAGCTTCAGCGTGTACTGCACTGGCGCGCTGTATTCACCTTCAATGGCGCAGTCATCCTGTCAGCACGCGGGGCTTATGCAGGCCGCACTCAAGCGGGCCGGCGTGAGCAGCTGAGCGCCGGCCTGGTGCTGTCTAACCAGTATGCTGTGCTCGAGCCTGATGCTGAGTTGTCTCAGGCCGCATTACCGGGTGACGACTACGCCGCTGAGGGCTACACGGAGGATGAGGAGGATGAGCTTGTGCCTGCATCCGAGGACGAGGAACAGCAGCCCGCAGGCACTGAGCAGGCAGCACCTGCTCGGCGCAGCACAGGTCAGCAGCAGGGCTGCAGGCACAGCCAACGCTCCAACAACACCAGGCCCAGCCGCAGGACCCTGCAGCATCGCCGCCACCGCCCCAACAGGACACCGGTGCAGCCAGGTAGCAGTGGATTGGTGTGCGGCGTCCTCAATGTGAACAACATGCCCAAGGCAGGTCAAAGCCTGGTGGAAGTTTGCCAATTACTCAAAAATCTGCGCTGCGACATCATGGGCTTTGTGGAAACCAAGGAGGCGCCAGGGAAGCTGCGGCCTGCCGATCTCATTCCGGGCTACACATACATCAGTAAGGCCAGGCCTCTTGGGGAGAATGGGTGTGCCAGTGGTGGTGTTGCGGTTGCTGTGCATGCCGCTGTTGCCAATGCTGTGAAAGTGTTTGCTTTTGCTGATCAGCAATACGAGGATGCACTATGGCTAGTGATGCCAGGGCAGAATGGTGCACCTAAGCTGTTTATTGGAGTGGTGTATATGCCTGATATGAACAAGCATGCGCCAGTGAGGAGGGCTGCTTACTCAGCGCTGCAGGAGGACCTCGCATACCTGTCGAGCAGAGGCTCTGTGTTGATCATGGGTGACTTCAACGCCAGGGTCGGGCAAGGTGCAAGCCCCACAGATCGCATTGGCATGCATGGCGAAACAACCACAAACAACAATGGCGAACTCCTTCTCTCGCTGCTCAATGCCGTCAATCTCTACTCACTGAATGCCCGCACAGCACCCACCTCTCCCCACCAGCACATCACATGTGACAGGTCCCACAGGGGCACCGCGCGGAGGTCCCTCAATGACTACATCATTGCGTCTGCTGACATTGCTATGCCGTGCCAAGCTGCCGCCAGGCCAACAGCCAAGGTTGGGCCATACACAGTGGGTTCTACTGACCACCTGCCAGTGTCTGCTTGCATTCAAAGGCCTGTGGCACGTCGCCCTGCAAAACAGGTCAAGCTGCGCCTCAATGCACAGCCGAATGATTTCAAAATGCGCAATGGGGAGCAATCGGCCGAACTTGAGGCGTACCAGGAGGCCCTGGCACAGCTGGGCGCTGCTTATACGTCCACTATTACCGTGCTACAACAGCAGGTTTCTGCAGCTCAACTTACGGCCAATGCTGCAGTACAACAAGCACATGCGCAGCTGCTGGGAGCGCTTCGTCAGGCGGTCAATGCCAGTTTTGGGTTTAAAAGGGTCTGGGTTGGCAAGTCCTTCCCGTGGTGGACACAGGAGCTGACAAATGCTGTGCAGGCCAGGGTGCAGGCCTTTACACAGTACAGGGAGTCCGGCCTTGTTGCAGACTGGGATGCATTTGATCAGCAGCGCAAGGCTACTGCACAGCTTATCAAAGCAGCTGAGAAGCAGCACAAACAGCGATGCGAGCATGCAATCACTGCAGCGTACAGAGACCGCTTAAGTGATGACAGCACGCTTGGGGAGAAGGATATGTGGCAGCTTGTGCGTCGCCTGTGCCCTAAGCATGTCAGCGAGGCCGTGTACAGTGTCATGCAGCACCCCTCAGGACAGACGGCTTCAACCCCTGCAGAAAAAGCAGATGCATTCAAATGCCACTATCAGCGTGTTGGTAGCCATGCAGCGTTTGCCGCCGCAAACCCCCAGTTAGACCCAGCGCACATGACACAGGTTGCCGCCAATGTACAGCAGTACCTTCATGACTCAACCGCACCTCATGCTGCCCCACCCTGCCCGCTGGACTTGCCCATCACTGCCGCCGAGGTTTCTGCATGCTTGCAGCGTCTACGCACAGGCAAAGCTGGCAACCCTGCAGAGGAAGGCATTGTCAACGAGCTTTTGAAGTACGGAGGCAACACAGTTGCAGACATGCTGCTGCAGTACTGCAGCCTCATGTGGCAGCTTGAGCAGGTACATCAGGTGCCGGGGACAGTCGTCAGCATGCCTAAGAAGGGCGATCTGACAGACCCAGGCAACTACCGCGGCATCACCCTGCTCAGCGTGCTCTATAAGTTCTACACCAGCGTCCTCAATCAGCGCCTTATCAAGTTTGCAGAGGGCGAGCAGCAGGAGCAGCAGCAGCAAACACAAGCACAGCAGCAGCAGCAGCAGCAAGGCCAGCATTCAGCACAACAGCAGCAGCAGCAGCAGCAGCAGCAGCCACGCGCAACTGCTGCTACAGCAGCAGCGGCGCCGCTGCTGCACGAGAGTCAGAACGGATTCCGCCCCAAGCGCAGTTGTGCTGACCATCAAAGCGTGCTCAGCGAGGTCCTTAATGGCAGGAAAGCTGAGGGAAAGGAGTCATATGTGTTGTTTGTTGACACCTTCAAGGCATTCCCTACGGTCTGGCTTGATGGCTTGTTCCAGAAGCTGTGGGATAAGGGTGTGCGTGGCAAGATGTTCCGTGTCTTGTACAACCTGTATCAGGGCGCGCAGCGTGTGGTGTCTCATGAGGGTTGCACCACGGATAGGTTCACCTGCGACCTTGGCCTGCATGAGGGTGATGTTATTTCGCCCACACTGTACCTGTTGTTTATCGACGACTTGCTGCGTGACGTGCATGCAAAGCACCCTGGCGTTACCCTCATGGGCCCTCGTGACGAACCTGCAGGCCAAGTTGTGGCAGCCATGCAGGCTGATGACTTTGTTGCTGTCTGCGGGTCTCTGTCTGAAGTTCAGGCTGTGGCTGCAACTGTCTACAATTACAGTTGCCAGTGGCGCTTCAAGCTCCACAGCTTGAAGTCTGCCGTCATGCATGTGCTCCCAGCAAGACAGACCAGCCAGCTGGTCGACTCCGGCATTGTTTGGAACAATGTCCCTGTGCCTGTTGTATCGGAGTACTGCTATCTTGGCCTGTGGTTCAACAATACCTGTACATGGACCACACATTTTGAGAAGATGCTGGCTAAGGTGCAACGTGTGAAGGGTGCGCTCATGCCAATTTGGAAGAGCCGCAGCATCAGTGTGGAGGTTAAACGCATACTGTTGCTGACGTGTGTCCGTCCCATTGTCGAATATGGCAGTGAGGTTTGGTTTCCGTCCACAGCTAGGCAACTGCAGCTGATTGACAAAGTGCAGACAGACATCATCAAATGCGCAATGCGCTGTGGCAAGGAGCGCCCATGCTCTTCAGCTCTCTTGGCAGAATGGGGTGTGAAACCGTTGCATATGTGGCTTCATCAGAGGGCTTTGGAGTACTACTACAGGATTCAGCGTATGCAGGGCGTTCGGCTGCCAAATCAAGTGTTTACAGCTGAATGGAGGCGTCCTAGTGGTGCTGTGGCGGTGACACCGTGGCACAAGTATGTGCAGAGCCTGCTGTGCAAGTATGGTGTGAATGTTGTGACCGCGGAAGGCAGAGCCAGTGCGTGCAAGAGCCATGTCAACAAGCAGGTCAAGACACTACATGCTGAAAGGATTGCATGTGAAACGTTGGAACACTCCACTCTGAGTCGGTATGTGGCTCATGTGCATCCCTCTCATGTTGATGCTATGGGTTTCAGGAGGCCTAGGCCGTACTTGCGTTCAGTGGCAATTCCACGTGGTATTGAATTGCTGTTGCGTGTTCGTATGGGTTGTCTGTGTGTACATGAGCGTACTAGTCAGTTTGGCGGTCGCAGAGCTAACTCCACTTCAGGATGTCCTTGTTGTGGTGCAGAAGTTGAGTCTTTGTCACACTTCATGTTTGATTGCCCTGCTACTTCTGCTCAGAGGGATGATATGTTTGCTGAGATCAGATCCCTGCCTGGTTGCGTTGAAAAGTTGCGCAGCGTTTTGTCCATGGCTGATTCGTCAATCAAGGTGTTGCGTTTTGTATCTGATGATATTTGGGGCAGTTCTGGAAGATGTCTGATGGTGTCACCGTGTATTGCTGCTTTTCTTGTCAAGTCTTGGGATGTGCGCAATGCATGCAAACATTCTGGAGCAGTGCTCCCTCCTCTTTCCGCCCCGGTGGGGCGCGGGGCCGATGGCGCTGATGCTATGGCTTGAATGGGTAATATGATGATGATGATGATGTTGCTGGCCAGCTTGCCTGCATAGCAGCACACTCGGAGCACCAGGAGAGCTTAAGCGGGCCGCTCCTGGTCAAGCATTGCTTTGAAGGTATGTCGTTTTGCATTTACCTGGAGCCCAAGAGCCGTTACATCCGTTCTTTTACATGTGCTGTACAGCTGGCAATATAATCATCATCATCATATTACAATATAATGTGGTACCACGGAAGGATGACCCCAGCCGGGGTGGCCAGTGACTACCCTGTAGTGCCCTGTACTACAGCAACAGTACTGCATGCTGTGCTACAGCAAAAGTATGCATGAACCTGAAAACAAGCCAGACTCCAAGCCCACCCATCATGCTGCTGCCAGGCACCAAGCCTTGGTGCTGCGCCATTGCAATGCAATGCAATGATCATGCAATGCAATGATGGATGGTGCAAGCCTTGGCAAGGTGCAGCCGTGGCAGATGCGGGGCAGGTGGCTGCAGCCTTCTCTGTATGTTTGTCAGACAGCTGTCATCCAATGTCAGCCACCTCCTGCTCTGCATGGTGGCTGCCGCCTCAGCAGAAGAGATGCGGCTTGCTTGTGTGCCGCATGAAAGGACAATATATATTAACAAGTGACGACAAGGCAGGGTTACGTTTTCAGAAGGAACGTTCCTTTGATTACCACGCGTGTTACGGTTTGAATCGGTTGTTACAACTGTTCAGGTGTGGAGATGGTGTGGTGTGTCACCACAGAGGTATGAAAAGATTTGGTCACTCTCAATGTACCTAGAAAAGGTTGATTATCCACAGCCTAATTCATAAAAAGCTGTGCTCGGCTGTTGCATTGGCAAAATATCGCACTATTGCCACCACGAGAGTTATTTATGCGGAAGCGGACCTTAATACAGCTCAGTTAGATTATAATAGTCATTAGTCTGCGGGCAAGTCGGCTGCCTACAGTATTTGGTACTGGCGCCTTTCAAATTCATGGACGAGGCTAGCCTTTAGGTAAATAATCATCGTTGTGTACAAGAAACTTTGATTTTGAACCTGTCAGTGCTGCATCAACACGTGCAAGCTATGCCAACCGTGGTGGCAACTTTTCAAATTAGCTGCTCCTCTTGTTGTGCCTGAAGAGGTACAACCGTGTGTTTGCTGCATCAATCGTCACGTTGGTGATGATATTTTGGTGAAACACCCTCAGCCCGAGTGTGATGGTGTAGGGCAGGCACTGAGCCGTGGTTTGGGCTACTGTTGCAGGGAGGCGGGAGGTCAGCAGGTGGCCACATGAGTGCCCCGCTGGCAGATGAAGGGCAAGGTATGCAAAGCAGTCATAGCAGATATTCAATAGCACTGCTCATCAGCTAGCAGTCCCCACCAGCAAACCTCCAACAAACTCTCCCACCTGTGCTGGCGCTGCAGGAGGGCAGTACTTCCTTGCAGGCGTGGGGGAGCAGCTGCTGCTTCCGGGGCTGGCCCCGCCGCAGCCAGCCCCAGCTGGGATGCAATACAAGCGCTGTAACTGCAAGAAGGCCAAGTGCCTCAAGCTGTACTGCGTGTGCTTTGGAGCAGGTGGGCATGCAGCGTTGTGCGACAAGCATCCACACATTTGCTGTGGCAGCCGGCGTGGCAGGTGCACAAGCAGCAGTGACATCCACTTGTTCTGGCTGCGGGTGTTGATCAGGTCAGATGTGCAGTTGAATGACAGTGCTCAAGTACCAAAGCAGCAGCAGCAGCAGCAAGCAGTGTGTGATCTATTGTTGGGGCAGCCTGTGTCGTGATTGACTTCATGCGTTCAGCTTGGCGCTGCAAAAATAGCACGCGGGGGCGAAATTCAAGATGTAGAGCACCCCAGCCACTGAGGCACAAGCCATGCAGCGCCTGTCCCTGCAGGCAGTCAGCAGCGAGGATGCATGCCTCACGCAAGCTGAACATGTTGCGGTGTCACAGCAACAGTGTGACACTGGTTAGGGTGTGGCTCTGCAGCACAGACACAGCAACATTGTCCAAGCACAACTGGTGCTCGGCCATGGCATTTGACTTGTGGGTGTACTGGTCATGGCCTGTCGACAGGTCACTCTGTCTTTGAGATGTATGTGTTATCGCTGATTTATGACAGAGTTGCCGGCAGCGTGTGTCTGGCACCCAGCTGTGCCGCTGCTGGGCAGCCAACCACAAACATGATTACTTGTGAACGCTAGCTAACTTTACGCTTTCCGATCTGCTGCTGGCTGCTGTGTGGCAGGTGTGTACTGCCAAGGATGCAACTGCATCGACTGCTCCAATGTGCCGGAGAAGCAGGCTGTGGTGTTTCAGGAGCGGCAGCGCATCTTGCAGAGAGAGCCTATGGCCTTCAGCTCAAAGGTGCGGCACACATTGACAGCAACACAGCCAGCAGCCTGCTGCTGCTGCTGCTGCTGCAAGCGCTGCAACCTGCTCGGACATCAAATTGCTGTGCTGGGAGCTGGAACTGCTGAGCAGAGCTTGAATACACACCATCCAGCTGCTGCAAAACAACTTTGCAGACGCTCAAGTTCTTGCTGGTACTTGCTTGCGGGACAGCCACATGCAAGGGTTTTGCGTGTGCTGTTTTCCAGGGGAGGTGTATGCACTGTGCCACAACCGCTATGGCTCCAAGCCATAAATTTACCACAAAGCAGACGGTGGTGTCGGCTAGGTTGCTCGACAGAGTGTGCGTCATGTGCCAGCTTGCCTCTTGGCAGTGGCCCGGTGTCATACTGCAGCCATCTGTTGTATAAGCTGATGCCATGCACCACCCTGGCCTGTTTGCTGCGCTGCCGCACCAGGTTGTCGGCCCTGCACACTTCAAGGGCTGCAAATGCCGAAAGTCTCGCTGCGTGAAGAAGTACTGTGACTGCTATGACGCGAAAGTGCGCTGCTCCGACATGTGCAAGTGAGTGGGGTCAACGGGGCTGCTGATGCTGCTTCTGAATTTGCTGCCATCCTGCAGCTGCTGTCAAGCATGGGTTGTAGAATGGCGCAAGCTGTGATTGATCTGGCTGTGGTGCTGACTGAGGTGAGTCCACACAATTTTGTCAAGCGCGCTGCGCTGTACGGTTGCCACTGTGCAGGTGCAAGGACTGCCAAAACCAGCCGCACAACTTTCAGGGGGGTGCTGCTGCAGCTGCTGCTGCTGCTGCACCTGGCTTTGCCAGCATGCAGCCTGTGCAAGCGCAACAGCACTCACTGCTGCTGGCTCTGCAGCAGCAGCAGCAGCAGCACGGCGACGCAATGGAGATCGACCTGCCGCATCAGCTAGGGTGCAGATGCTGCAGCAGGTGCGCTGCGCCTACCGGTCAGCCACCCAACAAGCAATGTCCTGCCAAATTGCCAGCCAGCCTGTACTGTCCTGCTTTGTGTCCAGCAACAGTCATGCAGCCCTGCGCAAGCCCTTGAACGGCTACCTGGAAGCCGGTTCCAGCAGCCCGAGGTATCCTGCGCACTGCCTGCTGGCTTGTGCATCGCATGCTCTCTCTGGCTGACGTGTTATTGTGCATTGCGCTGCGCGCCTGGCTTGCCATTGCAGGAACACGGTATGGCGGCAGAGCTGCAGGCCTACGCAGGCTGCCACCCAGCCTCCTACCCGGGGTCCGGCGCAGGCTCCCAGCCAGGGTCGCAGCCCGGCAGCAGGCCAGGCTCACCACCTGTGCAGGCGGTGAGCAACAGGCGACAGCAGTCCCTTGCTGCAGTAGCCCCACATGTCAGGTTGGGGTTGTGACTGCGCTGCAGTGTAAAGAGGCACGAGCCGCAAACTTTCGCAGCGCTGCCTACCTGCACGAGTGGACGGTGACTTAGCAGGCCTGCTGTGCAGTCCTTACCGGCTGGCTGGTGCACATGTCCATGTGCCTTCACCATGAATCATTCCCGTTCTGTGCACCGTACTGCTGTGCTGGCTTCAGCCCATGCAGGTGATGCTGCGGCCGGGAACACTATCGCAGCAGGCCAGCATGCTTGGCAGTATGGCTGGCATGATTTGGCGAGCTTCACAGCCAGGCCAGCCACCGTCGGGTGCTGCGATGCCAGGCTTCGGCAGTGCTGCTGCAGCAGGCGCAGCAGGCCCTGGCGCCGAGGCGTTTGGGGTCGGCAGCAGCGGCGGCGGCCAGCGTGCCCAGCTGCCTGCCACGGGCTCGCTGCCTGTGTCCCTGCCAGTCGGTGTGGGCGCATGGGAGGAGCGGAGCTGCCCGTACCGCTGGACCCAGCAGAAGCAGCAGGCATGAGCCTGCCACTGCCGGCAGCTGGCCTGCAGCTGCTGCAGCAGCACCCGGGCGCATGGCCGCCCCAGCTGCAGCTCGGCGTGCCCGGCAGCCTGGCGGCCGCTGTTGCTGCTGCCGCAGGGGCGTCAGGCACGCAGGCCGCACAGCAGCAGGCGGCGGCTGCAGCGTCAGCTGACGCACAGATGCAAGCCCGCGCTGCCAGCGGGCCTAGCAGTGAGCAACGGAGCAGGGAGAGCAGTGCGGCGCCGTCGAAACAGCAGCTTGCATGCAGCGAGCAGGGCATCAGGGACAGCAGCATGGAGCAGCAGCAGCAGCAGCAGCACGGCAGCAGGGAGCCATCCGTAACGCTGCCATCCCCTCTGCCGCGCTAGCAGCTGCAGATGCTGTGAAGCTGCCTTTGTTTAAAGACAACCCGGCAGCAGCAGCTGCAGCAGCAGCAGACGCGACTGGTGCAACAGTTGCACACACCCACGTGCTCAGCAAGCCAGAAGCAAACGGCCCACCTCATGCACATGGGCTGCTTGCCGCTGATCCTGGCTGCTTGGCATACAGCATTGCTGACGTTACTACGGCCATGCAGCAGCCTGCAGCTGACGGGGAATGTTACAAGCAGCATATGTCTTTGGCAGATAGCCAGGTCATGGCGGCAGCTGCTGCAGATGTGCAGCAGCAGCACCAGCAGCTGGACGAAGAAGCTATGCAGATTGACCAAAGGCATGACGTTCAACAGGTGCTGCAAGGTGCTCGCCAGCAGCAGCTGCAACAAGCCAGGCACGATATGTATGAGGAATGCTTTGTGTACCAGCAGGAACAGCCACAGACAGGCACGGCTGCAGCAGCTGCTGACATGGGTGCTAGCAATGCCGCAGCAAGCAGAGTGGAAGCGCCAGCAGCAGCTGCACAGCTTCACCAGCAGCAGCTGCTGCAGCCGTTCAAGCTGCCTATGTGGTCCCCGCCCTACCAGCTGCATGCCAGGGCTTCATGAGCCGGGGAGATGATGCAGCAGCAGCAGCAGCTGCAGATAACGGCATGGCATTCGGTCAGGAAATGGCATCAGCCGCAGCCGCCGCGGCAGCTGCGGCTGCCGCAGCTGCCAACGCGCTGGAGGCGGGTGGTCCCGTTGCCGGCGGGGCCGTGGACGCCAGCGTTCTGCTGCGTGACCCGGCCTGCGCGGGGCAGCTAGCGCAGCGTGCAGGGCTCGGGGAGAACATCGCAGTGGCTGCCATGAATGCGGCGCAGTTCCTGAGGTGGGGTGGCGCAGCTTGCTGTGTGTGGGGGTTTGGTCCGGTGCACCGAAGCAGCCACAGCTGTGTGTGGGGGGGCATGGCCACCCCATGCTGGCCGGCGCCAACTCAGCATGCGCCCCCTGCAAGCCGCCAGCATTGCAGCGCTGCACGCATGCCATGCCGCCTGGCCCCGCACTCCCGTGCATGACACGATGCCTTGCAGCTGACTGCTTGTGATTGCTGCTGCTGCTGCTGCTGCTGCTGCCGCCGCAGGGACATCATCAGCTTGAGCAGGCTGGACCCTTCATCACTAGCCTTGCCAGCATCTGCTGCACACCTGGCACTTTGGCCTGGGTTGATGCCACAGCAGCACCCCTTGCAGCAGCAGCAGCAGCAGCAGCAGGCTCACAGGGAGCAGCCGGAGCTGTCTAGGCTGCGGCATGCTGCCCCAGTCAGCTCACCTGGCATCGGCTCGTCAGGCAGCAAGGTGGCCGTGCTGACAAACCAGCCGCTGGCCGCCATCGCGCAGCCAGCAGCTGCAGCTGCAGCTGGCCATGCAGCTGGCATGCGTGTGTTGACGGCGGTGCAGTGCTTCCAGCAGGCTCCACGGCACCACTTGCAGCAGCCACAGCAGCTTGGCTCAGCAGCAGCAGCACCGCAGCCGGAGGGGACGCCAGCAGTGACAGCAGCCGGCAGCACAGGTGATGCTGGTGCTTTTGCCGGCGTGACGGCCGCTGCTGCTGCTGCTGTTGCGTCTCGCACAAAGAGCTTGACCAGCGTGGCAGGTGCGACCAGCACGCCGAGCCCAGTCACAGGGCAGGCACTGCGGCAGGCAGCCGGAAGCTTGCGGGGGCCGTCACCGCTTGGGCCGGCTCCCGGCAGCCGCAGGGGCATGGAGGCTGCAGGCCTGTCTGCACTGCTTGCACCCGGCAAGCAGCAGCAGCAGCAGCAGCAGCAGGGTCAGGGGACGCCTGTCATGACAGCAGCGCTGGCCGTGGCCGCCGTGGCGCCCGGGTCTGGGGCCAGCAGCGCCGCGGGTGGGCCTGCTGGCAGCGGCAGTGCGCGGCGCAGCATGCAGCTGCTGCCTGGCAGCTTCCGGCTGGCAGGGGCCAACCAGTCGCCAGGTGAGAGCGCTGGCTGCCGACTTGATGCGCCGAGCTGCATGGCTGCACGCTCAGCGAGCCTGCTGCGCTGTGATGTCCCCGTCAGGCACGATGCTGGGCCACAGCTGCTGCTGCCGGCATTTAAAGTTGCTTGCTTGTTGCGGCCTAGGGGTTGGCCTCCAGTTCGGTGGCAGGATTGTGTACACAGTGACTTGCAGCGGTTGGGAATCCCTCGTCAGATGGATGACCTGCGTGGTTACTGTCTTATGAGGGGCGCATGGCGTTCTATGGTCTACAGGGTTACACACCCTGAGGCCGTAGGGGCTCCCCTGCGGTTCTCCCGTTCCTCCTCCCACTACAGGCAGCAGCAGTCACTCATGAGACAGCAACGCCTACAGCAGATGTATCTGGTTTCTAGTGAGCCGTTTATGATTGCTGGTGTGGGCTGGCAGTGCCCTTGTGGGAGGATTCATCCCACGCGGGAGTGCACTGACGCTGTGGTCCAGCTCAGGGCCATCAGTGATTAGGGTTTGGGTATGATCATTGCATGAGAGATCTGTCAAGCGAGCGCTCTTGCGTTCAAGGTTTTGGCCGTATCTGGCCCTAGCTTGTGGGCCTGCGCCCACCGGTTAGGAACCACTGAAGGTGGTTTGGGAGCGGCTCCCCTTTCTTTTGGGTTGTCACTCTTGCTAGAAAAACGTATAATTGATTGATTGATTGATTGCTTGTTGTGAGCCTGGCACAATGGGCACAACGCAATGTGCCACGTTCAGTCTGTTCTCAACACCCCTGGTGTCGAACTGTAACTGCATCTCTTCACTGTTTGCTCGTGCCGCCACAGCAGCTGTGAGCCACGGCAGCCCGGCGGCACCGGCCCACCTGGCCACCAACCCCCTGCTGGCGCATGCACTGGGCAGCCACCTGGGGCCAGCTGCGGCGCGGAGGTACGACAGCCCTGCAGGCTCCATCTCGCTGGCGCCCTCGGTGGCAAGTGGCGGCCCAGGCGACACAGCAGCAGCGCCAGCAAACCAGGAGCAGACGCCCGTGTTCAGCAACGGCATGAAGGCGCAGCAGCTGCAGGACCGCATGGCCCAGCAGCAGGCCCAGCACGTGGACTTTGAGCAGCAGCAGCAGCAGCAGCAGCAGCAGCAGCTGATGCTAGCACCTCACGAGCAGCAGCAGCAGCAGCAGCTGGAGCATGGGCTGGATGAGCAGCACCTGCATCACGGCGACACCTCTGCAGCAGCAGCAGCAGCGGCGGCTGGCGGTGCGCAGACGCCGCTGAGTGAGCTCACCATGGCCGCCGCTGCTGCCGGCTGCTCGGCCGCGCCCACGCCGAGCTTCTGGCAGCAGGCACTCCAGCTGCCGGGCAGCTGCGACATCGACCAGCTGCCGGGCTTCAACCTGTTCAGCGGCAGCCACGGCAGCGGCGGCACCGGCCTGCACGACATGACCCCCAGCAGCCTGCTCATCGCGTCCCTGCTGGCGGCAGGCACACGCCGACCGACATGTTCCTGACGTCGCCGCTGCCGCCGATCGGTTCGGCGCTGCGCGCGGCGGGCGCGGCGACCGGCGGCGCGTCCGGGCTGCGGGCGGCCGGCCTGCGCGGCGGCGACGTGACGCCGGTGCTGCTCAGCGTCGGCGGCGGCGCGCTGCAGCACGGCCTGTCCATAGGCAGCGGCAGCACGGGCGTGCGCAGGGGCGCCAGGGGCAACGTGCTGCAGCGCAGCGCCGCGGGCAGGGCCGGCAGCGGCGTGGGCGTGAGCGCGCTGTGCACTGGGTGGGGCAGCGGCGCGATGGCGGCGCCTGCGCCCGTGCAGCCCGCGGCAGCGGGCGGCGCGGCTGCGGCTGCGACACCTGTGGCCGGTGCCCCGCAGCAGGCGGCGTCGGTGGCGCGGCAGCTCCTGCTGCAGCAGCAGCGGCAGCGGCAGCAGGCGGGGGCGGCGACGGCAGGCAGGAGGATGCGCCAGCCAGCGGCGCCAAGGCAGACACCGACAAGGCCGCAGCGCGCGCGGCCGCCGCGGCGGCGGCCGGCGCTGCGGGTGCGGGCTGCTGGCTGCTGGTGCAGGCGCGTGCGGCGCTGGCGGCATGAGCAGCCTGCTGGCGGCCGCAATCCTCGTGTCCCCGCCAGGCTCGACCCCGATGAGGTGCGGCGCGCCCTGGCCAGCCGCCTGCAGCAGCACCACTGCGCGCATGACTGTGCTGGTGCACGTCAGCGCTCGACAGCGGCTGTGCTGCGGCTGCCATCGCGTGGGTGTCTGGCTCTGTGCTGTCTGCGTGCTATGGTGATAAGGGGCGCACTGCGGCTGAGCACCGCAGCCTTCTGCTGGGCTTGCCGCTGGAGCGCACACGGGTGTCACTTGCCTGGGCCTGCATGGCGCCGGCATGCTGAGCGCACACGGGTGTCACTTGGCCGGCATGCTGGCCCCTCACCCCCCCCCCCCCCCCCCGCTCTGCCGGGCTCCCTGCTGCTGCAGGTGCCTGCCAAGAGACGCCGCCAGGATGCAGGCCCTGAAGCCACATCAGCAGCAGCAGCAGCAGCAGGGCAGCACTTGCAGGCACCAGAGCAGGCTCCAGGTGTCACCAAGCCGGCTCCTGCAGCAGAAGGAGCTGCAGCATCGCCCAGCAGCAGCCAGGAGCTCGACACCAGGCACACCACCGATGCAACAACAACCTGCCATCCACTGCCTGCCGCTGCTGGCGCTGCCGCAGCAGTAGATAGCCCAACCAGCTTAGAACATCAGCAGCAGCAGCAGCTGACCAGGTGCATACTGATGCGCAGCCGTGCCGTGCTTTTGAGCCAGCCAATGCAGCGGCATCGGGAGGCCAACAGCCTGCAGCAGCAGCAGCAGCAGCAGCAGCCAAGCAGCACATGCAGCATCTGGAACTGCTGCCACCAGCGCAGCAGCAGCAGCAGCAGCAAGCTCTGCACTGCAGTGTAGTTGAACGGCGCTGCTCTGGTGGTGCCGCAACAGAGCGGCGGCTATCAAATGGCACAGTACAGCAGGAGCTGCCACATCAGCAGCAGCAGCAGGCGCAGCAGCAGGAGTGGGGCTCACAGCTGGAAGCTGCGGCTGCACACGGCAGCCAGCCAGGGCGCAGCAGTATGAGCGGCAGTCAAGGCCAGCAGCAGCAGCAGCAGTTGCAGCATGCCTGCCTGCAGCCGGTTCCAGAGAATGAGGAGCTGGAAAACGTCGAGCCGCAGTCGGGCCTTGCTGCTGGCGCTGGCAGTGCTGCAGGTAACTTGCAGCAGCAGCAGCAGCAGCGCAGGGTGCGGCGGAGTGCTGCTGCGGCGGAGCTTGGCAGCGTGCAGAGCACGTGGCAGGCAGGGCCACCCGTGATGGCTGCCAGGTGAGCGGGGGAGGGGCAGCGGCTTTTTCATTTGAAGCCTGCTGCACACCCAGTGTCTTCACACCGCACCAGACAGCTGTCCACATCAACTGCAGCCATGCCAGCAATGCTTGACAGCACACACACACCACTGTTGGCCTCAGCTGCCAGCTGCAGTCACGGGGCGATGAGCAAAGTGCGGCTGTGTGGGTTGCGCCTGCTGAGACGTTGCTGCGCCTGCCTGCTGCCGTGCTGCCAGCAGCAGGATGCGCAGCTCCCGCCTGCAACAGTCAAGCTGGTAGCAGCAGCGGGACCTAGACATCCCCTCCCAGCACCAAAGGCAGCAGCAGCAGCAGCAGCAGTAGCAGGGCAGCAGGGTGACGTTGGGCTGCTGCAGTCACCGCCGGTGATTGTGCGGCCCAGCTTTGGTGGTCGGGTGGGTGCACGCTGCAGGTGGCACACGGCAGCAGTACTATATACAGCAGTCCAGCTGTACAGCACACCGCAGCAGCACTGTATGACGCTATCGCATAGCACTGCAACACCAGCCAGCAACACATATGGTGCAGCTGAGCCAATGCACTCTCCACCATAGAACAGCAACCAGTCTCAGCAGCAAACTCAACATTGCGTGATGAGCTGCTGGCAGGCAGTTGCAGGTGCAGCAGCCGATGGTCTGCCGCAGTCCATGTGATGTGCGTCAACTGCTTGTTGCTGACAAGGCAGTGCTGTACCTGCTGGTGTTGCTGATGCAGCCTGCCACTGACAGGAGCCCCAGCATTGAGAGCTTTGCAGCTGCTGAGTGCATGCTGGCCCTGGGCGACCCCTCACACTTCAAGCAGAGGTAGCAGCTGCTTGCGGCGGCATGCTAGTTTGCAGAGCAGCGATGCTGGAAGCCTGCTCCATGCCAGAAAAGGCAGAGCAGCGGCTCCAAACAGGTAGCGGTGCTGCTGCTACATGCAAGATTGAGCTGCAAGCGCCGCCATTGCCACTAGCAGCAGCAGCAACAGCAGGCAGCCACCTGCTGACGACAGCAGTGTCTGGCAGCAGCAATCAGAGGCGCCGGGCACACATGAGCCGCAGGAGGGTGCCGCTGCCGGTGGAAGCGGCTGGTAGGGAGAGGGTGTGAAGCTGCCTGCAGGGAATCCATGTTGAGATTAGTGGCCGCAGTGGTTTGGGGTGCTTGGTGTACTGGTGGTGGGCCAGCATTACCAAATTTGTTGCAATTACAGTCAATAACTGGGTTGAGACATGTTTGAAGGGCCAGCTAACCCTGGTCTGGCTGTGTGCAGTGCTTCATGGCTGCGGTGTAGTTGTTCGGTTGACAGTATAGCATGTTGGTGCGTATGCCAGTGGCACAGCCATTGTGTTGAAGCTGCTCGTTTGCTGCAGACTCTACGCAACGTTTCAAGGATCAACAACGTCGCCAGGCATGCGGCTGATCAATCAGCGGTTGGTTTCTGTTTACAGGTGCTTGACTTGGTGTGGCTCATCTGGGCCTGTTTGGCACTGCCGTCTGGGCCTGTTTGGCACTGATTTGTCCACTTCCGAGTCACCAATCACAAGGCCTACATGCCACAGTGAAGCTCCAATTTCCTCAGGCATGCTATACATTTCAATGTCGAACTCAAAGGCCAGCAGTTGGGTGCTGCTGGGCCATGTTCTTGTTCTTAGGGCACCTGTGGGGCCTTGAACTGCCAGAAATGCTGAGTTTCAGGTACATGCTTTACATAAGCATCATATAGTAGTTTGAGCCAAAGGTGGCAAATCAGACTCCAGCAGTCTGCAGCCAACTGCTTGCAAAGACAGTACACCCTGCAGCTGCAAATCAACATCGCACCGTACAGCACGGGCATGGGAACGGCATAAAATGTACAGCATCCAATGCACGTAGCGCTGCCACTTGTAGTGTCATGCAGAGTCCATGTGCCGCAAGGCGAGTCTTACTCCTGGGAGCAGCCCGTTCTGCTGCTGCAAACGCTATTTGCGCAATCGCCATTTGCATCGGGCATAGTGTACATCATCAGATCATTGCCACCAGTTTGGCAGCACAGCCAATGAAGCGGCTGTTGTTGGTGCAGATCCGAGTGTGGCCAAAAGGCAGCCATCCATCACTCAAGATGCCTTGAACCATGCATTTGAGGCTGGACTTGTGTTGTTCAGCATGCGATGCATGCGGTGGCTGCGTCAGATACATGCCACACCACACATGTGTTCAGCATGCAATGCATGCGGTGGCTGCGTAAGATACATGCCACATCACACATGTGGGCAACGTCCTCCACCTTACCCAAACCCAGTACCCCTGCAGCAACTACTGGAGCAAAGCCTTGCATATAGATGGCGTGTATCAGGCAATGCCACAGGACAAAGCCAACCCATTGCCACAGCGCGGTGCTCAGTAAGCATTGATGGTCTGCCAGGTAGCCAAGAACAACAGGACATGGGTGGAGTGCGCGCATGCAGGCGTCTGTCAGATGTATGGCTCATGCCACGCCGTGACCACACCACATCCAAAACCAAAACCGTACTGTTTTTTTTGGTGTTTTTGGTTGTGACAAGCTGAGGGACATGACACAGCGTAGATAGACACCTGAACCCATGCTGTAGAGGTTCAGCAGAGCCACTAGGCCTGCTTGGCGCATCTGAACTGACAATAATGCGGCCATGTGAGGAGGCGCAGGCAACAAAGTTCCAGCCTTTCAAGACATACAAAGTTTCATAGCAGTAGCAGGCAGTGAAAAAAGTGCATGCACTGGACATAGTTGAATACCCCGTTCTGGGGCGCTTGCCAGTGCTGGTCAAGCCTGGTGAGCGCCCTCACAAACCGAAACCAGGCCAACACCAAAAGCAACAAGGAGAACATCCAGTGTTGGACAACCAGCCATCATATGTGTGCCTAGGCTTGTGTGGCTGAGCGTGTGTGCAGCATGTGACTGAAAGCAATCACATGTGTTGGCCGATGACACACGAGTGCAGTGGGAACAGCACCACCCCAACCAGAAGGTGTACAGGACACCAAACAAAAAGCAAGCGCTCGTGCAAACGCCTTGCCCTAAAGTAGACCGCCACTGTCGGCTACAATTGTGTGTGTGGGATGCAGCACACATGCATGGCATGCAGGCACGCATGGCCTGCCTACAGGGCCCATGCGCAAGTCACGTGTGGGGCATATGCATTGTGCCCGGAGTGCTGGTCGCTGTCCAGCAGGCATCAACATGCGATGCTGACCAGCGGCATGCGTTTCAAGTATCAGGTGCACGTATGGGGCACCTACGCCTCGAGCAATGTACAGCATGCCAGAAACCCACTCAAAGGTGCTGCTGCTGTTGCCGCACGAAGGACAACCTCCAGCGCATGTTGGCGAACGAGTATATGCTCAAACTCGCACTGCAATGCAGCCCTGCATGTCCAAGCTGGAGTAGCTGTAGACTCCTTCGTGCGTACAGCACAGGGCAGCTGTGCAGCAGCACGTCCAGCCACATGACAACAGCGCACTCTTGGACGCTGCTGCGGATGCTGTGCATAACCGCCTAAGGCCAGTCCACACCCAGCCAACAACGCCAACGACTGCAGTGCCGGCTTGGCTTGCCCATTGCTGGCAGGTAATAGGCTCGGTCATACATAAAACATGCAACTCGCCATACATTCACATGCAACTCACAACCTCAACTGCTGCTGACCACCCAACCGGTACCTGCAGATGCAAGAACAGGCATGCAAGCATGCTGGTGCATGTAAGCAGCTCTGCTGCTGCAACGGATATCTGTGGCTGCTGATGTGAGCCAACCCGCACAGTGCATGGCATGCTGGCATGCATGCAATGTGGACATATAGAGAGTAGCAGGCAACGCAGACAGGATATCAAATGAAAGTGCTGCCGACCACCAGGGGACTGGGCGCCCAAGGTCAAACGATACGTAACAGTGTCATAACTGTTGCTTTGACTGGAGCTGTAGGCCCTGCTGCTGGCGCTGCCCCATGAACCACACACACACGCCCAAGCATTGGAAAAAGGACCTGCCTGCGGGGATCCATGCAGAGAATCCCCTCCTTTTGCTGCAGTTCTGCTGTGGCTGCTGACATGAGCGTACTGTGAGAACAAAGCTCTGAGAGTGTACATCCTCAATATCAAGCACATGTCCTTGCAACTGACAGTAAAGCAAGCCGGCCACAGGGCATCCCGGCTGCTGCTGCTGGTGCTGCTGCTGCTGGAAGAGCTATTGCAGTGCTGAGCAGGCACAACCTTCATTGCTGCGTCTGCTTGATACCGTGGTAGCGCCTCTGAAGCAGATACAGGCAGGCACCACACACGCAGAAGCGACGCCAGACAGCAAGTACATGCACAGGCATACCATTCAGTCGGTCAATCCCCACAGTCAGGGCAGTACTAGCAGGGCGACACATCACTGCAATATGTTGTGCTGGCCGTCCAACATCAAAGGCTGTGGGCAGGGCACTTCCAGCCCGCCAGGTGATGCCAGGGGACAGACCCCACACCCCAGTTCTCCTCACACAACTGAAAGCCAAGCTTGAGCCCCCCACCAGCAACCTTATGATAGCTCAAGATGAAGCCACATATCATCAATGCACGCAAATGCGCATCAGCAGCAGTGCCACTCCCCGCCTCAAGCAGTGCTGCAACAAGATGAATCCCTGTTGGCAGAGATGTTCCAGCGAGCAACAGGCAAGGCAGCACATGCAGGCAAACCACGGCTTGCAGCAGCTGTCAAAGCATCTTGTATGCAATGCTGACACGCAATCCACACAGCTGTCTATTAAGTCCAGCAAGCGGGGCTGCCCCCAGCGCATGCGGCTGCCACACATTACCACGACATGCCACTTTTAACACATGGCGTACTAAACATCCTCAAACAGGCAGCCCCAATCGCCTGACCACTCGCATATACAGAGTCAAGTCGAGCTACTGCTGAATTGCTACGCCACAAAGCGTTGCTGCTTGTCGAGGCGAGCTCATTGCCCCCAACTGCTGCGCCCCATTCCACCCAACTCCAACACCAACCCCATCGCAATAGCAATGCCCTCGCCATCACCAAGAGCAACAAGTGCATCCCAGCAGCAGGCATACAGCAAGATAATAAACTGCACTCTGCTGCGATGGACATGCAAACACACTCAGGGCTGCACAATTTGAGCGGTAGGCAGCTGTTGCTGCAGCTCAAAAGGGCGCCCGCCTCGCCCACAAGTGGTGTGTGTGCGCGCAGGCGCACACGACACCATCGTCACTACTACGGATTGACGACCGCCACATGCTTGGCTCCTCGCGGACACCGCGCAAGCAAGCACCCCCAGGCCACGCGTACACCTAAGACCTGACCTAGGACCACAGCTGCTGCACCTTCATTGTCACACTGCAAGCACGTGATCATGTATGTACTGCTGACAGCACAGGCTGCAGACAAGCGCGACCACAGCCTGAGCTGGATGTGCGTGCATATATGTCTGACGCTGCAAGTACACATCAGCTTGTGTCGAGCACGGCAGACGGGCAATATTGCTCGTGCAGCCAGATGCAAAGCTGACCAACCGCGCAGTGTGCTGCGTTGGTTGTGGCCACTGCACTGTGCATTGAACCATACTGCCGGCAGCAATGCCAGGCGCGCGCAACAGCACTGCGCCTTGCACCAAACAAGCCCCTTGCATAAGCGCGCCACGTCAGCAACAGCAACCTTGGTGCTAGAGTCGCTCCCAAGTTGCTGCTGCCTGCAAGCCGCATGGCTGCGCTTGATGCACCAGCAGCGCGCTCAGTCGCCGGCAACACATTGCACGCGTCCCCTACCCCTCCCCCCAGCCATATACTCGCCCATGAATGTAAAAACACCTGCAAACTGTGCACAATCCCCCGCAAGCAGCCTCCACACACACAGCAGCAAGATATCAACTGCCATGCGCACTGATGCGGGCTGGAAAGGCTGAATATGTACAGAGCCAGCGTGCAAAGCATGTCCAATGCATCTAGAACCAGCCGCTGCGTTCACAGCAATACTACGAAGCACCCCCCACCTCCTCATCAAAACATGCACACAAGCGCACAGTAGACCTGCCGGTCTGCAAACTTGGCTCCGAGCATGTGTGGTGTGTGGCTGGGCGTCAAAGTTGGCGACGCTTAGTACGGCTGCACACAGCTCGCCACCGCCTGCAGGGTCCCTGACCCACACACAACAGCAACACCCCCCCCAAATCCCAATTTTCACACAGGTGGTTGCAGTTCCGCTTCTCTGGGTGCATTGCCTGCAAGCTCAAGCGCGTTCTTTTTCTTTGCGACAACCTGCAAGCACACACACGCGCATGTACTGCTACACAGATGGGTTCGGCGTTGTCAGTCGTCACTTGTCGGAAACGCGGACGTTGCTAGCACAGCTGCCTGCCTGTCATGTGTTGCACCGACACTGTGCACTGCGTGCTGCAGCAGTAGCACCCTACATCTGGCCCACCCCAACTCACACAAACACAGCGGCAGCACCGTGCCAAAGCTGAAAGCTATCACCACCCAGGTCGAATACCCAATCCTCCAGGGGCTCGCATGCCCAACCCACACACGCACACACAAACACAACAGAGGACGCGCGTTCAAAGACACAAAGGTGTACACGCATAGAACACGTGTCCACACACTCATCGACACCCAGCCGCAAGCAACCCCACCCATCAGGCGACAACAAAGCAGATGCCACCCAATGCCCATACATACCACGCGCTACCCGTGCCGCGCCCAAAGAGACCACAGCACCGTCCAAACCCTAGCCTAGGGTTTGGCAGAGTGTCGCCCGCACCCTAGCTCAGCATCAGCAGGTCAGCCTCCACATCGCAGGGTGCCAGCATGTCGTCAAGCACGCCCATGAAGCCGTCCCGCTCCAGCTCCAGCGCATCAAGCTCCAGGCTGCTGGGCAGCACGCCGCCACCGCCGGCACCAAACACCAGGTCGCCGCTGAACCCCCGGCCCATCAGCGCAGCTGCAGCACCGGCGGCGCTGCCTGCTCCGCCCAGCTTGCCGCACGCAGCAGCGCCGCCAGCGTGAGGCTCGCCAGTTGCGGCGCCCATGCTGCAGAGCAGCACGTCTTCCGCAGCAGCTGCTGCTGCTGCCGACGGAGCTGGGGTGCAGGCAACGCCGACGGCCTGTGGCGGTGGCAGGTCGCTGCGGCCGTTGGTGCGGCTGCCGCTCCTGCCGCCCGCGACGACGGTGCTGTCCAGGATGACGCTGCTGCTGCTGCCGCGGCCGTCAGCGCCAGCAGCAGCCGGCAGCAGCCTGGAGCCGACTGCCTCTGGCACCACGGGCAGACCAGGCAGCAGCCCCCGCCGCTGCTGCTGCTGCTGCCAGTCGCTGCTGCTGCTGCGTGGGGGGTACCCGGAAGCATACCCAGCAGCAGCAGGTGAAGGCGCAGGGCCGGCCGTGCCGCTGCCGAGCCACAAGCCGGGCTGCTGCTGCTGCCAGCCGCTGCCTGCCTCCTGCCCTCCAAAGCCGCCCATGCTGCCTGACCTGTGCACAGCACGCTGCTGCTGCAAGGCGGCCTCTGCGGTGGATACGCACCCATGTTGGCTGTGCTGTATGCATGCGGAACATTGGCGCCCGGGGCAGCAGCAGCGCGGCTGTAGCTGCTGCTGTTGACGTAGGGCGCGCCTGCAGCACTGGCAGGGCGAGGGAGGCTGCCGCCGTAGTATGCAGCGTCGGCATACCTGGCATCCTCACAGCAGCGCTGTAGAAGCTGTAGCTGCCTGCCTCAGGTACTCCCCTGCCTGCTGCTGCTGCTGCTGCTGCTGCTGCCAGCGCAGCTGCTGGTGGCTGTACGGGCCTGCACTGCTGCCGTCCCAGGCGCCACTGCTGCGCTGGGAGGCCATCAGGCTGGGCGCAGCCGCACCCTGCTGGCGGCACTGGCAGGCGTTGAAGCGCGGGGGGTGTTGGGGTTCTGGTGTGGAGCATAATACCCAGGCCGGGTGCTGCTGCTGCCTGCCAGGCTGCAGCACCAGCAGGATAGCAGCCGTCAGGGCCAGCAGCAGCAGGGCTGTATGCTGGTAACGGCCGCCGCTGCTGGTGAACGTGCCAGGCACCTCGTAGGGGTGCAGCCGCACGTAGCTGCCGGGCTGCCCCCTGCGCGCCTCAAAGCCCCTGCCCCTGACGGGCCCACTGATCCCGGCACTGCCGCTGAACCCCGCGCCGTTGCCGGCCGCTGCGCTGCCAAGGCCCATGGGCCCCATGGCCGCCGGGTCGCCAGGCAGCAGCACAGCGCTGCTGCTGCCGTACGGCAGGGGCGGCCCTGCTGCCCTGCTGCCGTACGGCGGCAGAGGCGGGGCCACGTCAGCGGCAGCAGCCTGCCTGCACTCCCAGCAGTCGCAGAAGCCACCAGGAGGGGGCCCCATGGGGCCTGCTGGAGGAGCTCCCCTGTAGGGCCGCATGCCAGGCCCCGGCAGCGGAGGCCCTCCTCTGCCATAGCCTGAGCTGTAGCCGGGTGTGTATCCTGGGTAGCAGTTGGCGCTGCTGTTGCTGCCAAAGCCAGCAGCAGCACCAGCTGGGGTGTAGCTGCTGCCAGGGTATGCATCGGGCATCTCTGCTGCCGATGGCGCTGGCTGCAAGGCTCCCCAACTCATCTGCTGCTGCTGTTCCTGAGCGTGTGCTGCCAGAGGTCCAGGATGGGGGCCTGAGAAGGGCCCTGACAGCAATCCTGAAGCTGGGCCTGACAGGCCCGAGGTGTGCCAGGCTGCTGGGGGCCTGACGTGTCGGCGCTGCTGCAGCCCCGCTGCAGGCGCTGCTGCTGCTCCTGCTCCTGTGCAGCATATGCAGGTGCTGGCATGCTGCTGCCGCGGCGCTCGTCACACTCTGGTGCCGCTGCAGTGCCGGCAGCAGCAGCAGCAGCAGGGTTGAATGTTTGTGCTGCCCTGGGGCTGCCACCTGCCTGCAGCAGCTGCTGCGGCAGGTGGCTGCTAGGGGTGTCAGGGTGTGCAAAGCTGCGACCTGCAGAGGAGAGGGCGGAGGCTGCTGCTGTGTGTCGCTGGATGCAGCAGCACCTGCATCGGCCTCTGTGCTGCTGCTGCCAGATGCTGGGCCTGCAGGGGCCCAGCAGCACCGCCTGCGCCATCGCTGCACATGCGCTCAGCCTTGACGCCGCCCACCGCACCCATGGCAGTGCTGCCTGCCTGCTCCGGCTCTGCATCTGGCATCTCTTGGTCTGCTGCTGCTGCTGCTGCTGCTGCTGGTGTCGCTGTTGGTGCCAGCGCGCCTGGTGCGCAGGCTGCCGCCTCGTGCTTCACCACACCAGGCAGTGCAGCAGGCACAGCAGCAGCTGGGCTGGCGGGACGAGCCACAGGGCTGCCCGCTGCTGCTGCTGCTGCTGCTCCTGCAGCTTCAGTGTTCACACTCAATGACGAGCCAAAGGAGATGAGGGGGCCAGCAGCAGGCAGCGCCGCTGCTGCTGCATCAGCCTTGGCTGCAAAGCTGCCACTCGGCTGCTGCTGCAGGTGCCCCTGCGTGTCGACGCTTCTGCTGCTGCCAATGCTCCCCCACGGCTGCACAGGCTGCTGCTGCATGGCTGGGGGCGGCAGGTCGCCGCTGGTCCTGTAGCTGCGAGGGCTGCCGCTGTACATGCCCCCATACGCTGCTGCTCCTGCCGGCGGCTGCTGCCCTGGCCATGCATGCATGGTCTGGCCAGCAGCGTCCGCCGCATGGAAGTCGGCAGGAGGCACACTGCTGGGCCTGTAGCCGCCGTCGGCAGCAGCCGCCGCTTGCATGCCGCTGTTGCCGGCATAGTAGCTTCCATTGCCTGGCGTGGGTGCATACTGGCTGCCGGGTGCAGGGTATGGGTAGTACTGCGGGGCTGCTGCTGCTGCTGCTGGCCTGCTGAAGCTGCTGCTGTGCCAGTCCTGTGCAGCTGAGGGCGCACCATAAGGGCCAGCAGCCTCATACAAGTAGTGCTGCTGCTGCTGTGGTGGGTAGCCACGTGCACCATCATAGCTCATGCTGCCGCTGTGATACCCTGCTGCTGCTGCTGCTGCCGCCGCTGCAGACCCGTCCATGTAACCACCGGCGGTGCCGGCAGAGAAGCAGCTGCCGCCAGCAGCAGCATAGCCGCTGCCAGCAGACTGCTGCCTGCTGTGCAAGCTGGGTGCAGTAGCAGGGCCTGCAGGTCCCATGGAGTAGCCGCCAGGTGGCATTGCTGCTGTGGGTGCGGCGCTGCTGTTGCCACCGCAGTTCCAGCCGGGTGGTGTTACCAGGGGTGTGTGCTGCTGAGAGGTGGTGAGGAAGCCGCTCACGCTGGGCAGCAGCGCAGGGCTGCCACCACAGCTGCTGACCTCGGAGCTGTTGTGAGTGCTGGCAGGCACCTGCTGCTGCTTGTGCACGGCGTCATCAGCTGCGGCATCTGCATCCACAGTTGAGTAGTGCATCTGCAGGCCTCTGGTGGCACCTGCTGCTGCTGCCAGCACGGCAGAGTGCTGCTCAGGCTCGCACCATGCAGCCGCAGGCACGTCCACACGCAGTTGCCTGTAGGCGCTGACATTGCCTGCAGTGCCGCATTGCAGCTGCTGCAGTCCGGGCCGGTTGGGGCTGCAGGCAGTGGCTGCAGCAGCAGCGGGATCGGCCCCATCTGCTGCGGCTACGGCTGCGTAGTCCGGTGCTGCCGCTGCTGCCGCCAGGTCTACCACTGCTGCGTCACAACTTACAGATGTGGCAACATAGTCGACGGCTGCTGTTGCCGCTGCTGCATCTTCATTGGCAGCCGGTTGGCCGACTGGTGTTGCTGCTGCCAAGTAGCAGTGCTCAGCTCCTGCTGCTTCCTCACTGTCGGTTGAGCTGTCGCTCCAGCGTGGGCGGGCCCTGCTGCTGCGCTTCTTGCACACCTTGCCCTTCAAGCAGCCCCTGCCTGACGTCTGCAGAGGCAATGTGAGGAGAAGCAAGCCACAAGGCAAGACTTAGGCACTTACACTGAGCGCAGTCGAGCGTCGACAGCTTGAGGCACTTAGTTTTGCTACCAGGCAGTGCAGTTCACCTTGCATCAGGATACCTGCACGCATTTGCTGACTCTAGAGCGGTGTCTGCCTGCTTCACTACAACCACTGTCTGGTGTTGCGCATATTGACGACGAAGACTCTACTTGTCGGCTATGCCGCACCTTGTTGAGTATTGCGCGGCACGCCTGCTCCTCGGGTAGCCCGTGCTCAGGATTAGCAAGCAACCACTCCAAGCTGGCACCATCCTCGAGGTACCTATGAGTATGCCGAGAAAACAGCATCGACCAGACGAGCTTGGTGCAAAGCGACAGCAGGCATGAGTGTGCAGTGTAGTGGGCCAGTCGCATGGCTGACGATGATGCCCTGCACACTGTGGTGGTGTATGCAGTTGCAGTGCTGCTGCTGCCAGCGTGGCAAACACAGAAGGACCAGCCAGCATGCTGCTGCTGCTGCCGCTAGACACGCACATGTTCTTGAGTGTGCCACTCTGGTTCTTCCTGTTGAGGGTGGCGTGCCAATGGTTCTTCACTGCGTTGTCAGTCCTGCCATTCAACAGCCGTGCGATAGCTGCAATAGCAGGAATACCAGTGGGCAGCGAGTGAGTGAGCAGCAGAGACAGGATGCATCCACAAGCTGCGTGACGTGCACTATGCGCGCCCGACCTCACCTGCCCATCTGTTCTGATGAACCGTCTGCGCCTGCGAAGTCGAAAGGGGCCCGCCGTGAGCGAAGGATCTGTGAGCAGAGATTACCTCAGCTGCCGGAGCTGTGCGACATTCGCTTACCCGCACGATCACGGCTTGCTCCCACTCCGAAAACGGCAACTTAGACACGGTAGGATCAAGCTGGTTGCACCACCTGGAAGCAGACGCCCAAACACACCTGGTAAGTGTGTCTATCAAGACCTCAGGTTGGGCATTGGGCGGGTGCCCTAGGCCGTGCATGCCCCCTAAGAGACCCGGGTAATGCCATTAGCATGATCACGGCAGCAGCAAGCTGTTGCGGCAACGGCAAGGGCTGCATCGCCTCAGTGCACACTGGCCGTGAAGGGGGCCCTGCCTGTCCACGGACGTCGTGTCGCACGGGGAGCCAGCAAAAACTTATTTATGTTGGCTATTGAACCTTCGCACCCACCTAAGCCTGCAGCTCTTCCCAGATCGGCCAGGGACGCCTGCAAGCAGCAAAAAGCCAAGCTTCAGGTCCGGCTTCAGCCTCACTTGAGAACACCATCCCACCCAAAGTTCAAAGAACTTGCCTGCGGCTATTTGGCTCCAACAGGTGGTGCCATACTGAGCAACCAAGATGCGCAGCTGCTCGTCCTCATCTGCTGACCAGGCGCCTTTGCGTGAGTCGGCCCCGTTTCGTGCGCAAACTCTTCTTCTGTATCGGCCATTATAAGGATGGGCAAGCACGCAAGGGGGCGTTGGCTATGGTCTGATCACCCCGATCTCCTATCAGCAAACACTATAACAGTACATCTTTTACATCTACTGTAAGCTACATCGCCTGGTGAGCATCTGTGCGTCCAGCGAGTCAAGCGCCCCTGCTTGCAGGCAGGGCTGCCCAGCTGACTCAACGTTGTGTCTAGTAATGTACCCGCCGCATAACACCGACACCGCGCGGGTGGAAAGGAGATTAGAGTTCTAAGAAGCATTTATTTTGGGTTCTGCTACCACGACGGAGGAAATTCCTCACCCGATGGTTCTGATCCTGCTGCAGGATTCCTTTTCCTGGCGAGGCATGCATTTGTTACCAAAGCTCAAAACCTGTGCAGGCTGATGAAGTTTAGACATAGAAGCTGTGTTGCGTGCGTGTGGTGTCTAGTGAGTGCCACGCCGAGATGTCACATTCAGCTGCAATGCGTGGATGGTTCATCTGCGCACACCTTGCACTCGGACAGTCTGCCCTTACCGTTCCGTTCTACCATAATCAAGATCAAGCCAAGTTCCGGCTTTTATCTGATTCATGCTGCTGCATGACATTTGAAAATGACACCAGGTGGTGCCCAAGGTAATCTAAGCCAAGCTGCTAGGCTGCAACCTCAAGGGTTGCCAGGGGCTGTACTGGTGCTGCTATGCTGTCTATGTTACAAGCCACCAAGCGTGTTTTTGCCCCCTGCGCTAGTGCTGGTAATGGCGCCTGCTGTTGCTGCAGTTGGTGTTGCCAGTGCGGCACACCAACTGCAGCAGGTGTGCAACGACAGCCGGACTGCATTTGCTGCTGCCTTGCCGTCTACTGCATCCCGCAACAGCTGTGCAGAGTACTTGACCGTCAATGCGATGCAGCGTGCTGACTTGGTGCCACTGGTGGTTGTAAGAGCCCGTACAGCAGCCATCCACTTTGATTAACTCAAGTAGTAGGACACGTGTCCTTCTTTGCATGCATGAGTCCTGTTACATGTATGAGTACACAGCACTGCATGCCATGCAGTGCATGCAAAGGAGTGCCCCACAGCCTACCACCCTCAGATTGGTCCTGCAGGACCACCCTCAGGAGTCCCGCACACAAGCACACGTGTAACCAGCAGCAGCAACAGCAGCAGTTGGTCCATGCATCATCATCATCATCATCATTATCATATTACCCTTTCAAGCCATAGCATCAGCGCCATCGGCCCCGCGCCCCACCGGGGAGGAAAGAGAAGGGAGCACTGCTCCAGAATGTTTGCTTGGTCCATGCATCATCATCATCATCATCATATTACCCATTCAAGCCATAGCATCAGCGCCATCGGCCCCGCGCCCCACTGGAGCGGAAAGAGAAGGGAGCACTGCTCCAGAATGTTTGCATGCATTGCGCACATCCCAAGACTTGACAAGAAAAGCAGCAATACACGGTGACACCATCAGACATCTTCCAGAACTGCCCCAAATATCATCAGATATAAAACGCACCACCTTGATTGACGAATCAGCCATGGACAAAACGCTGCGCAACTTTTCAGCGCAACCAGGCAGGGATCATCATCATCATCATATTACCCATTCAAGCCATAGCATCAGCGCCATCGGCCCCGCGCCCGACTGGAGCGAAAAGAGAAGGGAGCACTGCTCCAGAATGTTTGCATGCATTGCGCACATCCCAAGACTTGACAAGAAAAGCAGCAATACACGGTGACACCATCCGACATCTTCCAGAACTGCCCCAACATCATCATCATCATCATATTACCCATTCAAGCCATAGCATCAGCGCCATCGGCCCCGCGCCCCACCGGGGCGGAAAGAGGAGGGAGCACTGCTCCAGAATGTTTGCATGCATTGCGCACATCCCAAGACTTGACAAGAAAAGCAGCAATACACGGTGACACCATCAGACATCTTCCAGAACTGCCCCAAATATCATCAGATACAAAACGCAACACCTTGATTGACGAATCAGCCATGGACAAAACGCTGCGCAACTTTTCAGCGCAACCACTACTTACTTCAATCATAAACATCTGATTGTGTGTACATGCTGCTGCTGCGTTTTTGCTGCGAGTGTTATTGTCATGACGGGCTCTGACATGGGGTCTACTGGAGACTACTTCAAGGTGGTGCGCAGGTGTCACGGGTGCCTCCCGCCCGGGTGTGCACTCGTTGACACTTCTGCCCTTCAATTCTCTGCGCTACAGGTATGTTTGGATATTTGAGGCCTTGCTGCAGGAATGCGTGCCTGCATGGCAGCCCACTCGGAGCACCAGGAGAACTTGGGCGGGGTCTCCTGGTCCAGCATTGCTTGAGGTGCGCAGTTTTGCATTTACCTGGAGCCCAGGAGCCGTTTAAAACTCGTTCTTTTGCAACCAGGCAGGGATCTGATCTCAGCAAACATACTATCCCTCTGATGCTATGGCTTGAATGGGTGATATGATGATGATACTATCCCTCTGAGCAGAAGTAGCAGGGCAATCAAACATGAAGTGTGACAAAGACTCAACTTCTGCACCACAACAAGGACATCCTGAAGTGGAGTTAGCTCTGCGACCATGCATGTGATCGGACACGGCACTAGCATGCAGTACACTGGCAGCCCATCCAACCCCCGCATGAAAGCCAATGACTGCTGCTGCTCATGCATGCAACGCGGACCACCCACTGTAAACAATGCTGGCGCCACTGATGAAATGTAGAAAGCAGCTGTCCAGATCCAGGAGCATGTGGGTGGGTGGTGGGCAATTGGCATGTACTGAATGCTAGTGCCGTGTCCTTTCACAAGCTCTTGGGTGGGCTGCCAGTGTAGTGCATGCTAGTGCCGTATCCTCTTACCAGCTCTTTCCTTCTGGGTTAGAGTGCTGCTGCTTGTTACAAGCTCTGCTGCCCATGATGCTTGCACCCACTGTACATGACGTTGACGCTCAGCAAATGCACAGTGGACACGCAATAAACACCAGTTCAAGTACGGAGTTTTAAGGGCGCCTGCCTTTCGATGTTCAAGGAAGCACAGCTTCGGTGACCAGCAGTGCTTGCATGCGGGTAGTCAGTCAGGGGCATCTGCTATGCTTGCCAGGCTTGCTTCAGTGATGCGTTGTGATACAGCATTTTTTTAAAGACAGTACAGACAAGGGTGGGTAGAGCCAGCATTGCTTAGAGATGCCATTGCAGCTTTGCATGAGGGAGGCAGGCAAAACTTTCTGGGTCCAGGTTCTGCGCTCTTTTTTGTGGTTACCAGGGGGAGCGTAATCCTACTGCTGCTTCTTTCTACAAAGATGGTGCCAGCTTGCTTGCATGTGCAGCTTTGCATGAGGGGGGCGGGCTGACTCTGCTTTCCGACTACGTTGAACTGTTGTTGCTTATCACCGAACTACCGGATTACCAAAGTAGGGCCACTGGCCCACCCGCAAAGGAGCCAATCAAGGCTCTTGGGGTTATCACACAGAGCATCTTCACTGGACTCTGGACTCGGAGCACCAGGAGAACTTGGGCGGGGGTCTCCTGGTCTAGCATTGCTCAAGATACGCAGCTGTGCATTGAGCCCAGGAGCAGCTTGGAATTCGTTCTTTTGAGTAAGGTTAATGGCTGCTCACGCACGCACTTGACATCCTCTCAAGATTATCCGAAATGAAGCAGAAGTTCAGCGGATATTCACAGTGTAAGGGCGGAGTTGAGTTGAAAGTGACACAGGGGTTTTGCCAAACCAGCCCTGGCAGGAGCCCCCAGAGGTAGGGGCGCTTTGCACAAGATGTCTTGCTGTCGGCCCCCTTGATACAAGTGGTGTTTTTGGTTGAGGGCCCTGTGCCCCTCCCCCTCCCCTATGAACTGGTGGTGTCAGTACCTTGAGTGCTGAGCCTCAGCAGATATAGGGGAACATGAACATTTCCACATTACTATGGTTGCATTTGATGCTGATTTGGAGCCAAATGCAGGCTTTGGGCATGTTGTTGACCTTTGCTGCGGCAGCACTCTGCAGTGGTGCAGCCTGCTGTCAGCCCTCCCCCTAAGGCTCAGGCAACGCCCTGAGCCCCCGAGGGTGGGGACTGGAGATTTTGAGTGGACCGCCCACTGCGCCCTTGGGTCTCAGACAATGTGCATGTATCACTTTTTAGTCAACACCGCCCACCCATAAATAGTGCCTTGAAGGTGGGCTGGTGCCAGCGAAACCCTGCGCTTGCCGCTGTTCTTGCAGTCCAGCTGAAGACGTTGCCAGTAACAAGACCTCCAAGTGACGACCCTCACTGGCGGCAGGCCTACAACACCATCTGTTGTTAATGATTAACAGCAGACAGAAAACAACAAACCCCAAATAACAGAAGAGAGCAGCATGCAATGTCCATACACATGCAAGCACTGGATAGCACAGCAACAGGCCGCGTGCACCCTGCCCGCCACCCAATGTTGACAAGCAGCAGAGTATCGGTGCTGGCGATTGATGCCGCCATGGAAGATGTCTGAAGATGTCTAGGTTCAGGGGTTCAGGGTTAGGGCTTTGGGCACCCTTGCACACATGCTGTGCTGTGATTCTGCACAGGGGCGCTCCCAGCGCTGCTAGCACTGCACATGTAGTACAGCTGGCACATACTTGATGCTCACAGGGTGTTCCGCGCCACATGCTTGAGCAGCAGCAATTATTGGCTTTCATGCGGGGATTTGGGCGGGCTGCCAATGTACTGCATGCTAGTGCCGTGCCCTCTCACATGCAAGCATATCGGCTGCTTGTTACAGGCAGCCACAGACTGGTGTACCAGCTGCCATTACCATGCACTGTCGCTGTCATTGGAAGCAGCAGCAGCAGCAGCAGCAGCCACAGATTGTACACCCTGCAGGGGCAGGTACCTGGTAGACCGGTCTGCTGCAGGAAGCGCCGCTCAGCAGCAGCAACGGCTGGGGCAGTGCAGCCTATCAGGGCTGCAGCAACAGTATCAGGATCTGCTGCTACAGCAGCAGGCGCTGTTGCAGCTGCCAAGCCTGGCTGCAGGCAACAGCAGCACCAGCAGCAGCTCAGCAGTGCCGCAATGTCAGCCCCAACAAGCACTTGGCTTCTCTGCAGAGCGGGCATGCCGTCATGGCCAGAATCTGGCAGGCTGCCAATGATCAGCAGCGAGATGCACAGTGGGAGCAGCTGGGCCATCGGAGCATGCTGCGCAGGCAGCAGCCATGCAACCCTGCACAGCAGCGCACACCACATGTTTTATCAGTCTACTTAGAGAGCAGCTTCGCTGGGCAGCATGGCAAACAGACAGGCTGCAGATGGCAGCCAGTGCCCAGCACCCGGCATGCCTGTGTGCGCGCAGTCAGTGGCACAGTGTCGGCGACACCTTGCTTCGCTATTCAGGCTAGCTAGCCTATAGGTTGCAGTGCTGCTGATGTCAAGGTGTCACATCTCAGCACCAGGTTCCAGCAGCTAGGGCACCGTGGCCCCGGAAATTGCACAACAGGCACTGGCAACCCATGTGACAGCACTGCTGCATGATGGAGCTGCACACCTTCAAGGCGTTTGCGCCAACAAGATGCAAGCCTGGGCTAATGGGCCAGCCTGCTGGCACTGCCAGCCTGGCAGAGACTGCCAGGCCACTCAGTGCCGGCAAGCTGTAGCTGCTGGTGACCCTGTTAGCAATCGAGGCAGACGCCAACAAGCAGCTGACGATCCATTGCTCTGCCACAGACATAACACCAGGTATGCAACACCTCATGATCAGTTGGCTGCCATGCTAGCACTGGTGTGCACCTTGCTGTACAGCTACCGTGGCAGCACAGCAGGGTGTGCAATCATAATCCAATGGCCCAGGATATACAGCTGCAATGGACGAACCAAAGACACTCGCAATCGGCACTCTGATCTGGAATCCAACTTGGAGCGGCATTACCTAATCAGGGCTTATTGTGGCAGGCAGAGTAAGGACTTTGCAGAAAATGCAGAAGACCTTCCGCGTGAAACAGACTCTAAAACACAGTGCATTTGCTGCTGTACAGACAGGTGCAGTCAAAAGCAGCCACATGCCAAGTACTGCATGCTGCAATTGTGCCGTACCATGAGCTCCACACACACCAACTGCGTGGTGAAGCAGCTGCAACTGCGGCAACTTCTGCAGCACAGCCTGCTACCAGCCAACACTGCGACGACAGCCTTCACATGTAAGACCACAACCACCCCTAGTTGAGGTCCCACCGTCACCACGACGCAGGGCACCAGAGTCAGCGCCAAGCCAGCAGACCGCATGGACGCCTGCAGCGTTACATCCAACTGCACGGTGCACAAGCACAGCAACCCACACCACCCCTGCAGCCGCCAGCAGCACATCAGCCAGCCCTGCATGCCAACCACAGGATGCTCAAAGGCGTCTGACTCCGGCAGCATCATACAACCAGCCTGACCAACTGCCAGGCCTTGCTGACATACATGAACAAGACAAAGTAACACAGATAAGGCACAGAAATCCAGCCCTGTGACCAGGCAAGCCCTGCTCAGGAGCAAGCCTCTGCCATGGCAGGGTGGTAAGGCGGGTGCTGCCGTGATTTCCAGCAAGCCCGCTCACAGCCACAGCAATGCCGTGCTGTGCTGTCCACAACACCACGCATTGTTGAGCTTCTCATCCGAGCTGTGCATGGGGTCCCATGCACAATGCAGTAGCGCATTATGCTGAGTGAGCATCATCATCATCAGCATCATCATCTTGAACACCATCCTTTGGCAGTGCTGGGTCTAGGCATTCACGTTGACACTACTTAACAGAGCAATAGCATGATGCAGCTGCACGGCACTTAGCACCCGGCATGATAACATGACACAAGTGTGTGATATTGTGCTCAGGTAGTGTACACAGAAGGTATGTACACAGAAGGTATGTACACAGAAGGTATGTAAAATAGGTAAGGATGCTGCGACAGCAGTGCATCGATTTGTTGGCAGCCACAGCACCAGCTGCAAGCTCATGCCGTGCAGGCACACTCTCCAGGTTCAAACGCAACAGACAGGTGTGTACCTCCGGCAGGCGCCACACGCACGCACACACACCACCCAGCCACCACATCCCAACACGTACCGAAGCGCAGTGCAACCAGCACACCACCCCTGGCTGTGGATGCACCGCACGGTAATGCCTTTGCCGGCCTATGAACAGGGCACCGCAGTGCTGACCCACCATGTCACAGCACCACTCCAAAAGACCACCAAGCTGCTGCCAACCCAAGCTGCTGCGGCAGATGCGTTCGTCCGTGCCAACACCCCTCCAAGCCCCACTGCTGCAGGCATTGAGACCTACCGTTGAACGCACCCACCAGGGTGTGCCATGTTGAGCAGTACTCGCGGCACCAGCTGCACAGTACAGCAAAGCAGCAGAATGCAGTGCTGCGTGCTGACATAGCGCCGAGTGCTGAGGCCAGACAGCGCAGCAGTGAAGAGGCTGTACACATGCAAGGGTAGCTCAATCAAGCATGCACAGGCTTGACAATATGCAGTGCACCGTGACCTGCATCAACTGAACCTCAACCACAATGGGGCCTGATTCATTTCAGTCAACGGCACCAGGCGCAGCCTGAATGCCTCCAACCCGCTGTGTATGTCTTGATGATGTGGAAGCACTCATCGGCAGCTCAAAGGACCCGCCCAAGTGCGCAGCAGCCTCACCCGCGTCAGCCAGCAGGACCACAGGTCAAGTGACATAATCGGGGCTGCCTGTTGGCTGTGCAGGGTGAACCGCTGACACGACCACAACAGCAGGGAGGCGCAGCTGCGTGGTGTGTGTCGTGCTGTCGGCGCACGCATCACTGTCGGGCCCCCCTGCATCATGCACCACTGCCAGCATCCAGCCCACACAAGCCTGGCAGCACATTGCTGCTGCCAGCTTCTTCGACAGTTCACCTGAGCCTCAGTGAGCATGGAGCACACTCTACATGCAGCACAACAGCAGCCTGCCCTCACACCAACTCCTCTGTCAAGTGCAGACAGGCGCCATGGCAGCTGCCAATGCTCAGGTAATGCAAGCACATCATACGAAATGGGAGTCATTGTGCACCGCCCCCTTCTGGACATCCACGCAAACCTTCAAGCAGGCTGCTGTGTCACATCAACAATCCTCAGTCACTGCACAGTCATAGTAACATGTTTGTAACAGACATATGACAGTTTTGAACAACGTGACAGTGCAACACGGCCATCACACCGACTCTGCTCACTCCAGGATGCCAGGCACTCGCAAGTCCAATCCTTACGAGCAGAATGTCAAATTAAACAACAAGCACTGTTCCAAACAAAGAATGCCACACACTACTAGACGTCCAGCTTGGCCAGCCCCTCCTCAGCTACCACCAAGGGTTGGCGCCACCAACAACCACGCTCGATGTACAACCAGCCAAACAACAGCCCAGCAAGTCACACACGTCTTCCAGCAAGCACATGTCAGTCAGCAGCAACCTTCAACGCGACACCACTCCTCAGCGCTGGCCGGATGCCAGCTGCTGCAGCAGGCTTGACAGCAGCAGAGCGGTACGCCGTGGGCTGCTGGGCTCGCACAACCCACCAACCCCTGCAGCATCGCCAGCACCAGCTGCACCAGAGCCCATCCATGGACCCGCACCACTCAACTGCTGCTGCTGCTGCCGCCGCTGCTGGCAGCATCAGTCCTGCCAGCTGGAGCAGCTGCCAGGCCTGATGCGAGCTTACGCAGCAGCGCCGCCTGCATGGCTTCGATCTGGCTGCTGCTGTCACGCGCAGACTGACCACCGCTGCCGCTTCCACCAGGCGCCCCAGCATCCTCCATAGGGCCGGCGACAGGCTGCGCTGCTGCTGCTGCTGCTGAGGCAACCGCACCACCAGCAGTGCTGGGGCGGTGCCCGCCGGGTGCGCTGCCCGGCCGGCTTGCTGCTGCTGTTTTATTGACCAGACCTGACAGGTCAGCATGGCCTGGTCCCGACCCTGCTGCTGCCATCGCCTCAGCTTTGATGCCGGCCGCGGCCAGCAGAGCGGCAGCGGCATTCAACATCGCGTCGCCGCCTTGCCTGGCCGGTGCGCGCCGCCATGCACGCCCGCCCCGCCGTCTCCTCATCCACAGCTGCGCCTGGCGCCATTGCCGCGGCTGCAGAGCCAGCAGGGTGAGCAAGACCAGGCGACATCTGCTGCTGCTGCTGCTGCTGCCTCTGCTGTGTTGGTGTGCCGGACGGCGCTGGGCTGCGCTGCACGCCAGATATGTGCACCATCTGGCGCAGCAGTGCTTGCGGGTCAAGCCCCATGCTGGCTGCAGCACCAGCAGCGGTTGTGCGACCTGGGTCGATGCCCGCCTGCTGCTGGTGCTGGGTGTTGAGGAAGCAGCTGCTGATCGGTGAAGCCAGGTTCCATGCGCGGGCGCTTGGCTTGCAGCTGAGCATGCTGCTGCTGCTGCTGCTGCTGCTGGTGCAGGTGACCATCACCCGCATGCTCTCGCTTCGCGCCACACGCGCTGCCACCACTGACCTGCACATTGACGCCGCCCCCACCGCGATAAGTTGGCGATGCGCGGCTGCCACCTGCATGTTGCTGGCTGCTGTTGCTGCCATTCAGCTGAAGCAGTGAGCTCAAGCCAGCAGGGCTCGACTGTGCCAGCTGACTCAGCAACGACATCAGCTGCTGAGGGCCTGCGCCGCCTGCAGCAGCAGCAGCTGCTGCTGCCTCTGCAATGCTTGCAGCCAGCGCACCTGCTGCTGATGCTGCGTCAGCGCCAGGGCTCAGCGGCAGATCATCCGCTGCTGTTGCTGTTGATGGAGCCGCATGTGCAAGTTGCGCTGTCAGTGCTTGGTGGCGTTGGTGCTGGTGCTGGTGTGAGAGCTGGCAGTTTTCATGGTGGTGCTGCTGGCTGTAGCCGCTACAGCCACCATCAGGCACGTGCATGTGCTGCGCTGCCGGTGTGGTACTGCCGCCGCCAGCACCATCAATCGCCCTCGCAAGCTCGGCATGCAGCCCCGTGGCAAGCTCGTCCACGACCTGCAGCTGCTGCACAAACCCCAGGCTGCGGATGGACGTGATGCCGGGGCCCTTGCCGCCAGCAATCGCTGACGCGATGTGCAGGCGCAGCTGCTGCAGGCTCAGCGGCTGCCCAGCACCCTCACACCCGGCAGTCGCTGGACCCGGGCGCTCCACACATGCAGCAGCAGCAGCAGCAGCAGCTACTGCTGTGTCTCCTGGCCACTGGCCTGCTGCAGGCCCACCATGCACACCCACCTCCCAACCTGAGGCATGCTGCTGCGCTGCTGCATGGTGACCATGCTGCTGCTGCTGCTGTTGCTGCTGCTGGCTGAACTCGCACTGCATCAGCTGCTGCTGCTGCTGCTGCGAGGCATATGGCGCTGCGATGCCGTACGCACCGCCTCCAGCGTGCATGTCAATGACTGCTCCCGGGTGCTGGCCCACACCAGCATATGGATCTGCCGCTGCAGCAGCAGCAACAGCAGCCGCAGCGCCCGCCCCTTCCCACGCCAGGCTGTTGATGCTGCCGCTCTCGCGCATGACTGGCATGCCCTGCTGCGGCTGCTGGTACCTGACGGCACCATGCACAGGCATGCCTGCTGCTGCAGCTGGGTCCAGCACTGCATCTGCTTGTGTCGCCCCGTACGCACTGCCCAAGTAATCAGCAGTGCCGTACGCACCAAACCCGCCAGTCACCAGCTCAGCATCGTACTCCCTGCTCGTCTCGTCCGACAGGCCATCCAACCCTGATGCGGCAGCCGCAGCCGCAGCCGCAGCAGCAGCAGCTCGCCCAGCTGCACGCTTGACGCCACCGCCAGGCCCCCGCAGCGGGCTGCCGCCGCCAGCACCCGACGGGCTGACGCTGCCGCCGCCCCACCGCGCCAGCTGCAGTCAGGGTTGCCGCCAGTTTTGCGGCTGCTGCCGGCCCCTGCTGCTGCTGCTGCTGCAGCCTTAATATTCTGCGTCTGCGTCTTCCTGCGGCAGCGGCGCCGCAGGTTGTGCCGGTCGAGCTGCACTCGGCACGACTTGCGGTTGCCGTCAAAGTCTGCCAGGGGGTGCATGACGCCGCACTGCTGGCAGAACCTGCGGGACAACAGAGAGCGCAGAGCCAGCAGGTTCATGCGTGCCACACAGCGCAGGCACCTCACCAGCAGCCATGCACAGAGGGAGGGTGTGGATGCAGGCCAGCCACACACCGCACTGCCGCACCCACCACCACGCAAGGCAGCAGCCCCGCAGCTGCTCACTGGACTGTGTGCCGCCCATCACGCCAGCAGAGGGCATGGTGCGGGCTGCCACGTGCAGCCTCATGGCCAGCGCATGGCCAGCGCATCTGCTGCTGATGCTGAGTCAGCGCCAGTGCTCAGCGGCAATCATCCGCTGCTGTTGCTGTTGGTGGAGCCGCACCTCATGGCCAGCGCGGCGATGACCACCTGGTCTGCCTTGGCATGGCTCAGGCACACTCGGTGCCTCCTGAAGTACGTCGAAACGCCGGCAGCGTTGAGGTTGGCGTGACAGCCGGGCACCTGCAGGGGAGGTGCGCCAGCACACACCCCACAAGACGTGCGGCAGGCAGAGCTGAGGCAGCGCGCAGCCAGACAGGCTGGCATGCTGCTTGCATGTGACCCCCCACAGCAACGCCACGCGCCGCCAGGCGCCCCAATCTACGGCTCACACACTGGCAACACGGCAGCAGGCTGCAAACGCGACAAACTTGGTTGTTTATTGTTGGACCAGCGTCCAGGCGAGGCGGCGGGGCGCGCCGCGCGCCCGCACCGCACCTGGCAGGTGGCGCCGTCGGGCTTGGCGGTGGCGGCCAGTGGCGGCGCGCCCAAGCCGCTGCCCCCGTACATGAGCTGGTTGAGCTGGTTGAGGGAGGCGCGAGCCTGCCGTGCTGCGCCGTCCTTGCGCCCGGACGCTGACGCTGCGCGCGCGCGCGCTGCTGCCGCACCGGGCACATACAGGGCCGGGTGGCCATGCTGGTGCTGCTGCAGGTGATGATGGGCGTGCAGCTGCATTCCAGCAGCGCCTGAAGCAGCCACTGCCGAGTCAGGGTCGTCTTGAGGCAGCAAGCCTGCTGCTTCACCCAGCAGCTCAAGCCCTAAGCTGTATTGTGGCACCTGCTGCTGCTGTGCGCCCTGCTCATCTGCTTCAGCTGCTGTGCCGGTTCATACGCGGCAGGTTCTGTGCTGGCTCTGCTGCAGCAGCCTCGCCGCCATGCTGCTGATGCTCGTCTGGCTGCGCCTGCTGCTGCAGCCGTGGCGCAAGCACCGCAGCCTCGGCAACAGCGGCATCTGCGGCAGCAGAAGCAGCTAGCTTTGCATTCGCTGGCCCTGGAGTGCTGTCGTTGTCGCAGAGGAACAGGACGCAGGGTACAGTTGCTGCCCGCCAGCACTGGGCCCGCTGTCTGTACCGCCTGTGCTTGCAGGCATCTTGGGTGCACAGCTGGGTGGCGCTGCTGCTGGTGCCGCTGCCACGGTGGTGTCCTGAGCCACGTCTGAGGCTGCTGCTCCAGAGGAGTAAAGCAGGTCATGATGCAGGCTATCATCGTGCTGGACTTGCACCGCTAGCTGGCCCTTGGTACCTGCATGCTGCTGCCTGGATGCTGGTGCGCTGTCAGGAACTTGATGCTGCAATAGCTGATCTGCTGCTGCAGGGGTTCGAGCCTGGTCTGGTTGCTGCGCCATGCAATGCAGCGGAGCCGGCTGCTGTGCCTGCCCAGACTCTTGCGGTGAGTAGTGCACCCATGACACGGCTTCAGCCCTCGGTGCCGGGGTACTTCGTACCCTTTGCGGTGAAACCGTTTCGGTCATCGTATGTTCTGCCTTATCCCTACTAGCTATCAAATTCTGCTGTGCGGCCACCCGGGCCCCTGCTAATCTGCACGACATGGTGGGCAGTGCACAGCCAGCTGCACGAACGCGGCTGATGAAGTATGCAAAGCTCCAAATTGCAATCACGCTGACTAGCTGCAGTCCGTACGTACGCAGGTGCCAAGCCAGACGGGAGGAGCAAGCAGGTTGCACCTGTGGGTGAGCCTGCCTTGCATGCCAATGATTTGTCTTGTTGTGTAACACCCACTAGCAAGTACCTGTGCGAGGTTTGCTGCAGCTATGCAAATAAGGAAGGTGCGGTGATGTGCTTTTTAATTCAAGGATGGCAGCACGCGACTATTTATACGCCAACAAGATACCAATACTCAATGTTGCTGGCTGGAATCTGCCCGTGAAACAGCCTGGGAGCTTCGGACCAGCACACCTAACAACTCCGGGGCCCGGGTATTACTATAAGGATTGCATGCATGGTTCGAAAGGTACACAACAGTCTTTTGTATCCTACAGTGCTTCCTTACCTGGTTATCGGTGTGCTGGGCGGCTTGCCCAGTAGCTCCACAGCACGTTGCAGTACAGGTCGGCAAATACGCGCGCCTTGGCTGCTGACGGCCGCCAGCCAGAGCGTTTCAATCGAATCATTGTTTTGTATCCTGTAATTTTTACAGGGCCGTCCAGGGTGTTTCATCGCTGCGCAGTAGTTGGTCCCCCCCTGCAAGAGTTCGGTCCTCGTCTCGAGTGACTCCGCAGGCAGCCACTGCGCATCTTGAGCAAGCAGCCAGAAGTACCTGTGCATCTTGAAAGTTCCGTGGCAGCAACAGCATAATCCCTGATGTAAGGTAACCACCAGGCACTGAGCAGTGCACTGTTACGCGTTTAGACGCAGTTTCACTGGGGCTGGCCACAGGATGCTTCAACGAGGTAACCGTTCTCACGGTAATACACACAAGATAATCATGAAAGAGCATTAGACGTGAACAGATGACACAACGTGCTGTAACGGCACACAATGAGTGGCGTTTTGCACTTGGTCGGCTTGCTGTGCGAGATGATGCGAAACCCAGGCCTCGACCAGAAGCACGGCATCCGCAAATAGCTTCCGTGATAAGAGAACAGAAAAACGACAATTCGTGACGCGCACACCGTTCTTTACTGGCAAAACGTGCTGCCGTTTCTGCTGCGCTGAAACCGCGGGCCAGACAAGCGTGCATCGCTGCATGCATAAACCCATAATGTTTACTTCCATGAAAAGTCGCATACATTGATGCTGCAAGCAGCAACATCTTTTGAGCACAGCCCGTTCTTTGCTGGCAGAATGTGCTGCCGTTTCTGCTGCGGTAGAAATCACTGACCACACTAGCGTGCATGGCTGCATGCATGCTCTAATAGTTCTAGATGTCAAAAAAACGCGTGTAGTTTTATATCGATCATTGACTGCAACAGCAACCTCCAAGGCTGCGTCGCAGGTGTGCCGTGCAGGTGGTTACCGTGTGTTATCTTGCTCCTGCAGCCAGGCAGCCACGGTGCTTGAAACTGCTTGCAAGGGGTTTCACTCACTAGTAGCATTCCGCAGTCAAGGCATCCTCTGTGCATGGGTGTCGTCATGAAGCACTCGACTGCAGCACGACAAAGTGCCGCAGCTGGTACCACCAGACAGCAATGCACATACGATACTATGATTCATCATCATCATCATATTACCCATTCAAGCCATAGCATCAGCGCCATCGGCCCCGCGCCCCACCGGGGCGGAAAGAGGAGGGAGCACTGCTCCAGAATGTTTGCATGCATTGCGCACATCCCAAGACTTGACAAGAAAAGCAGCAATACACGGTGACACCATCCGACATCTTCCAGAACTGCCCCAAATATCATCAGATACAAAACGCAACACCTTGATTGACGAATCAGCCATGGACAAAACGCTGCGCAACTTTTCAGCGCAACCAGGCAGGGATCTGATCTCAGCAAACATATCATCCCTCTGAGCAGAAGTAGCAGGGCAATCAAACATGAAGTGTGACAAAGACTCAACTTCTGCACCACAACAAGGACATCCTGAAGTGGAGTTAGCTCTGCGACCGCCAAACTGACTATACGCTCATGTACACACAGACAACCCATACGAACACGCAACAGCAATTCAATACCACGTGGAATTGCCACTGAACGCAAGTACGGCCTAGGCCTCCTGAACCCATAGCATCAACATGAGAGGGATGCACATGAGCCACATACCGACTCAGAGTGGAGTGTTCCAACGTTTCACATGCAATCCTTTCAGCATGTAGTGTCCTGACCTGCTTGTTGACATGGCTCTTGCACGCACTGGCTCTGCCTTCCGCGGTCACAACATTCACACCATACTTGCACAGCAGGCTCTGCACATACTTGTGCCACGGTGTCACCGCCACAGCACCACTAGGACGCCTCCATTCAGCTGTAAACACTTGATCTGGCAGCCGAACGCCCTGCATACGCTGAATCCTGTAGTAGTACTCCAAAGCCCTCTGATGAAGCCACATATGCAACGGTTTCACACCCCAGTCTGCCAAGAGAGCTGAAGAGCATGGGCGCTCCTTGCCACAGCGCATTGCGCATTTGATTATGTCTGTCTGCACTTTGTCAATCAGCTGCAGTTGCCTAGCTGTGGACGGAAACCAAACCTCCCTGCCATATTCCACAATGGGACGGATACACGTCAGCAACAGTATGCGTTTAACCTCCACACTGATGCTGCGGCTCTTCCAAAGTGGCATGAGCGCACCCTTCACACGTTGCACCTTAGCCAGCATCTTCTCAAAATGTGTGGTCCATGTACAGGTATTGTTGAACCACAGGCCAAGATAGCAGTACTCCGATACAACAGGCACAGGGACTTGTTCCAAACAATGCCAGAGTCGACCAGCTGGCTGGTCTGTCTTGCTGGCAGCACATGCATGACGGCAGACTTCAAGCTGTGGAGCTTGAAGCGCCACTGGCAACTGTAATTGTAAACAGTTGCAGCCACAGCCTGAACTTCAGACAGAGACCCGCAGACAGCAACAAAGTCATCAGCCTGCATGGCTGCCACAACTTGGCCTGCAGGTTCGTCACGAGGGCCCATGAGGGTAACGCCAGGGTGCTTTGCATGCACGTCACGCAGCAAGTCGTCGATAAACAACAGGTACAGTGTGGGCGAAATAACATCACCCTCATGCAGGCCAAGGTCGCAGGTGAACCTATCCGTGGTGCAACCCTTATGAGACACCACACGCTGCGCGCCCTGATACAAGTTGTACAAGACACGGAACATCTTGCCACGCACACCCTTATCCCACAGCTTCTGGAACAAGCCATCAAGCCAGACCGTAGGGAATGCCTTGAAGGTGTCAACAAACAACACATATGACTCCTTTCCCTCAGCTTTCCTGCCATTAAGGACCTCGCTGAGCACGCTTTGATGGTCAGCACAACTGCGCTTGGGGCGGAATCCGTTCTGACTCTCGTGCAGCAGCGGCGCCGCTGCTGCTGTAGCAGCAGTTGCGCGTGGCTGCTGCTGCTGCTGCTGCTGCTGCTGCTGCTGTTGTGCTGAATGCTGGCCTTGCTGCTGCTGCTGCTGCTGCTGCTGCTGCTGCTGCTGCTGCTGCTGTGCTTGTGTTTGCTGCTGCTGCTCCTGCTGCTCGCCCTCTGCAAACTTGATAAGGCGCTGGTTGAGGACGCTGGTGTAGAACTTATAGAGCACGCTGAGCAGGGTGATGCCGCGGTAGTTGCCTGGGTCTGTCGAATCGCCCTTCTTAGGCATGCTGACGACTGTCCCCGGCACCTGATGTACCTGCTCAAGCTGCCACATGAGGCTGCAGTACTGCAGCAGCATGTCTGCAACTGTGTTGCCTCCGTACTTCAAAAGCTCGTTGACAATGCCTTCCTCTGCAGGGTTGCCAGCTTTGCCTGTGCGTAGACGCTGCAAGCGTGCAGAAACCTCGGCGGCAGTGATGGGCAAGTCCAGCGGGCAGGGTGGGGCAGCATGAGGTGCGGTTGAGTCATGAAGGTACTGCTGTACATTGGCGGCAACCTGTGTCATGTGCGCTGGGTCGAACTGGGGGTTTGAGGCGGCAAACGCTGCATGGCTACCAACACGCTGATAGTGGCATTTGAATGCATCTGCTTTTTCTGCAGGGGTTGAAGCCGTCTGTCCTGAGGGGTGCTGCATGACACTGTACACGGCCTCGCTGACATGCTTAGGGCACAGGCGACGCACAAGCTGCCACATATCCTTCTCCCCAAGCGTGCTGTCGTCATTTAAGCGGTCTCTGTACGCTGCAGTGATTGCATGCTCGCATCACTGTTTGTGCTGCTTCTCAGCTGCTTTGATAAGCTGTGCAGTAGCCTTGCGCTGCTGATCAAATGCATCCCAGTCTGCAACAAGGCCGGACTCCCTGCACTGTGTAAAGGCCTGCACCCTGGCCTGCACAGCATTTGCCAGCTCCTGTGTCCACCTCGGGAAGGACTTGCCAACCCAGACCCTTTTAAACCCAAACCTGGCATTGACCGCCTGACGAAGCGCTCCCAGCAGCTGCGCATGTGCTTGTTGTACTGCAGCATTGGCCGTAAGTTGAGCTGCAGAAACCTGCTGTTGTACCACGGTATAGTGGACGTATAAGCAGCGCCCAGCTGTGCCAGGGCCTCCTGGTACGCCTCAAGTTCGGCCGATCGCTCCCCATTGCGCATTTTGAAATCATTCGGTTGTGATACTATGATTTACTACTTGCCGGTCTGTACTGTCGCCATCGGCCGTGCCAGCAATACAGAATCACACATTTGCACGACAGCAACAGTGCTATGGTATACCATGCGCCGTATGTACTGCTACTGCTGCTTACCCCCTGCCTTGGTAATTTCCCACGATTAGTAGTAATCAGATTACCAATCATACTTTCAAAGTTATTTGTCCAGTGTGTCCTAAAGACAGGATAGTGTACCATGTAGACCAACAGATGGTCCAGTTCCCCTGCCCACTTGAACCCAAGCGGAGACCGTTGCACTGTTATAACTAATCATGCCCATACCCTGCTATCCGCACATTTCATACACATGTTCCCACTTTATATGTGCAACCAGTTGTTACCAAATCCGTATGATCGCACCACCACACTCATCAAAGCTGAAGGGAATCAGCAGCAACAAACAGCCAAGGCCCACATGATTACGGACAGTTATTGCCGTTACATCCAACATTGACAGGTTGCTGCTCCCTGCGCCAGCACCAGCACCGCTGGAGACATTTGCAAAATGACGATATGAGCAAGCAGACCTACGATGACATATCCTCTTTGTCCACACTTCACATGCGACATGCCAGCTGCATACGCCTGACTTGTGTGCACCACATGGTCTGCTACTGTGCCACATTGTGTGAGGCCAGCTATACTCATCACCCAGCGCAACACTCCAATGTAGACAGCATGATAGTGGCTGTATCACTGTACCTGACTTGTATTGCACCACGCACTTGACAAACCACCATTCAATCATGGTCGCTTGCTCTGCATCAACAGTAGACAACCCAAAACCTGCTTTCAGCCAGAAGCTGCACGCTCCACAGCTGATGACACCACCCTACCAACCTCAATCGAGGATGCTGGGGTTGAAGCAAAGTGGATGCAGGCTGCAGCACACATTCTTCACCCATATCATCCAAAATAACAGACACTTCCACCTATGCAGTGTTAATCCTTCCCGCGAGCTGCAGCTGGACTTGAAGCCCAGCTACAGCGAAACACCGCACAGCTGCTTTACCGGAGCCACCGCCAGCACCTGCTATGGTCCAACCATTTACTTCTTGTCCTCAAACTCGGCATCAATGACATTGTCATCTGCTGGTCCGCTGCTGCCTGCGCCTGGACCGCTGCTGGGGCCTGCGCCTGCTGCACCCGGGCCTGCTGCATCTGGGCCTGGCGCGCCGCCTGCTGCGCCTGCTGACTGGTACATGGCTGCGCCCATGTCCATCATCTCCTTCTGCAGCGACTCTGTGGCTGCCTTGATCTTCTCAGTGTTGTCCTCAGACACGGCGTCCCTGCAAGCAGGCAGCAACAGAGGGTAGCAAGCATTTGATAGTGTGCCACGCAACAAGAAGTTACCTTCAGGAGCTGCCGCACATGACAGCCACCCCTGCCACCTCTGTAAAAAGGTGCTGGCACAGATCACAAGCACTATTCTGCGGCTGCCACAATAGCTGACATTGTGCACAGGAAGCAAACCGTACAGTCCTCACCATAGAACAACTACATCTGCGCACATCTCGCTGCACACATCTCCATCTTTATGACCAAAGCAGCACATTATCTACAACCAACCCAAGCTGCACACTGCCCAATATCTCACCTGACTGCCTTGATCTTGTCATCCAGCTTGGTCTTCACGTCAGCGGGCACCTTGTCTCCCAGCTCCTTGATCTGCTTCTCAGTCTGGTACACCAGGCTCTCGGCGTTGTTCTTGGTCTCGACGGCCTCGCGGCGGCTCTTGTCCTCTGTGGCAAAGCGCTCAGCCTCGCCCACCATGCGCTCCACCTCGTCCTGAGCACAGCAGCAGCAGCAGCAGCACACATGACATGCAGCGAGTCAGGAGCAAGGGTCCACAGCAACGGACAGCTGGATTGCTTGACAGCACGCTCATCAACCTACCCAGCAAACTGATAACCCTGCATGTGTGGCCACAGCTCACAAGCAGCAGTTGCGGAGCAAGTGATACCATCTCTCGCCACCCCAAGCCATACTAATGACAGAAACAGAGCCGCAAACGCTGCAGCGCATCTCTCCATGCGGCCAGCGCACCTTTGGCAGCACCGAGGCGCCTGTGATCTTGATGTCCTGCTTCTTGCCGGTGCCCTTGTCCGTGGCTGTCACGCTCAGGATGCCGTTGGCGTCGATGTCGAACTTCACCTCGATCTGGGGCACGCCGCGGGGTGCTGGGGGGATGCCGTCCAGGCGGAACGTGCCGAGAGACTTGTTGTCACGCGCAAACTCACGCTCACCCTGCAGCAGAACAAGCAGCACGCAGCGTCAGGCCTGGAACCAACTACACACTTGTTGTGCACCACAGTAGGCTATCCAGGCAGCATTTGCTTTGCATGGTCAGGATATTGCATCTCTAGTGCATGCCCTGACTGCAACGACCTACAACATCCACAGCCCAGGCGTGCACAAGCACCTCAGTACCCGCTGCAGCCCCTCCTACCTGCAGCACGTTGATCTCCACGCTGGTCTGCCCGTCTGCTGCTGTCGAGAACACCTCACTCTTGCTGGTGGGCAGTGTGGTGTTGCGGGTGATGAGCTTGGTCATGACACCACCCAGAGTCTCCAGGCCCAGGGACAGGGGCGTCACATCCAGCAGCACGATGTCAGACACCTCACCTGCATAGCGCGGCCAGCAGCACAGCAAGCTCGTCAGTACCCAGCAGCGCGCAACATCCATAGGCAGGTAGTCTGCTCTTCCGTGAAGGAGCAACGGCGCAATTATAGGAACAGGAATAGCTCATGTTGAGACGCAGCACCACCTGAGGTGGTATCGTACATCAACCGGCAAATATGCGCTATTGGCACCGGGACAGCTGGCGAACCAGTACACTGCTTCACCAGCGAGAACACTGCCTGCCACCCCTCACACAGTCCTTGCCCTGCTCACCTGCCAGCACGCCCGCCTGCACTGCTGCTCCCAGGGCCACCACCTCATCGGGGTTCACGGTCACTTGGGGTCCTTGCCAATCATCTTCTTGACCAGGTCCTGCACTGCAGGGATACGAGTGGAGCCACCAACCAGGATAACCTGCAGCAGCAGCGGCAAGCAACACCACCTGTCAGGAACATGCAGGCTTCCCAGCAGAAGTGTAGACCACTGCCAGCCACATGCTGCATGTTACCCGAAAGCCCAGTTAGCACATGCTCAAGACCATGCTCTACCTCTGCATCACGCAGTATACCAGCCAGCGCGGCTGCTCTAGCTCTGCTGACAGCCAACCACTGCCACCCGAGCGTCTCTCTGAACTGAAACACCACCACCACCAGCAGCAGCGGGCCGCACCTCTGCGATGTCGCTGATGTTCAGCTTGGCATCGCGCAGCGACTGCTCCACCGGCCGCCTCACGCGGTCCAGCAGGTCACTGCACAGCTGCTCAAACTGCGCCTTGCTGAGCGTGGTGTCGATGTGCTTGGGACCGTCAGCTGTGGCTGTGATGAAGGGCAGGTTGATGCTGGTTGCGTCAGCGCGCTCAGCTCAATCTTGGCCTTCTCAGCAGCCTCGGTCAGGCGCTGCAGGGCCTGCCTGCGCATTGCAACACAGATGGGGAGCAACACAGCAGAGTCGGCACCGTGTTGCCAACAACACTCTAGGAAAAACAACACACAGAAGAACAGTGCCACAAAGCAACATTTACCACTTGCTATCACAGGCAGCTGCTGTAGATAATGACAACCAGCACCCTGCAGTTGCCATATGTCCACAACACAGGGCCTCATCCCACCCAGGCGACAGCGACACACCCCGCGACCGGACCGTGCATCAGCCCACCGACCTGTCCTTGCGCAGGTCGATGCCCTCGTTCTTCTGGAAGTCATCAGCGAGGAAGTCCACGATGCGCTTGTCAAAATCGTCACCGCCCAGGTGGGTGTCACCGCTGGTGGACAGCACCTCAAACACGCCATCTCCCACCTGCGCACGTGTGCACAGACAGCGAGGGAACCACTCAACCGCTCGGTCTGGCGCGGTGGAGTCCTTCGATGGTGCTGCAAAAGCTGCTTGCAGTCCACAACACAACACAAGGGCAGTCTGCCAGCAGGATATGCAACAAGAAAGGAGGCAGCAGCGGCGCCAGCACGCACCTCCAGGATGGACACATCAAAGGTGCCGCCTCCCAGGTCAAACACCAGGATGGTCTCGTTGCTCTTGCGCTCAAAGCCATATGCCAGGGAGGCGGCTGTGGGCTCGTTGATGATGCGCAGCACATCAAGGCCAGCAATCTTGCCTGCAAGTGCCAACAGCACATGCAGTGGAACCAACGCATGCATACAAACCACATACAAGTTGTGCAGGTGCTGCTGTCGTGCGCGGGCGTACAGGCACTTGCACAGCCTCCACCTGCGCCTGCTGCTCGTTGAAGGGCAGGCTGCTGCCCATGCAGCAGCCCAAGCTTCATGGCACCCCACAGTACTCCTCCATTCAACAAGCATACATGCATTGCATGTATACATGCTACTATTCGGTTGAAATAGGAAAGCAAGGCAGCCAAGCTTCCGGCATGAGCATCGCTCCCGCACCTGCATCCTTGGTTGCCTGGCGCTGGCTGTCGTTGAAGTATGCGGGCACAGTGATACGGCCTTGGCCACGCTGTCGTTCAGGAACTTTGCAGCATCGCCAGTCAGCTTGCGCAACACCTGTGCGCTGATCTCCTCGGGAGCAAAGTCCTTGCCTGCGTTGGGGCACTTGATCTTCACGTTACCGTTGCCATCCGAAGTGACCTGGCGAACACAGAAAGAGCATATGTACCAATTACAAGCAGACTGGCATGGCTGCATCACTGCTTAGTGCTGGGGTGTGCTGATCCAAACCAGCAGCAGCCAGCTTCTGCTGCTGCTGCTGCTCACGTTGTTGTCTACTCATAGCAGGGCGCAGCCACGACGTGCTGTACAGCTGCGTCAACGCAGCCCACAACAACATGACCGACAATGCCTAGAAATGCAGCACACTGCCCAGCAGGCCACACAACACAACAAGCTAGAACAAACAGCAAGCAACAGCGGACACCCTTAGCTGCCACCCATCCTGCAAGCTTGCATGCATACATGCCTGGGGTGTAGTGCAAGCTATGGCAGCTGACTACGCGTTGACACACGATAACATTGCCAGAATGCCACCACATAACACTGGCAAGGCTGTGTAGTACACTGCATGTATGTATGCATGCAACGAAGGCTAGCAGGACAGCAGCAGCAGGACACTACATTCACACCCAGCTCAGGCCATCAGGCATGGTGTACTCACCACGTAGGGACCTGCTTGCACTCCTCAGTAACTTCGGTCATACGCCTGCCCACGAAACGCTTGACAGAGAAGAAAGTGTTCTCTGGGTTGACAACAGCCTGGCGCTTGGCGATCTGCAGGCAGCACCAGCAGCCTGGTCAAGAGCTGCCACAACTGTAGCAAGCTTTAGGATTTCGTGCTAGTAATGGATACAATCCATCGTTGAACAGCTGCTCTGGCAGGCAGGGCCTGCAACGCGTACGTCCTGTTGCACTTGATGACCGACAACGCGTGCGGCCTCACCTGACCAACCAGACGGTCGCCAGTCTTGGTGAAAGCAACCACGGACGGTGTTGTACGACCACCCTCAGCATTTGTGATAATGGTTGGCTTGCCACCCTCCATTGCTGCCACTGCTGAGTTTGTGGTGCCCAGGTCGATGCCCACCACCTGCAAGGGCGTAAACGATCACATTCTTTTGTTTGTACCTTCACCAGACGAAGTTGATAGCTGTGCCTGCCCAGCAAGGAAGTATCCATGCGCTAGCAGGGAGGGACCGACGTGGTAGTGCTGTGGTGGGCGCACCTTCTCGCAGCGCACGCTCATTGCCCCACGTGAGAATGCATTGACCTTGCGGCTGCGTGAAATCACGGGGCTACCGCGAACGGCCTGCCGGCTGCCTGCGAGTGTCCTGGACTGCATGTCTGCTGTTTGCTGTGTGTCTAGGGTGTGGCTGTTTACTTGACACGTAAAAACTATTTGTACCTATGTGTGGACAGATCATCGCAACCGTCGCCTGCAGCGGGCCCCATTAAAGGCAAACACTCCTGGTGAACAGAACACTCCAGAGATGACACGCGCAACCTGTGGTGCGAGAGAGCCCTAGATGACACCCAGAACCAGCCGCATGAATCAATATCCATGCATGTGCTGCTTGCATGTGCAGTGGTTGCCTCTCGCGCGCCCGGTGCGGCCAAGGTGGCAAGTTCTCTTTGGCATGCATTTCACAGTGCCTGTACGTTGCCGAGTCTGTTTCAGTGTGCAACAAAGTTTAATCTTCTTTGAACAGCGATCTACTGCGTCGGGATGAAACTGTTGCTGAATTAAACAGTTGCGGCAAGCATCACAACTCTGTTGGCTTGAGCAGAACAGGCACACATTATGCCCCGGTCCGGCGTCATGCTTGTGGCCACAGCAGCAACAGTGGTGGCACAAGCTCATGTGGCGGTCTGCTGCATTCTGGTGAGATGACTTGGGGGTGCAGGCAAGCTGCGTGGGTGAGATGCAGACGCAGGTGTTGGCAGGGTGGTGTGCAAGCATGACAAGCAGGTGTTGGCCGTGATGCCATGCAGCAGCTGCACAGAATAGCCGTACGTATGTGGCCAGAGGACGTGCCTACGGTACTATGGAGGCTTGCATCCTGATTCGTACATTATGCATGTAAATAAGAATGCAAACACGGATGCGAACAAGCAGCCTGGTGCTGAGCAGCAGCAGCAGCAGCAGCAGCAGCAGCAGCATTCTTGGAGGCTCATATCCATACATCATGCATGTAGGTAAGCATGCAAACAAGCAGCCTGATGCTGAGCAGCAGTAGCAGCAGCAGCAGCATGCTTGGAGGTTGAAATTGTGGAAGCGTTTGTTGAAGAGTGGATGTGACACATTGTGCCTGAACGTGTTTGATGGCTTGCGAGTTGCGGCTAATGTTGTGAAGCCTGCCAGGCCATCAGCGTCACTGCAGGCTGCATCCAGGAGAAGGTGCGGCAGCTCTGTCACGCAGCATGAGCAGCATATCAAGAGGCAGCCCTGTAATCCAGCATGAGCACTGTAGTTACGCACATGGTGCTGCATCTGTTAAGGTAGAACACTTGCAGCTGCACAAAGGGTTGTCACATATAGCCTGCATCCTGGTGAACAGCAATGACGCTGACTGCGGTTGCGGCAGTACTCGTGCCATACGTCACACAATCAGGGCTGATTGTGCAGCGGTCAGCGATGTTGGGCAGGCAGCAGCAATAAAGCAGTACAGCTGTCATTCTGCAGCGTGCAGTTATGCTGTCACACTCTGCACGTCGTCATGCTTCATTCCGCCTGACTGCGTCAGCAGCAGAGCTGGTGCTTGGCATGATGAGGTCACAGCTGCTTTTAAGTTTGTTGTTTTGCTGCCTGTTACAGCGTTGCAAAATCGTTCTTTGACAGCTGCCTTCACTGCTAAAGAAACATGAATGGTTGATGCAAGAGGACACAGCACTAGCATGCACAACACTGTGAATCCCCCACGTCCACCACCCCCGCTCGCAAGCAAGGCTGGCACATGGCCCGTGCAAGCACTGCTGCGCAGCCATTGTTGAACGAGGCTGTCACTGCTGTTGATAAGTAGACTGCAGCCCGTCCAATGGGCTGCAGTCTACTTATCATCAGCAGTGACAGCCTCGTTTACTCAACTGAGTTGATTTGGGCTTGGGCAGCCTGAGGCTAGCTGGTGGGGTGCGCTTGCCACTGCTGCCAGCACCCACAATCTCAGCCAGCCCAACCATATTTCCCTTACTGCTACCACCAACACGTAGCCCTTGTTCCCGCTGATGGCCATCTGCCGCATTGTTCACCTGATGTACATGCATGTGATGATCAATCAAGGTTGCATCCTGGCAGCAGTTCGTTGAACAGATGCCATCATCCTGAACTTGGTCCACTCAGGTGGCAGCCACCCGGGCCCGACTGGGTCCATACACAGGCACAGATGTTACATATGTGCTGGCCAAACCAGTTTGTTTCATCAACCAGTTTGTTTGTGCGTAGCAATTCACAGGCGTGTCAAGCATTCACCAAACTACCAAACTACCACAGTAGGCCACTGGCCCACCCACAAAGGAGCCATATATGGCTCATGGGGTCCACAAAAACCAGAAGGAGACCATCAACCGAATGAAACCACAACCTCAACAAGCTCATGTATATGAAATGGCACCTACATACAGCACACTGTGGAAAATCCATGTAGCAGGGCATGGCCAGTGCTGCTTGTACTTGACAACCCTTTATGTGCGCGACACCTGCCCAAGTAACTAAAAGCTGCAGCATGCACAGCAGGCATGGCAAGCACTGCATAGCCGACCCTTTTGTGATATGTAAAGAAGCGATTCTAAAAGCACGAGTATGGGCCACACGAAGCAACAGCTGGCAAGCAAACAAATTGATGCTATGACAGCAGCATGTGCTGGGCTGACCCCGTCCAAGACTTCACCATGAAGCCAGCTGGGCAAGGCAGGCGGCCGCCAAGGCAGCCGGCACCGCCAATTGTCTGCCAGTGCACAGGCCTGCACAGCGCGGCACATCCAGCTTGCGCGTCTGCTGCATGGTACAGGTGGTCAAGGCGGAAGGTAGCTGGCACACGCAACACTCCCGTCGTGCATCTGCCTTGGCACTTGGACACGCGCCATTGGCAGTGGCGGCTACGCCTGAACAGGCTGACAGCGCTGTGTGTGCGCTTGGGCTGCTGCTAGCTGCTGCCGCGCATGTACCAGCGCACACACTGTGCACGGAGCTGTATGTTTCATTGCAACACCACTGCTGTGACATGCAGCACAGGCTGCAGGAGGCGGCCACACTGTGTAACCAGACACCACTGCACATCATGCCATGTGGCTTGGCCTGTGCATGACATCGGTGTGCACAGGAACTAATTGCTCAACGCCGGCATGCTGTCAACATTCAATTAGTGTACCATAAGCCACCACCCAAATCAACAAGTGTGCACGTGCAAACCCAACGATTTGGCCACTCCTGGCTAACAAACATGGGTTTGTGTAAGGACAGCAGGCAGAGAAGTCTGCTGTGCGTGCCGTACCTCCTGGCAGTGGTGGAACGTAACAGGTGCCTGCTTGCAAAGCCTACTGCTGTTCCCAGCACAACAGGTGCGCACTTCCACAGTGCGTGTGTGTAAGCACACAGCACTGCATGCAAAGTCAATGAGACCTGCTTGGCACCAACCACAGGCAACAGCTGGCACTGTGTGTGACAGTGGAGCACGCAATACTTGAGTACACGACAGCCCTGATGAGGCATCCCTCCAGGTTCTGCAGGTAGACGCTCAGTGACATGCCTGGTCACCGGCACACTCGGCCAGTTATGCAATGCACACGCCAGCCACACTCTAATACTGTGCCATATTGCTATGACCACGCACATGGCAGCAGCTGATTGCAGCCTTGACAGCACACCAGCATCGACAGCTGTCAAGGAAACATGCCGTGCAGGTGGGTGATGTATCAGCAAGCTCGCCAAGTCAACAACCGCTGGCACTTGAATCAGCGCATACCTCAAAGACGCCCATCGCTGAAAACATAGTTGCTGCATATTGTAGCACGGCTCAAAAACGCCAGTCGCTGAAAATATATTTGCTGCATGATGTAGCACGGCTGCAATGCAACCAGACTTCAGCACATCTGCAATGTAACCAGACTTCAGCATGTGGTAAGCCTCGCCACCTGCATGCAAAGCAATGCAGTGCGACAGCCCAACCGCACCCGCTCATGTCGAACCTTGCCACACCACAACAAAACACCCGCAGCAACCGTTGCAAGCGTGCATATTCAACGCAGGCGGTCCACGTGGATGTGGAACTTGATCGCGTTAAGCTCGCCGCCCGCCTTCTGCACCTTGACAAACTCCGGCCATGCGCGTATGTCCCGGCCGTCCTGCTCCAGGTACAGCCGCGTCTGGCCGATGGCCATCACCTGCACTCAACACAGCGCCAGCAGCAAGCACAGCAGGGACGGGCAGTGTGAGTGGGAGCACGGGCAAGGGCGGGAGTCAACAGTGTTCAGCGCATGCAGCGTCATTGGTGTGATACAATGCTGGCAACAACATGTGCACGGAACACTAGCAGCATGCCACCACACACACACACCTGCTCACACCCGACTCAGCACAGCATGAAATTGCCCCATCCTGCCACTCACTGCGTTGGTGACCGCGTCCATGCCGATGCCCACCAGGCACACAGCTGAGTCGTCCCTGCAGCGGGAGGCCAGCGCGTGTGCCACCACGCTCGGCTGGCTGGTGCCCGACACCTGCAGGACCCGACAGCAGGCACCACGCGGCCGCAAATCACGGCCGTCAGTGGCAGCACCAGGTGCCCATGCTGCGTGCGCGCCGCAGACCTTGGCCCGCCACTGGCACCATCAGCACCCAGCTCAGTGCCGGGGGTGCTGCGTACTAGGCGGGCTGCTGCTGCGACGTTGTGGCATGGAGGGCGCATGCTGCATGAAGGCTGGCAATGAAGGCTGCATGGCTGGTGGGTTGGTTGCAATGGCGGGTTGGTTGCACTGGTTGCAATAAAGGCTGCCTGCTGGCTGCCTGCTGCTGTGCCTCTGCTCATTGCAACCAACACAGCACTGCATGCTGCCAGAGCAGCTGCTGCCTGCCTGCTGCTGCTGTCGCCTCAATGGCCAACTGGCGAATGTCCATCTATGCAGCTCTTCCTGCTTCTGCTGTTTTGTGCATGAAAGCTGCAGCAAGCACTGCTGCATTGCCCCCCCCCCTTGCTGCTCCTGGCGTCATTTGCTGCATCATCCTTGCCTACCCCTTCACTCCCCCCCTCCCCCAGCTACTGCCCCCAGCTGAACGCCACCTCCTCCGCGCCACACACTGCCACCCATCCTATTGCTGCCACTACACCACAGCTCCTGCTGCTGCAACTGCTGCACGTCCAGCGCCGCTTCTGCGCGCCGCCGCGGCCACTCACCGCCAGCTCCACTGCGCCCTGCAGCGGCAGCCACCTGCTGTTGGGGTGCTTGCTCAGGTACAGCGCCACGCTGGGGCGGTCCGGCGTGCCGCCCTCGCGGAAGGCTGTCTGGAACGTCAGCTCAATCTGCTGCTCTGCCAGGTAGCCTGGCGTCATGTGGCGTGACATGACGTGATTGACGACGTCACATGACCAGCGATGTCGTGTGGCGACGGTGATCGCAGTGTGGAGTGGCGGAGCGGGAGATGCGCCAGGTTATATGGCGTGGTGTGGTGGGATGTAGATTTTGCCAGGTAGGTGTAGAAGCGCCGAGGGGGACGGGCAGGGGTGCAGCGGAAGCAAGGGCAAGCGGGGCGGGGTGCCATGGGGGTGAGGGGGGCAGCAAAGGGGGGAGGTGCTAGGAGGCTGGGGATGGTGCAGCCAGCAATGATGGGAGTGAGGTGCAGGTGGCGTCAGCAACTGGAGCGAGAAATCAAGCGGGAGAGATCAAACAATGTGTACACAACATAGCATGCGGCGTTACAGATGCTGCTTGTTCTATGCAAAGCCTGGTGGTCAACATGTGCTGCAGCAGCTGCTGCTGTTGTCATGCACGCCAGCATACTGTTGCCGGCACGCCAATAGGCTACACAAATGAGCAGTCTGACAACCAGCTGCTTTGCCAAAATGCTGATGCAAATTGTCGGTCACTGCCTGCTGTTCCAATGTACTGCAGTGTCTAGTGTTGGCTATGCCTGCTGCTGTGCAAGTATACATACTTGAACCACATGATAAGCCCACAACAACAAGCTGCACTGCCACACCAGACACGTCACTGACAGATTATACGAAGTGCCTGCGGCAAGCATCCTGTGCGAGGGCCGCAAGAAGCTACGCCGCACCGCACAGAGTGATCTGCATGCTGCTGCCTGCAAGCACCAGGCTGATTAGTATCCTGCTGCCTGCAAGCACCACCTAGCCATGCCACTCAGCATCCTACAGGAGGTCGGCATGGTATGCAGCGGCGTGCCTCACCCCTGGCGATGCAGATGGCCTTCACTGCCTGGTTGATGCACTTGGTGCCGATAGTCAGCATGGCAGGTGCTGGGTTGTCCCTGCACGTGTGCGCCAGCTTGCCAGCAACCTTGCGAGGGTCGCTCTCGCCAGAAACTTTGACAAAGTTGGACATGCCTGGCACTTGCGGCAGGCCTGCGCCACTTGCTCCTGCCACGCCAGCAAGCTGCGGGACAGCCATGGCCGCTGACGCTGCTCGATGCTGCTGGGCTGCGATGGCTGCTTTTGCTGCGGCTTCGGCAGCTGCCTGAATGGCTGCTTGCGTGGCTGCATCCAAGATATGTGCCGATGAAGCTGGAGGTCCAGCTTCTGGCCGTGAGTATGGATACCTTTTGTCTGCCTCATGTGCTCTTCTTTCAGGTCCCGGCATAGCTGCTGCTTTTGCTGCTGCTGCTGCTGATCAGAGCGCTACACGAAGACTGGGCGACAGCAATGACAGCGAGAGGAACGTGCCCAGATCTGTACTGTGCTTGGTATCTAACCTCAAAAGTCCCAACAAAAAAAGGTGCCGATCTGCGTCAAGTTGCCGTGGCATTTACAGGTGACATAGCCTGGACCCTAGGCCCTGCTTGTCATGACAGTGCGCTAGAATGGAGCCGCCGGACATCAAAACCAAGTGAAACTTCACCTTTAAGTTGCAACACCACTGAAATCAGCTGCAGAGCGCAGAGAGAAGCTGATAGCATGCTCAAAGCATGCACAGCCCAGGCTCAGCGCCGCAGACAACCAGCAGAGCGGCATGACCAGCGCTCCTGGTCCAGCAGCAGGGCTCCAGTGCCTGCAGTGCAGTTCTGCCATGCTCTCAGACCAATGAAACACACCTCTCATATGCAAGCAACACAAATTGACACATTCAAGTGTTATACGCCAACACATGGCAACAGATGCCTGTTTTCAATGATGACGCCAACAGGGTAGACGTCTACTACCTGTACGTCCAGGCTGACAAGCTGACCGCGCAACGTTGCAGCGTACGTTCAGGCACAAACAATATGCACCTCTTTTTTCAAGACGATGCCAATTTGCTTGGTGTCTATCACAGCGGCCAAAGGAGGCAGCCTTCAAGTTGGTTGCCGCTGGACTGGTTGTCAGCACTAGGCTGCATGTAAGCATGCGCAGGTAGCACAGCTGCTGCCAGAGTGGTGACTCGGCCAGGGCCCCCTCACGCATGCGTGCAGGCACAAGCGGCCCCTACAGCTGCAGCTGCGACAGCACCACACTGTGACCTGTTGAACTCAGTCAGCCCCGGCCAGTGCCTGCCAGCCGCAACCAGCCCTGTGGACATCACCCAAACAGCGGCCCGTCAGCTGGCTCGGCGCTGGTGCAATGCACACCCGCACCATCACCAATCCTCAAGTGGCGAGCAGCCAGGCCCTGCACTCATCACACATACACAAACAAATAAGGTACTGTACAGCAGCACACCCCACGATCAGCACAAAAAGGCGTCCTTAAAAATGTATCCACAACGCCACCCGCCCAACCCAAGTGCTGTGATGTAACACCCCTGCTCAGCTCCGCAAAATTGCTTTGGCCGCAGCAGCAAGGCTGGCGCCATGGCGGTCATGCAACTGCCACACCTGCAAAGGCTTCACACTGGGTGCGAGTGGCACCCCTTGCATCAGTCACTTGTCAGCTGCCGGAGAAGATGCCCTCAGGCGCACCGCAGCTGCAAGCTCCCCTCTCGCAGAGGAGCAGGGCTGCAAAGCACACACCCGTGCAAGCCATATGCCAACGGGTTGCAGAGCCTGCTACCTTGCACCACACCCAGGACGGTTGCCACTGCAGTTCCTTGCAATAAGCTTCAGTGCAGAAACCAAAATTACTGCACAGTCATGTGCACAAGCTGCCTGTGTAAAACATGCTGATCATCAAGCACCGACAGTGATGCGAATGTGATGCTACCAGCCAAGTAGCCTTTGAACAACTTGGTTTTGTTCAAGTGTGTTGTCACCATCCACTGCAGCACTGCGCTGTATTGCAGGCTGTGCACAACTGGTGCAGGCCGAGGCAGAAATTGTGTTTCATGCATGGCGCATGCCAACATACAGACGCACATTTATGCGCCCCAGGCACCTGCTTGCAGGAAGTAACGGAATTGGGGAGCACTGCAGTTTGTAGACGGATGTACACCACAGTAAGCTGCCCACTGGCGACCAAGCAGCCGACGCTGCTTGGCCTTTCACACAGACGTGATAAGCAGTTGTGCAACAAGTAATTGCGCTCTGGGATACTGTGAAGAGTTGTATTGCACATGCGCAGCGTGCACTGCTTGCAGCAGTTGCAGCTTCGCCTTCAGCGCACTCTGTCACTGACCGCCCCCCAGCCGACCACAGTCGTGAGAGCCCGTCCATGGCCTGTGCCAGCGGCACCCTGCCTGTACCCCACCCCGCCGGTGCCTCCCACACCACTACCACCACCCTGAGCCACCAACAAGTTGAAATAAAGTGCAATATCCCAGAACTCTTTGGGCTACCAGAAAACAAGAACACCTAGGCGCAGGTGCCAGACCCCTACCCCAACATTACGACATGCGCTTCTGGCATTGAAGCCCGCGCCACAAGTTACACGCTTGCCCACCGACACCCTGCACGCTCAGAGATGGTGGTAGCTGCAAGCACCTCCCTGCTGCTGCGGCAGCTGCTGCGGCAGCTGCTGCGGCAGCTGCTGCTGCTGGTGCTGCTGGTGGTGTCACCGCACCACGCCGTGGGTGGAGCCCATCCCGTGCAGCGCCTGCATGTTGAACTCTGGGTAGGCGGGGCCGCCGTGGTCGATGTTGTCGATGCCTGCCAGCTCCGTCAGCTGGTCAACGCGCAGCAGGTTGAGCCGCCGCAGCACGTAGAACAGCAGTGCAGCTGCTGCGCCACCCACGGCCAGCGTCAGCGTGATGGCTGCAGGGCAACAGCAAGGGCAGCGGCGGCGCGCAGGGATCAACAGCTGCTGCGGAATCCACCAAATGGGCACCCGGTGATGGAGTGGCATGCCGTGCAGGTCAGCCTGCCCGCGCTGCGCCTTTGCTGGCAAGGCCAGACAGCGTACACCTGCACAACGCCGCAAAGGAACTGCATGCCACCTGCGCACACAGCCAAGCCGCATATCTCCGCACTTCATCTGCACTCAATCTGGCAGAGGGCAAGAGCCCAGTCAGCGCTCACACTCACCCAGCACCTGCACACCCAGCTGGCTCCAGCCCACCCGCGTGTAGAAGACGCCGCCACAGCTGCCCCCGGTGAGCAGCGCCACGTGCTGCGGCTTGGCCAGGAAGCTGAGCAGCAGCAGGCCCATCACGCCGTTGACCAGGTGCACGGCGGACGAGTCCAGCGGGTCGTCGATGCCCAGCCGCAGCTGCAGGAGGCAGCAGCGGTGCATGTGTGGCCGTTTGAGCAAGACACAGGCGCACGGTGTGCTTGGCAGCAGCATGCTCACTGCATAGGACCTCAGCCACTGCTCGTTGACCAGCTGCAGCAGACAGAGGCGAGCAGCACACAGGCAAGCCTGCCGTGTGCAGCCTTGGTGTCCTGCCTGCCTGCAGGCTGCTCTCCCCAGCTGCATCAATCAAAACCCCTAAAGGCACCAGCTGCTCTTCTCAGCTCAGATCTCCCCCAGCTGCATTTGGTCACCCCCTACAAGGCACCTGCTGCTCCTCCTCCAGCTCCGGGCTCCTTCCCAGCTGCCAGAAAATCAAACCGCCACAGGGCACCTGCCTGCTCTTTGCAGCTCAGCTCTCCCCCAGCTGCCTCAATCCACCCCCACCCTCAACCCACACAGGCGCCAGCACCGGCTCACCAGGGCGTATGAAGACAGCGGGTACACCACGCCAGCGATGAGCCCACACACGGCCGCCGCCCAGGGGTCCACAAAGCCGCAGATGCCCGTCACAATGACCAGCCCGGACAGCACGCCGTTGCAGCACACGCGCAGGTCATACGTGCCTGCAATTCGGCAGACAAGGCAGCAACGTGCCAGTCAGCTGCCAGCGAGAAGCAACTAGGCTTCCCAATGCTGTTTGGCTTGCATGCTGCTGCTGTAGGTGATGCCTGCAACTAAAACTGCTGTCTGCACACTGCACACACATCAGTGGGTTGCTGTTTGGCGCTGCACGCCTGCCGTGGCCGCCAAGCAGCACATCATCCAGACTCAGCTGATTGGGGCACTGCCAGGAGCACACGCCGACTCGCAAGTCAACACATCGTTGGCTGCTGTGAGTGGCGATCCCCAGCCGAGCTACCAGCCTGCTGCTGAATCATGCCAGCAAGGCGCAGCAACGCATGTGCGCCCGCTCACCTGACCACCAGCACGCCACGGCGAGTGACGCCAGCCCGGCTGAGCTGGCGCTCAGCGTCGTGTTCATCGCCACCAGCTGCACCGCAGACGACGGCGCGGTCGGCTGGTACACGTACACGCTGCCGCTGTTGAAGCCAAACCAGCCAAACCACAGCATGAACGTGCCCAGCGTGACAAACGCCATGTCGTGCCCTGGCAGGTCCTTCACTGCGCCGTTCTCGAAGCGGCCTAGTCGGGGACCGACAGCAACAGCCCCAATCAGACCAAACAGACCGCCTGCAGCATGAGTAGCAGCAGCAGCAGCAGCAGCAGCAGCAGCAGCAGCAGCAGCATAAAAAGATGAAGGAGAGGAGTGAGCATAAGATGTACGCGATTATCACACAGCAGGCTGACACAGCGGCAGAAGCAGCAACAGCAACACAGGCATGCAGTGCTCAGATGCTGAGCATGCGTGCGCATAACTGCTGCAGCCTTTTCAGCTGTACATGCAGCCATTGCTGAATTCAAGCACTCGTTCGGGCCTGGAAAGCACGGCTGGTGCTGCTGCGGCGGCAGCTGCTCCCGGACAGCTGTTCAGCATGCGACCAACTGCTGCTGCTGCTGCTGCTGCTCTGCTCACCCAGCGCATGCACTGCCAGCCCTCCCGCAAAGTCCAGCACCCTGCAGCTGCTGAGCATGTTGAGCCAGCTGCTGTCCACCCAGATCCAGTGCACCAGCAGCGGGTGCACCAGCGCAGTGACGACCACCGTGTACAGCGGGTACACCTGCGCACACGCACACGCACATGCACATACAGCAGCCAGCAGCAGCAGCCAGTGGTGGGCAGCAGACCGAGCACTGCAAAGGCTAGTTGAGAGCAGGGTGCACCATCAGCGGGTGGCGACCTAGCAGTGATGGCAACTGAGCACAGTGGAAGCACCTGCACGGGCAGGAGGCAGTGTGAGTCGAAACCAAGCACAGGGGCCGGGCGCACAAGCACACGTGTTGGCAATCAGCCGGTAGAAGCAAGTAAACCAGCGCATGCTGTGCGACAGCAGGGCATCACAAGCAGCACCAAAGAGCAACACGATGTGACAGCAGAGAGCAGCGGCAAGTTGGCGTAGGCACAATGACATGCTGTGCTGGCGGCTGCGGAGAGGTGCGCAGGTCACAACCTTGGACTGCTGGCTGTGGTTGGTCACCAAGAAGCACCAGCTAGCCTGCTTCACCAACTTTGGCAAGACCACCGTCCTGTTGTGGCTGCGCAGTGCATGTGGGCATACGTGTGGCTGCGCATCCATGTGGCTGCAGATGCGTGCCTCAATGACTCGGATGTAGGTGCTGAGCTGCACAGCTGCTTGGGTGGCCGTGCCTGCGGCGCGCCACGCACCACGAGCCGGGTGCGCTCCGCAAGGCAGCCACTGACGATGACACAGCAGGCCACCGCAAATGTGAAGGACAGGAACCACGGCCGCTGGTGCCCCAAGGCACGGCCCCCTCAAAGAAGAAGCCCGTGTACCTGCACACATGACCAGCAGCAGCAGTGCAGCAGCAGCAGCAGCCAGCAGCACCGGTCATGGCACAGCTGGCATGCACAGCTGGCAAGGGGATGGTGAACAAGGGTTGCGCAACAACCACCACAACAATGCATGTGGACATACAGCTGCACCGTCAATTGGTGTGCATGGTTGCCGAAGGTGCAGTTTGCCACATCAGGTCTGCCCTGCTTTGTGCCACTGCAGCTGCAGCAGCAGAAGCAGCGCATGCGCGTCTGTGCAATTGCTCGCCGCCCTCCCCTACATCCTTGCCTGCTCACCCTATGATTCCGTTGGCTGTCTGTCCATATGCGAATGCGTAGCCGACAGCCCACCAGCATATCGCTGTGAGCATGGCATCCAGCAGGTTCTTGAGCAGGATGTTGCGCACATTCTTGGCTCGCCCGCTGCCTGTCTCCAGAGCAATGAAGCCCACTTGCATGAAGAACACAAGAAACCTGCAGATACAGCAATGACAGTAAAAACAGCATCTCAGAGGCAGGCCAGTGCTCTGTCAATGACTCGCTGGTGTGCAGCTGCTGCAAGATTGTGCTGCGGAAGGCATTGCAGCCTAGCCACCATAAGCTGCGCGGCTGTAGGGCTCTTGCTTAAAAGAACAATAAAACCAATGTGCCAGCATGCCACTAGCTTGAAGCAATGACCTGCTGCTGGCGTGCAAGCCCAGCAAAAAGGCACCTGCTGCTGCTGCTGCCACCACTGTCACAGCGCCCAGGCTGCTGCTGCTGCGCCCGATTAGCCTGTCTATGCTATCAGATGCTTGCCAGGTCAGCGTCCAAGCTGCTGCACAGACAGTGCATCCACCATGCCGTCCTGGTCCTCTGGACGGCCCCAGCTGTGGCGGGGGCAGCCATTGAGGAACCCCACAGCACTTGCTGCTGCTTGCTGCACTGAGATGCTGCATAGTTTCTGCTGCCTGGTCCAAACACGCACCCATTGAGTATGATCAGCGAACTTGCAATTGACGAGGTCACATCATCAGCTGGAGCCATCTTTTGTCTCACGTGCAGCCTGCCACGGGCAAGCGCACAAGGGCCCCCGTGGGACAACTGCCTTTTTGAAGCGGTGCCCAGGCACACACAAAAAAGCGCTGCCGCAGATTCAAACTGCTTCGAGGCAGCAATCAGGGCGATATTGTTCCGAGCTGAGCATTAGAAACTGGGAGCGGCGATATGTCGGAAGCCTCGATCGTACGCTGAACAACCCAAACCAATCGATAAAAGGACAATAAATGGCAGAAGTCAATGCATCATGAGTGGACAAAACATGGAGCACCCACGGTGAGGGGTGGTTTACAGGCTGTTCCCTAGCAGTCATGTCATGCATCTTGTTTCGACGTGGCAGCACGTACTCTGGTAGCAGTTGACATTTTCAAGGCTTATTGGGCTATGGAGGTCCCATGCCTGCGGCAGTAACCCTTCTTCAGACAGTCAAGCGTCACAGTGTGGTGGTGGCGAGGGTCCTCACATCATGCTATGAATCTGAGCAGGAGTTTGACGGGGCTTCAAGCGCACAGCCAAAACTTGTAAGTTTCATGGCTCATTTCAGGTTGTGTTTCATCTATTACCGTCTCAACCGTGCAGCAGAGCGCTTGTGAGGCAGGCTCTGAGGTACGAACCACAGCGATCTCCGGGATGGGCTTCACATTAGTGCACTGCCTGCCTTGACCTTCCTCAAATCCGTCGTTCTTTGAGTAATTCAGCTTATCAGGGAGCAACGTGCTGCCCTTGGCCTGACAAGGACACTTTCAGTGCCGAGTCCAGCTGCAGGTGCCCAAGGCTGTACAGCTCCAATGCCTTGCTTCGAGTGTGGCAAGTATCAAGGGCATTCAAAGAGTGTAAGTTTGCAGTGTTGCACATGACGTGATGATGCGACGAGGAGCTGTGGCACACACTGAGATAAGCAGGGTGTAATGTCACTCATGTGTTAATTGCCAGGGCTTAGGTCTGCGTTCTTTCCCACCGAGGGCAGGAAATTGTGCTCCGTCCTGTCGCCGTACTTTATGCATGTGACGTGTTGTGGTTCGGCCTGCTTCTACACACACAGACATAATCATGACGCAAGTCATCACAGCCAGCTCACGTCTGGCAAAATCAAAGAGTGTCATGGCGATCCGCTGCCACCCGGCACGGCAAAAGTGCGCTGTCGCATTGAATATCAATACTTTCTCGCACAATTGCATTATATGCAGAGCTAACGACAGCAACGAAGGCTTTAGTCCAGCAAGGGAACAGAAGCAACAGCAGCAGCAGCAGCAGCAGCAGCAGCAGCAGCAGCAGCAGGGGCAGCAGCAGCCAGCTGAGGATGGCCCAGCACCCTCCCCAGCAGACGTATCAGCAGCAGCAGATGACCCATTACAAGCCATGCTGTTTGTGGCCCAGCAGGAGATGGGCATGAGTGTTGTGTGGGGAGATCCAGATGAAGCAGAGGAGGAGCTGGAAGATGTACTGGACGATTTGGAGGATGTTTGGATGAGGAACCCAGCACGTGAGTGGCAGGCTCTTGATGATGCATGTTGCCGTGTACACAGTGTGGGTGTTTTAGCATCCTTATGGGAGGATGCTGGCGCTGTGGGAGGATGCATGGTGCATGTTGAAGGCTGGTCTTTGGCAGCACACTGTGTTGCTGATGAGGCACTGTTCACCACTGACAATTCCTAGTGCTACTGCACAGTACTGAGCATGACAGATTTTGCCCCGCTGAACTGCGCTGTCGCCGTGTCTGTTGGTATGTGATTAGCAGCCCCAGAATGGGCGGAGGCCACCGGCCTGCTGCAGGATGCTGCAGCCAGCAGCACCAACGGCAGCACCAACGGCAGCAGCAGCAGCAGCAGCGTGCAAGACCCTGCACGGGGTGTCCCCTCCATGGACTGGCAACAGCTGCAGCAGCTGCTGCAGGAGCAGCAGCCACAGCAGCTGGTGGTGCTGCAGGTGGCAACGGATGACGATGAGGCACCAGCTAGGTGGGCAGAGGCGACATTCTAAAAGAACGAGTTTTGGCTGTGCATTTGTTGGTTGCTGCGCATGCTGTGCATCTTTGTGTGTGTGATCTGGAAGTGCTCGCAGCCGAGCAGGAAGGTCCCTGGAGTGTTGATCCTGGTGGTATGCTGCTGAGCTTGTGCTGGCAACATTGTTCCTTGAGACACATGGTGCTGTCCTGTGCAGAATTGTGCTGGGCTTCTGGATTGTTCCACATGTCGCGGGCTGTGTCTTCAAGTTGTTCGACGCGGGAATTGCCAATGTCGCATGTGCTTGCATGCATGCAACTTTGTCTGTGTGGATGCTCCCCACAACAATGCATCACTCCTGTCGTGCAAGCGCTGGGTCTGCTGCATAAACGTGTCGAAAGCATCCATCGTGTGTTTGCATATGCCGAAGCTGACAGTGCTGCTTTGTGCTGCCTCTGCTGCATCTGCAGAGCGTTGCCTGACCCAGTGCCATGGGCAGATCATGCGTCACAGCAGCAGCAGCAGCAGCAGCAGCAGCAGCAGCAGCAGCAGCAGCAGCAGCAGCATCAGGGAGGCCTGGCAGTGCATCATGCCAGCATGCAGCTGCAGGACCTTGACAGGCAGGCGGCAGCCGCGTGGCAGGGCAGTACAGTGGCAGTGGTTGACACTGGGCACCACAGCTGCCTGGCAGCAGCGATAAGGCTGAGTGCCGTGTACAGAGTTGCAAGCGTGGTGCTGCTGCAGCTCGAGTATTAACAAGTGTAACAGTTGCTCAGCATGTTACTGACCTATGTGGCAGTTGAAAGAGTTTTTTTCTTCCTTTGCATTGAAATGTGATGCGTTGGTATATTTCTGTAGGGTTTATGCACTCAAATAAGCAACACTGCAGTGTCAATTTCTCAGCAAAAGTTCAGACATGATGAGTGCCACTTCTGTCAGCAGGGTGCAAGCGCAGCAGTGTATCCGAGTTCCCCCTGCACCTCTATACAGACTAAACACAAAAACACCACGCTTAAGGCTTCCTGCACGCGGCTCTCGCGTGCTGATGAGAGCAGGAGACATAAACTTGCTGGATACAGCCGTTACGTTTGGCGCGCTGTCGCTCAGCGTCGGTGCCACGATCTACACACTATTTAACCACCAGCCGCACAGGTCAGGGCCGAAACAAGTGGCTTTGACTAATCCGGACGACAACTTCACTTGGGGTGTCATGGGTGCTGTCAGCTGCATCCCGCTTTTCAACTACACGGTACGCAGCTAGCACGCATGCACAGCAACAGAAACTGTGATGAAACAATTCATCAACGTTCCTGTTGAGTGGTGTCACTGTTGCACAGTGCAGGAGTGAGGATTATGCAGCAGCAGCAGCAGCAGCAGCAGCAGCAGCAACAGCAGGCAGCATGCATATGAACTACATGGAGTTTACCACGGCCGCAGGTATTGCACACCGTGGTTGCTGTAGTTTGTTTGTTGGTACTGTATGAGGCAGTTTGCATGCAAGGCGCTTCCGCACACCTATCATTCTCTTGCTGGCATTGCATTCACCAGGCGTGGGTGCTAGGAGCACTGCAAAGTGAGGCGCCCCGCCCATACTACTGGGCAGCGGCGCTGTATACGCTGCCGCTGCTACGAAATGGTCTTGAGCAGGACTGGTTTTCCTGGACGCTGCTGCTGCTGGGCGTGGTGCATGTGCAGGTGCATGCGTCAAGTGAACAGCCTCAGGCCGGCAGCGGTGCCTTGTGGCCTGCACAAACCTGCAGTGAATGCGAGCCTAGCCTGCCAACTGCAACAGCAGCGTCCCATGTGTACTGCAGACATGCTTCGCGACATGGTTGATGTCACAGCTGTCACGTCTGGCTCTGCGCCTCCAGCAGAGCCACCGACCCTGCTTGATCAGCATGGCAAGCCGCGCAAAGGCAGCGCTGCCCTGGCGTATTGGGAGGTGCCCAAAACCTGTCTGGTCAGCCTCCTAGACGCACCCGTCTCACCAATTCGTGATCAAGTCCTGCCTGTGTGTTGGCTGCCTGCTGCCTGTTCCTCCCCCTCAGGCGCTGCGCGTCGCATCAACAGAGCCGGAGCTACAGGCCAAGCTGCAGCAGCAGCTGAAGCCGCTGTCCCTGGCAGCAGCAGTGGCCGGCGCAGCAGGCAAGGCCGCGGCAGCAGCCGTTGGCAGCAGCAGCAGCGACCAGCAGCAGTTGGGTCCTGGTGATGGCAGCAGCTCCATCAGCGAGGCGCTGCAGGGCAAGCAGCAGCCGGGTGAGGAGCAGGAGGAGCTGCTGAGGCGGTTGGAGCTGGAAGAGTTTGACAGGAAGTTGCAGCACAAGGGCAAGGAGTAGCAGCAGCAGCAGCAGCAGCAGCAGCAGCAGAGCAGGGGTGGCAGCCGGAAGGCGATGAGAGTCAACAGGTGGCCAGGCTGACCCTGCATGCTACACTTGTGCATTTGCGCTGCTCTCCTGCACAACGATGCGCAACAGATGTGCTTGCTCCACAGAGGGTGAGTTCTGGCTGCGTGGCAAGTGTATTGCAGCCGTTACTAGCCAGCAACACACTGCATAGCATGCAGTAACTGCGCTGCACAGCATGCATGGCCGCCAGTGGTGTTTGGTTGCTGTGCCGGTGAACACTGCCATGACGCATTGGGCACCTGGCCACAGTGTGGATAGACTCTTCCTACTGAGTGGAGGCAGTGCTTCTGGGAGTAATTCTTGCAGTACAGCCTGCAACCTGCAGGTGTTCGCAGAGCACTACGTGTAGCATGTGTGCACGCACATTACTACCATGTAGCAGTCTAGTGTACAGCCAGCAGCTGATTGAGCTTGACCTGTTGCTGTACATGACGTTTGCCACGCATGATGCCCAGCTAGTTGGTGTTCGGTTGCTTGTTATGTACCACTACTGCACGGCTGAGCTGGCCATATGTTGGCTAGAACAGGGCTCACACGCACATGCAGATGCATATGGTGACTCAAAGAACCCTTCAAATTATCGCACCTTCTGCCAGCATCCAATTCTACTCTGAAGTGTCAACAGCTGTTACCTGAAGAACGGCCTGTCTATTACATGCACGGCGCCCAGATTGTTGCCACGCAGCAGCACCCCATTCATGCCGGCGCATCATGCATTACGCCTGGACATACAGGTCATCGTTTTAAAGACAGCAGACATGTCATGAAAATGGGTAGAGCCAGCCTCGCATGCAGGGGTCGGGTGACTCTGCTTTCTTACTTTCCTTTGTATGCTAGAGTGCTTCTTCTTCTTCACAGGTCAGCACCTGTTTGTTGGCTGAACATGCATTGGTGGGATCACGTAACATTATTTGCTGACAGCTCTGTATTTGTAACAATTGTGCTTCCAAAAGTCCCTGACATGCTTTTCACAACATAGCCCCTCAGCCAGGCCAGACTGTCTGCAAGCGGCAGTTGATGTGCAGACCGCACCAATGATATCTAGTTGATGCTAACCAGCTATACAAGGCACAAAAAAGACTGCAGGTCACAGACTTTGTGTGACACAGCTACTGCGCCAGCGATTCAGCAAATAGCAATTACAATTAGCACCAAGCCCAAAGAAAAAACCAAGGACACAGCTTCCAAGTAAAACCCCAGTACACCTCTCCTATCCTCATTTCACCCAGCTGCTGCAGCACACCAGCCATATGCGGCCCTAACTGCTGCTGCTGCTGCTGCTGCAATCCCTCCTGCTCCTGTGTCCTGCAGCAAAGGCCAAGAACCCTGCTGTCCTGACGAGTTCTCAGGCCTACGCAGTTCTTCACCACCAGCTGTAGTCCAGGCACCTCAGCAAGCCCCGCAGGCAACCGCTCCAGACGGCTGCACCCCTCCAGCACCAGCCGCGACAGCTGCACCATGCTGCCCAACCTCTCAGGCACCTCCTGCAGGCCGTCGCAATGCCGCAGCAGCAGCTGCCGCAGCGCTATGAGGTCTGTAGGTAGTGTGCCTGGCAGTCGCACCAGTCTCGGGCAGTGCGACAGCTTCAGGCTGCTCAGGCTAGTCATGCCTGACAGGCAAGACGGCAAACCAGACAGCCCACCGCAGTTGCTGACTGCTAGCCTCTGCAGCTTCGAGAGCTGCCCTAATGAAGCTGGCAGGTCATGCAGGTGGTGACTGCCGCTGATGTGCAGGCTGGTCAGTCGGGCAGCTACGCCTGACAACACCACGCTGCTGCTGCTGCTGTTGTTGCAGCTGCTACGAGCGGCTGACAAGACACTGCCAAGCCCTGGCGGCAGCTCAACCAGTGCGTAGTTGCGGCCAAGGTGGAGGTACTGCAGCACAGGCAGGGCGCACAGGCTGCCTGGCAGGCTCCTCAGGCTGTAGCACAGCGTGATGGAGAGGTGGCTGAGCCGACGCAGCGAGCCCAGGGAGGGTGGCAGGGCAGCCAGGGCTGTGCACATGCGCAGCGTGAGGCGCTGCAGGCGTGACAGCTGGCACAGGCTGCGGGTGTGGTTGGGTGCAGATGGATGGGTGGGCGGGGTGGGGTGGATGGCAGGGGCAGCGCAGGGGCAGCGGAGCAGATGTGGGGTGAGAGCCTGGCACCTGATACCATGCTGTACTGCTGGGCAATGCTCGGCAACTGCATCACAAACAGGTGTGCAGCCGAGGCATACGGCAGAATGCTTAGCCAGGCACCCTGTGTGCTTGCACAGTGGGTGAAGGAAGCTTATGTGCACACGTGCATGCACCACACACAAACAGGAGTGCTCCGGACAGCATGCATGATGCCAGCTCATCACAACGCACCTGGCTGGCAAGGCCTGCAAGCAAAGGCAGTCGTTGATGGTTATCTGTGTCAGCTGCTGCAGCTGCCCAATGCTGTCTGGAAGCTCCTGCAGGGAAGAGGTGCTCAAGACCAGCTGCTGTAGCGCGGTCATCCCTGCCACCTGCTCTGGCAGTGGCTTGGGGTGCCAGTGATGGGTTATGCACAGGCTCTGCAGAGATGTAACCTTCCAAGTTGCTTCAGGAAGTTCAGCGGCGCCTGATACCCGAATAGCTAGGTGATGCAGTGTAGTTGCTCCATCAGCTGCTTCACTGAGCAGCTGCTGTGCTACTGCCTGCTGGGTGTCCTGCAACGTGATGCGGAGGGCGAGTTTCTGTACTCTCCTGAAGTTGCGCCTTACCCATGCCAGGGTTGTGACGTCCTTGGGCGTGTCGTCGCTGCTCCAACGCAGCTTTGCTGGCAGTGGTACTGCTGCTGCGGCATCCGCCCAAGCTTTGCACACAGCTGCAGCATGCAGCACATCGCGGTTGCTTTCCAAACAGATCACTACATTCCTCAGAATGCATGGAAGTTGGTGCCACGGAGCTGCCATGGTGAGAGATCTGTCGAATATTGACGCCGAGAGTGGCGATGTAGCTAATAGCAACGCAGTTGATGTGACAGACGCTTTCTGCCATGTACGTTATTGGTAGGTGCTTTGACATGACGAGATATCGCCTGCTGCTTTACTACCGTATTCTGAGACCCGCAGGCAGTACCCATTGTTGGCAGTGCAGATGGCAATGCCGCACTCAATTGCACGCCTCACACCCTTATGAACCCAGCTTTAAAACATTTCCGATGGCTGGAAGTACCAAACGTGAGCCTTTCAGCTGAACGATTGCTCCTTATGCTCAGGTGCTCAATCACCTGCTGTACATATCAGCGGTGCACTTCAGCTTTTCAAACTGGGTTGCAGAAAAGCACACATTACAAAGCACAGTGCAGAAACTGCATTCATACTGCCAGATTGCTTGTCATAATAATCATCAGGTCAGGTCATCAGCTTGAAGTCTGCCGTCATGCATGTGCTGCCAGCAAGACAGACCAGCCAGCTAGTCGACTCCGGCATTGTTTGGAACAATGTCCCTGTGCCTGTTGTATCGGGGTACTGCTATCTTGGCCTGTGGTTCAACAATACCTGTACATGGACCACACATTTTGAGAAGATGCTGGCTAAGGTGCAACGTGTGAAGGGTGCGCTCATGCCAATTTGGAAGAGCCGCAGCATCAGTGTGGAGGTTAAACGCATACTGTTGCTGACGTGTGTCCGTCCCATTGTCGAATATGGCAGTGAGGTTTGGTTTCCGTCCACAGCTAGGCAACTGCAGCTGATTGACAAAGTGCAGACAGACATCATCAAATGCGCAATGCGCTGTGGCAAGGAGCGCCCATGCTCTCCAGCTCTCTTGGCAGAATGGGGTGTGAAACCGTTGCATATGTGGCTTCATCAGAGGGCTTTGGAGTACTACTACAGGATTCAGCGTATGCAGGGCGTTCGGCTGCCAAATCAAGTGTTTACAGCTGAATGGAGGCGTCCTAGTGGTGCTGTGGCGGTGACACCGTGGCACAAGTATGTGCAGAGCCTGCTGTGCAAGTATGGTGTGAATGTTGTGACCGCGGAAGGCAGAGCCAGTGCGTGCAAGAGCCATGTCAACAAGCAGGTCAAGACACTACATGCTGAAAGGATTGCATGTGAAACGTTGGAACACTCCACTCTGAGTCGGTATGTGGCTCATGTGCATCCCTCTCATGTTGATGCTATGGGTTTCAGGAGGCCTAGGCCGTACTTGCGTTCAGTGGCAATTCCACGTGGTATTGAATTGCTGTTGCGTGTTCGTATGGGTTGTCTGTGTGTACATGAGCGTACTAGTCAGTTTGGCGGTCGCAGAGCTAACTCCACTTCAGGATGTCCTTGTTGTGGTGCAGAAGTTGAGTCTTTGTCACACTTCATGTTTGATTGCCCTGCTACTTCTGCTCAGAGGGATGATATGTTTGCTGAGATCAGATCCCTGCCTGGTTGCGCTGAAAAGTTGCGCAGCGTTTTGTCCATGGCTGATTCGTCAATCAAGGTGTTGCGTTTTGTATCTGATGATATTTGGGGCAGTTCTGGAAGATGTCGGATGGTGTCACCGTGTATTGCTGCTTTTCTTGTCAAGTCTTGGGATGTGCGCAATGCATGCAAACATTCTGGAGCAGTGCTCCCTCCTCTTTCCGCCCCGGTGGGGCGCGGGGCCGATGGCGCTGATGCTATGGCTTGAATGGGTAATATGATGATGATGATGAATCATCAGGTGCTGATTGCAAGTTGAGGACTTTGGTGAAATTTGCGGAGGTGAGCAGGACTCGAACCAGGTACCACCTAGATGAAGGGGTCTATGCAAAGTTTTTTTCAGTCGTGCAACTTTATATGGCAAACACAGCACCCGGCAGGCCCAGAAAAGCTACTGCAACCGCCCAGTGGCTAGTGTTATACAATAATGTGAAGAATAAGCAGCACTCTAGCATGAAAAGGGTCGTAGGATATCACACGTAGTGTCACACGCGCTGTGCAGCTGCACCTTCCTGACAGCCGCTGTGGTGCGGAAGGTGCTCCTGCTCGCACCCACATGACAGCACTGCATCACTTCCACTCCACAAACTGCCCTGTTGCTTCATCATAGCTGTACCACTTCCCCTCACTGCAGAAGCCCCCTGAGGTTGCATCCCAGTACATGCCTGACTCGCTGCTGTAATAGAAGCCGCTGCTGGGGTCAAACCGGTAGCCAGGAGGTGCAGCTGCAGCAGAACTGAACTCCGCCGCCTTCTTCACCTGCAGGTGCGGAATGGTGAGTCGTTACGAAAAGGTGGCGGGAGCGTGCCAGCAAGTGAGCAGGTGGCGGCGGCAAGATATGATGCTCAGTGTCAAGACTTCGTGTGGTGCACAAGGTGGATTGCTTGCTGTCATTCAGCACAATGCCCCTATTATAACCGCGCAACGCATGAGACGACATGCTGTAAGATTCCCCTTGCGGCACGGGCACAGCTGCTACGGGCTGCGCAACAGAAATGCATGCAGTTGAGCGTGGCTGCCAGAGCACAGCACGACTGCAACTACAAAGCCGCACTCACCGCGCCTACCAGCTCCTGCTTTTCCACGATGCTGCTGCTGTCAACGCCCCGCTCCGTCAGGAAGCGCCGCAGCTCCTTCACTGGCCAAGAGGAGTAGTCAACTGCTGGTGCTGCCGGGGGCGCCGCTGGTGCTGCTGCCGGGGGCGCTGCTGGTGCTGCTGCAGTTGCGCTGTCAGCTGCTGCTGACCTGGCTGCTTCCTGACCATTTGTTGCTGGCTGCTGCTGTGGTTGCTGCTGCTTGTCGCCCTGCCGTGGTTCAAAGCCTGTTGCTGCTGGCTGTGGTTTGGCTTTATCCGGCTCTTCATCTGACGCAAACATGTCGTCGTCGTCATTGCCACCTGCATGCAGCTCGCACAAGCAGCGGTTCAAGGGCGCTGCTCAGGTACACAACAGCAGCGCGTGCTGAGCAGACAATCAGGCCTTGAGTGTGGACGTACAGAGAAATGTTGATGGCCGCGAAGAAAGATTGACGTTCACTGATGTGTTTGCTGATGTGACGCAGGTTGGGTTGATGCAACACTACTGCACTGCCAGCAGCATGCATGCATGCATGCACTGCTGATGGGATGACAACGGTGATAGTGTACGGCTGGTACCCCAGCTATGCCATGTGCTGGCCTATCACGCACCTGCCAACACATTCGTCTGCGGGAGGACTGCGTCAGCCCAGCGCTGCAGCTGCTCTTTGCGGTGGCTGTAGATGTCCAGCTCCCCGCCAGAGTTGAGCAGCAGATCAGCAAGCTCAGTCAGCTTTGTGAAGTCTTGCTCAGCTCCTGCTGCTTCTGCTGCTGCTGCTGCTGCTGCTGCATCCCCGCCCGCTGCTTGCTGAGCTGCCAGCCGCTGCTTTTCGCGTTTGCCCATGGCTGCAAAACATGCAATGTGGGTGGTGGCATCAAATTACACATCGCTTGAATAGAAGCCAATGAGCATGGTAAGGTGCATGACATGCACCATGCCTGCCTGCACCTGCTGGTGCACCTGCCACCACTTTCACATGAACACCCGGCCTCGCTGCCACTGCACACGTTCTGCATACGGCGCTGTCACTGTGACAATGCTTCCTATCACTGCTGCTGGTGTGGGCAACACTGTGAGCTGTGCTTGACACAATACACGGAGGCCTCACGAGACCGCTACTGGTGTTGCTGCCGCTGGCAGTGGCAGCTGCGCCTCACCTCTGCCGGGCGCTGCGCCGCGCCGCGCCTGGCCCAGCCGCCGCAGCCCCGCGGTGACGCTCTCGCCAGGCTGCAGCAGCGCGGCGATGGCTCGCTGCGCTGTTGCCACTGCTGTTTCGCTGAGTGCTGGCGCCTCGTCCGCTGCTGCCATGGCTGCCGCACGTGCCGCTGCAGCCGCCTTGACCTTGTCGCTGACCTCCTTGGCTGCAGCAGCAGCAGCAGCAGCAGCAGCAGCAGCAGCAGCAGCAGCAGCAGCAGCAGCAGCAGCAGCAGCAGCAGCAGCAGCAGCAGCAGCAGCAGCAGCAGTGTGGTGCGATTGCTGCAAGCCATAGCATCAGTGCATAGACGGTGCCGAGAGACGCTTGATCTTGAGTGCACACACCTGCAGCCTGCCCAGCGCCCCTGTGTCACATACCCCAGCACCACGGCATGATATACCCCACTTACCTTCTCCTGAGTTCAGCCAGGCATCCTTTGCTGTCTCATCATCATCCTTGGCAGGGATAAAGTTGCCCTGGCAGCAGCAGGAGCAGAAGAGAAGCAGACGACGTTGCCAGTGTAGGTGTCAACACCAAGCACATTGCATGACCATGAGTGTTCTTGCTAATCCTGCCAAGCACAGCTCAGCTGGCCTGCCGACTTCTGTACAGGGTACTATATGTCGTATGTATGTAGGGGGAGACTTTACCTCAGCCACCAGTACAGCCGTCCTGCAAGTTTTCAAAAAAAGCAAAGCACATTGAGTGCAGCAAAATTCGGCGAAGTGCATGACCAGCAGCTACCAGCTGCATGCCCACCTCCTCATCTATGTTGCCTTCCTCCCTTTCTTGCCGCATGTTGAAGCCTGTTGTTGCATAACCACCGTCGCCCTCCATGATAGCAGCAACAGCCTCAGAGATGCCAGCTGGTGTGTGGCCGTGCCTGCTGCCCTTGCGTGCTGCTGCCGCTGCTGCAGCGCCCTGCTCCTCGTCATCACCCTCCTCGTCACCCTCCTCCCATGCTGCTATGTCATCAGGCAAGCCTGTCTCATCATCATCAGCTGCAGAGGCAGCAGGTGGAAAGGGCAACGGGGAGGTGACTTGCTGAAGTACGGCCAGGAGCAGCATGCAGCAGCGTGCGCTGTGACAAGTGCTGCACGCGTTGCCTCAAGTTTTGGTGCAAAATCAGGTTGTGAAGCACAGCAATCTGTTGGCACAATATCATGACTAAGGAGCTTGCAGCTGCTGCTGTTTGCTGCTGCTGCTGCTGCTGCTGGTGCAAGCACACAATGGCATTTTTGACCCAAGAGCCGCAAGCTTGCAGGACAGCCGCATGTACAGTGGCTGCAGCTGCAAATCTGCAATGCTGGGGCAGCTCACAGGATGATGATTCCTGCGGCTGGACACACAAGCTGTGATGGGCCAACCAACAAGCAGCGCTTGCGCACCAGTGCCGGAGTGTTGCAGTAAGGGCAGACATTGGCAGGGACGGGAGGGCTTGCAGGAGAGCTGTTGCGGCTGTTGCCTGCTGTTGGTCTGAGCTGAGTAGGCTTGCACGCACGCACAGGCGCCCTTGCAAACCATGGCATGCCCTGTTCTCTCACCTCTTCGCTGCTTGCGCTGCAGCGCACGTTTGACTGCAGCCATGCCCACTTGGCTCTCCTTGACTGGGCCGCCCTCCGCTGCCTCCAGCTCGGCAAGAGTCTGGCCCTTCTGCCTGCGCGCACCTGGCTTGGCGGCTGCGAGGACGTGGCGGTTGCAGGACCCACAGGTGCACATGCTCAAGAAGAGGTGCGTTTGGCAGTGAAGTTCAAGCGGTGCATGATATGGCAAGTGAAGCATGCAGGGAGACAGTCAGCCAGGTGATATATCACTACGGCAATGTTGTGGTGAGGGTGCCTGGTGCAACCGTAATGCATCGTACTTGCGTCATAGCAAGCTAAGGATACTGTGCACTGGCACACCCATGCTGACAACTCAGCCAGTCTTCAGTGTGACAGAGTAACTTTGCTAACGCCAATCATGCACCAGCACAGCTGTCGCTGGCAACACAGCGCTTTGTCGGCTGTGATCGCCCGCATTGAAGAGGCTGCAGGCAATGTTGCGGGTCCAACTGAACCCATGGCTCCAGCTACACCCAGTTATTTGGGGTGACACTGCCAGCAAAGCCCTTGCTGTGCTGCTCAGCATGCTGTTGTATCAGCAGCAGTGGCATCACCTGCTGCTGCATGCTCTCCCTTCTTCTGCTTCTTCAACAGCTCCTCCTCCTGCAACGCTTCACGAATCAACGCCTCTGTCTCCGTATCTCTAGGCCGTTTGCCGATGTCGGGGATGGGCAGGCTCATGGTGTCGAAGCAGAAGAAACGTTCAAATGTGATATTGCAAGAGCTGGCCTAAGAACGGCAAGCGCTGGACTACAAACGCTTTGCATGCTCCAGCTGACTCGCATTACAACGGGGTGCAGGCCGCACAGCTGGCTGGAACTTCCAGCCTGGAAGTTGAGGCACGGGTTCACAGGCACCTAAACCTCCGAAGTCCTTTTAGTCACCTTGACTGGCTTAGGTTCCAGCTGAGCAAATAGCGAGAGAGATCCTCACAATTTTGGCTCAGACAGCAGGCTGCCCACCTCGCCCACCCAGGTGTCTAGGCCTCATCATATCATGCATGAGACTGTGTTAGTCTCTGTGACACTGAGTGTCATCAGCAGAGCAGCGAGTGGTGCCAGAGATGCTTGCATAAGCAGCCTTGCATAAGGCATCGGGTGACATTGCTGTCCTTGCTGTGCTTCCCTGTTAGCTGCGGCTTTGCTTGCATTCAAGCAGTTGGAGCCTTGTAGTGGTTGGAGCAGCAGGAAGCGGGTCTGCTGCTCCTGCAGTGTTTTTTGGCTACGTTACTGATGCTTCCTATTAAACGCACCAATGACAACGCCAGCAAGGCAGCTGCAGTGCTGCAATTGCCATGGCCCACCTAGGTGCCACGGGCTTGCTGAGTCAGCATGATGACCAGGACTTTGGCTTGCAACCAGGCCGTGACGGCCCTCCACGAGCTGCTAGCAATCCTTGATGGTACGCGGTTGCAGGTTTATTAGCATCAAAGTGTAGCATGCACACCACTGCATGTGAAAGGACACAGCATCGGCACATGACTTCAACGCCGGCGCGGGGTTTGTCCACGGCACAGGTGAACTACATATGAGGAAGCACTACACCAATACTCCCACATCTGCACTGGTCAGAGGATGTGGAGTGGCATGGGTCCGGCTCGTTTTCAATGCGTCTACCCTGACCTGTTGATTGCCCAGCAGGCCAGTCAGCTGTCAATGAGTCAAACAGTATGAGGCAGTTTATTGTCTGTACAACAACAGTAGGCCCACTTTTGCAGAAAGGCACACATAGAGTGAGCAGCGGATGCCTTGGTAATCTTAATGAACAAGTGGGCTTTTACTCTCTGCACGTTGCATCATCGCCGAGTCGGGGTGCAAGGGATAACTGAACTATCAGACCTCCAGCCCGGACAAGAGTACCTCTTGCTGCCTTGCTGGGCGATAGTTTCATTTTTTGTGCATTAATTGGATCCGTGTTGCGATCAACAGAGCGCTGTTACGGAAGGCCACCCAACAACCCGCAGCGCGCCCCTGTGCACTCGCCATGGCTGATCGCAAGCGCGATAGGGAGGAAAGTGAGGTGGACACGGCTGTTCAGGAGATTGAGGCTAGTCTTGGTCGCGATGCTGACGTGAAGATCAAGGCTCTTGCTGGCCTAACTCACCTGGTTGATACGTCTGATGAGGGCTACGCTGTGCAGCGCGAGGCTGCCGAAAGTGGAGCAATGACTGTATTGATGCAGCTGCTGGAGGATGACAGCGATGTCGTCCGCGTACAGGCGGCAAAGGCCCTCACTGTGCTGACACAGCACTCGCGCACGGCAAAGGCCCGCATGGCTGTTGGCAAGACGACCGGCTTCTCTCACACGCCTGAAAAGGTGTGTAAGGACGTCACGTATTAATGCTGGTTTGAAAAGTAGTTCGGGCAGCGGTACTGCTGTTCTCAGGGTGTCTTGACTGCACATTGCTGCTGCTCTGTTGCTGCTGCCCCAGGTGGCACTAAACCCAGTGCAGGATGATGTGCAGGAGCTGGAGGGCGTGTTCAAGTGAGGCACACTGTCGGGCAAAGTTTGACTCATATGTCTAGTCACCAGGCAGCTGATTTGCGTGCTGCAGCAAGCGTCTAGCAGCTGCTTTGCAGGCAGAATCAGGCAGAATTGCGCCAGCAGGCGGCACCACCTCAACCCATACAAGCACGAGGCTGCGTTGCTTCGGTTTCCACACCCCCACCATCTATTCTTCGCCACATGTGTTTTGTCTGTTGCCGGTTCCCAAGCACATAGTATGTATGAATGCTGCCTGCTGCAGCACGGCAGCTGCCTGCTCTGGGCGTGTTCGAGTGCTAGCATGCAGCAGCAGTGCGAACCAGCCCAAGGCAAACCACCAGTGCTTTGACATCGCTTGGCCCCAATTTGTTTGTGGTTTGGCCATACATCACAGCGGGCCTGCTCAATCCACTCTAGCCTGTTAATGGCTACCTTTGTAACACCTGCCTGATTTGCCCACCTGCCCTGCTGCCGCCGCATGCACACCACGTTGCACCACCAGCCTCCTAACCAACATGCGCTTTGGGGACAGTGCAGACCTGCAGGCAGCGGGTACTGCAGCGCTGACGGCCGTGTGCTCGCTGAACCGTGCCAACACGCTGTCGGCGCTGCGGGAGCTGGTGCACCGCCTGCTGCAGCATGAGCCCAAGGTGGGGGGGACTGCTGAGTTGAATGATCTGTGGTGTGGCAAGTTTACCTGACTTGTTGCGTGGCAGGTGGTGTGCCGATTTGCAGCAGCATGTGGTGATTGTAAGGAGGCCTGGAGTGTGTCTTGGCATGCAGCAGCAGTGCATGGGTATGCAGTTTCTTGTGTGTATGGTGCAGCATTGAGAGCACTTCGGTTTGTAGCTGCAGTGCACCCTTTGGTTGACTGCAGTTGCTGCTGGCTTGCAAGGGGACGGGCATGTGGTGCATGCTGACGTGTTGCACGGACATTCTCTGACACAGTGTACAACAAGGTGACTCACCAACCTCACCTGTCAGTCATGATGATGTTCGTGTGTACATTTGCATCCCACATTTCGCATCATGCTTCCAAGTCACGCACCCCTGACCAGCAGCCTGCATGCTCTGCTGATATTACATGAAAACTGCCAACCATGCCGTCCGTGCATTGCTGTTGTGCAGGCCCTGCTTGCGCTGGAGGACATGCTCGCGGGACTTGATGTGCGTGACGACATGGCCGTGCTGCTGGACCAGGCACTGCCACCCGCACTCTCCTTCCTGCACAATGGCAGCGGCAGCGAGAAGCTGGATGCGGTGACGCTGCTGGGCAGCATCTGTGAGAAGCGGCCGGGCGCTGCGGGCTTCCTGGTGGCTGAGGGCGCACTGCCCGCGGTGACGCAGCTGCTGATCTCAGGTGGGCGCCACGCTGAGCAACGTTCCTGCATGGCGAATCATAGCCGGCTTTCTTAGGGGCCTGGGGGTGGGTGATGCATAGGTTGACACAACCGAGAAGACGCGTGCAATTGCGTGAAGCAGGATATCATCCAGTCCCTTCCCACCCTCCAAGTTGCACCCATCCGCGCATGCCCCAGTGATGCACGCATGCACAGCTGTCCCCGCTGCCAGCAATGTGTGTTGCCCGGTGCTGGTGGCGGACGGCGCGCTGCCCTGAGTGATACAGCTGCAGGGCTCAGGAGCTGTTTGTCTGGGGCAACATCTGCACAGGAACAGGGCGCTACTGGTTTTGCTGTGTGCGAGTGTGTTGCTGTGTCCCTGGCTGTTGGTGCCGCCATGATGCACCCTGCAAGCAGCAGCACTTCCACGGTTGTCCGCGTCTCTGCCAGCTGTCATTGATGGTGCAGGCTGGCCTTGGAAGCGCTGCGATGGTGTGCACTGCAAGTGTGCGTATCAGGCGGTTCTATTTGAGCTGAGAGCCTCGCAAGCATGTATGCAGGCAGAGGCGCCAATGTGGTTGCTTCGACCTGCCAATGCCACACTCGTCGAACCTGCACATACGAGCATGCAAGGCTACTTGTGTTCCTACACTAACGGCCTCTTTGCTGCCTCACGTGCTTGTCAGGGCCAGCGCCCCGCCTCGGTGGTGCACCCTGGAAGGCCATTGCACCGACGCAGCTCACATTGGCCGAGCAACTGCTCACATTTGCAGAAGCACCCTGCTGCCCGATTGTTGCTGCCACCTGACGGCGGTCGCACAGTCCCACCCATGCCCCTGCGCCTGTGTGCTGCTGCCGCAGGCGACCTGCCCTCCAGCGACTCCGCAGCGCGCACGCTGTGGCTGCTGGTCAAGGACAACAAGCGCCTGCTGGGCCCCGCCAAGGGCGCGCTGGGGGTGCCGGGCACGCAGCTCATTGACGCGCTGCTGACGCTGGTGGAGGCGCGCGAGGACCAGGAGGCCGCGGAGGAGGAGGCAGACGACGCGGCAGACGACGCGGCAGGGGACGAGGATGGCGGCGACAAGGCCGCCAGGGATGCGGGGAGGGAGGGCGGGCAGGTGGCGGTCGAGTTTGGGGATGACGCGCTGCTGCTGCTGCGCGCGCTGGCGCTGCAGGATGGTGATGTGAAGGAGCAGCTGGCAGGGCAGAGCGACATTGTGGGCACCCGCTGCACCATCATGTAGCGCTGGATGCAGGGGGCGTGCATGGTGCAGTGCAGCACTGGATGCCGGCAAGGTGCGATCCCACCAGGTGTGGCACTGGGGAAGGCATGCAGGTGCCATGGACAGATTGTGGTTGCCCTGTGTGGGGTTGGCACATGCGTGTACCCACTAGGGCTTGGTTGCGGATGTATGTGGTTCACCCTGCGATCAAGCAGCAGGGGTTTTGGTCTTGCAGCTTCTGTATCCACCAGCTGCTGCTTGCAACTGTGATGACAAGTGTAGTTAGTTGCCACTTGAGCAACTGCCTGTCATGCGTTTTGGTGCAGGGCGTGACATGTTGAGCTGTTGGACTGGCTGCTCCTGTATTGCCAGCTTTGTGTGCACGTGCTTCTGCACTGACCACTTGGTGTTGGTGGCTGCTTGGTTGCTGGTGGGGAGCACATCTGCATTGCTGCAAGTGGTGACAGAGGGGGGCTGACTGACCAATACTAAACGACCAATTGTGACGTTTGGTGTTCTTGCTTGCTGCAATGGGGATATTAGTGTGAACTGCTGCCCGTGTGCATGCTATGCGGTTGGCTTAGACAGCTGCGGGTTGGGCACAGCACCAAGCCACAGTCACGCATCTGACTCGGGTGTCTTGAATGGCAGGGGTTTGGGGTGACTTGGTGACCGGTGCAGCCATGGGTGTTTTGCTGCTGGTGCCAGTAGCTGGGCTGGTTCAACAGGTGATGACTAGCTGTTTTGCTGCGTTTTAGTACTATAAACTACTACTAGTTCGGGTCGTGGTGGTCATCTGTTTACTTTACGCAGAGCGTGTGAGCCTTGTAGCACTGGATTTGTTACCTTGTGGCATTAGACGACCACACCGTCTGCAAACGCTTAGACAGCGCCGCAACATACTTTCTTTTCTCCAATCTTTTCTTGTTGCTGCCAACCCGGCCTGTCATCACACATACCGTAACTGTAACACTGACTCATCCCAGCAACACTGACATAATAGCTGTCATTTCACAGCGTAGTGCCTCGGGCTGACACACTTCCTAGCAGGCATGCACACAGCAGCGGCAATACCTATTCACCATGAAGATCACAACATACTGCATCTGGCGCGGGGCCGATGGCGCTGATGCTATGGCTTGAATGGGTAATATGATGATGATGAACATACTGCATCTGTGCAAACTGTAACATCTGCTCAGTGCTAGCGCTGTCATCATCATCATATTACCCATTCAAGCCATAGCATCAGCGCCATCGGCCCCGCGCCCCACCGGGGCGGAAAGAGGAGGGAGCACTGCTCCAGAATGTTTGCATGCATTGCGCACATCCCAAGACTTGACAAGAAAAGCAGCAATACACGGTGACACCATCAGACATCTTCCAGAACTGCCCCAAATATCATCAGATACAAAACGCAACACCTTGATTGACGAATCAGCCATGGACAAAACGCTGCGCAACTTTTCAACGCAACCAGGCAGGGATCTGATCTCAGCAAACATATCATCCCTCTGAGCAGAAGTAGCAGGGCAATCAAACATGAAGTGTGACAAAGACTCAACTTCTGCACCACAACAAGGACATCCTGAAGTGGAGTTAGCTCTGCGACCGCCAAACTGACTAGTACGCTCATGTACACACAGACAACCCATACGAACACGCAACAGCAATTCAATACCACGTGGAATTGCCACTGAACGCAAGTACGGCCTAGGCCTCCTGAAACCCATAGCATCAACATGAGAGGGATGCACATGAGCCACATACCGACTCAGAGTGGAGTGTTCCAACGTTTCACATGCAATCCTTTCAGCATGTAGTGTCTTGACCTGCTTGTTGACATGGCTCTTGCACGCACTGGCTCTGCCTTCCGCGGTCACAACATTCACACCATACTTGCACAGCAGGCTCTGCACATACTTGTGCCACGGTGTCACCGCCACAGCACCACTAGGACGCCTCCATTCAGCTGTAAACTCTTGATTTGGCAGCCGAACGCCCTGCATACGCTGAATCCTGTAGTAGTACTCCAAAGCCCTCTGATGAAGCCACATATGCAACGGTTTCACACCCCATTCTGCCAAGAGAGCTGAAGAGCATGGGCGCTCCTTGCCACAGCGCATTGCGCATTTGATGATGTCTGTCTGCACTTTGTCAATCAGCTGCAGTTGCCTAGCTGTGGACGGAAACCAAACCTCACTGCCATATTCGACAATGGGACGGACACACGTCAGCAACAGTATGCGTTTAACCTCCACACTGATGCTGCGGCTCTTCCAAATTGGCATGAGCGCACCCTTCACACGTTGCACCTTAGCCAGCATCTTCTCAAAATGTGTGGTCCATGTACAGGTATTGTTGAACCACAGGCCAAGATAGCAGTACTCCGATACAACAGGCACAGGGACATTGTTCCAAACAATGCCGGAGTCGACCAGCTGGCTGGTCTGTCTTGCTGGGAGCACATGCATGACGGCAGACTTCAAGCTGTGGAGCTTGAAGCGCCACTGGCAACTGTAATTGTAGACAGTTGCAGCCACAGCCTGAACTTCAGACAGAGACCCGCAGACAGCAACAAAGTCATCAGCCTGCATGGCTGCCACAACTTGGCCTGCAGGTTCGTCACGAGGGCCCATGAGGGTAACGCCAGGGTGCTTTGCATGCACGTCACGCAGCAAGTCGTCGATAAACAACAGGTACAGTGTGGGCGAAATAACATCACCCTCATGCAGGCCAAGGTCGCAGGTGAACCTATCCGTGGTGCAACCCTCATGAGACACCACACGCTGCGCGCCCT